>OZ002740.1:304463169-304924698 GCA_963924295.1 Dioctria rufipes
TTCCTTTCATGTTTTGTTTTCTCAACACTACATCATTTCTGATCCTAAAAGATAAATCATAATTTTATAACCGTTTACAAAGGCTATTAATTTCAGAGTTTTTATTTTTATTTCAATGATTTTTACTCATACCCTCCAAATACGTTTCTATAAGGCCAATCTACTTCGAGAGCTACACGCTACAAGTTGCAAGCTACACGAAGCGTAGTCAGTCCATGTAGCTTGAAGCTCTCTATGTAGCAGTTTCTACAGTTCGCCATATGTGCAAACTGAAATTTGAAGCTTGGAGCTTGTAGCGTGTAGCTCTTGATGTAAATTGGGCCTAATAATAAGCTGAACCATGTTTAAAATAATGTGACATGGATAATTCTTCGAAAGTATTGAAACACTTACGTCAATAAATGCAATATATTCACTAGGTGGGTTTTTTTTTTTTTTTTTTTTTTCTTATGATTTTACTGAAGAATCAGAATGTTTATGCACTGTTGCTGGTCGACATTAAACTACAAAAGTTTTTAATTAATAAAATATTTTGTGTTGTTCATTGATGACAAAAGCATACATCGTACTTTTAAATAGTTTTCTACACTTGGCATTATCCAGAACGTGATATTCAGTTGATCATTATTTAGTTTCAAGTCATTACATTTTTTTCTTGTAGTTTTAATATTATTTTCATCTGAGCTTTAATTTTTATACCCTAGATGTAATCTATAGGATATACCAAGTTTGTCATCCGTCTGTAACACCTAGAAATTGATGGTAAACAAAATCCTCGAGAATACTTCATAAGCTATAAAACAAAGTCCCTCACTACCAATGACAGCCCCAACGGAGTCCTAATATTCTAAAATATTAGCAGTGTTCTTATGTAAAACGCACAAAAGTTTGATTTGATTTATTCTGATAATCTTAAGCATGTTTTCTTATCTTAGGAACCGAAATAAAATTTGTATATCTTTCCTAACAAAATTAATTAAAAAAATTTATCTTAACCAAATGATTCCAATGGCATGCCGTGGTCTGATGAAATCGAATCAGCCTGCCTACAGATTCGGACTCCGGCCGCACATACACTATTGCAGCTATTACTCAGCTGAGAGTTATTAAGGTTTTAATCAAAACAATTTTCTTATCTGGGAAGGTAAGGCACCAAGCTTTAAATTACTAGAATTTACTACAATTTTGTACACGGGCTCTTAATAAAAATAAAAAAAAGGAAATTTAAGTTCGCAAATGGGCCGAATCGGGCAACCTTTCCGTAGGGTTGCCATACAAAAATTTCGTTTTTCACCATATATTTGGGCACTGCCTTAAAATACGTCGACTTAGACAGCTGAAATTCGGTACATGGTATTTTTATAGCAATGTGAAATCCTATGAAATTGGTTTTAACCATTTTTACTGTCAGATGAAGCGTTTTAGAAATATATGCGATAAACCACTTCAAAAATCATGCAGAGATGACTATACAAAATTACATACGGCATTCATCTAGAGTTTAGTCTTAGACTAATTCTAGCTTTCTTACTTATTCTTTTATTATTTTGCTTGGCCTTGATGCTAGTGCGCGGCTGGTCTGCTACTGGAGGGTCAAATAAAAATTGGGAATTTTGTTCTTTAATATTTATGCGCTTAGGGATTTTGTGATGTTACCTGTACATATTAAAAAAAATTATAGATAGATACGTGGATATGTTTATACTTGTTGTTAACAAGTTTCTAGCGGGATTAAGAAGTCCTACATTATCATTCCCCATTTATGCAAGCTGATTTCTAAACTATGTATCACCGTGGAGCCCAGCGTTATACGTTGCTTTAAGCAGGGGCTTTGAAATAAATATACCTTGATTTGATTTGATTTGACAATGCAATATGATGTTTCATTGATCTTCGACAGCGTCAAATGACAAAAATATATTAATTATACACCCCAAATTAAATGCAAGGTTATAAAAACATTGCAGACATAATGATTAAGTGTACTAAGTACGTACCTCTGCAAACAAGTGTTTACCACTACCTGTGCGGTCTTTTTAATTTCAGAACCTTTCAACATAAGCATTCTGAGTAATCTATTATAAAAGCACACATTCATACGCAGCGTACCTGTATCACCAGCAGATAAGAAAAAAAAAAAAACAAAAAGAAGGAAGAACACAATCACGAATTCAGATTGTTCTGCAATCAGGAGTATTTTTGAAATTCAGAAAAAAAGACATTTAATTTCGAAAATAATGATTACAATTAAAACTAGCATCACGTTTGAGTCATATGCTAGCCTTTGTAAACATTTTTAAAATTGCTGGAAATTATCGCGAGAACAGTAAACGCCCTTGAATTTTCTTGCTAATTCCGCACAACATCCATCAATTCGAAAGGAATCGTTAGATTAAGATAAACAAGAAATTTCTTTTGATTTAATCTTGAATTATCAACCACTTCAAATTATCGTAAACTATTTATAGCAGGCAACAGCCTAATTTCAAGAGGAACATATTTTTATCGTTGTATCGATTTTATTACTTCCTGTAGACTAGAAAGGAAATAAATATGGAGAATGAGAATGTAATTTTATAGATAAGTGCAAGACCCTTTTCTGACAAACTAATTTATAATTCACGAAATTTCATGAATATAATATGAAGAATGATTTAAGAAACTTTATACTCACCAGTGCTTTAAAATGCGTAGATCACAAGCTTTTCATGTCTTTCAGAGATTAATAAATGCCTCACGTAAATATCTTTTGTTTATCATACATGTAATTTATTTTTATGCAATATGGACAAGAAATAAGTTTACGAAAATAGATTTAAACTATTAAAATTTGAGCACAAAGTCACACATCACCTCACCTCCCTTGTTAAGTTGGGATTTTTAATGGCCTTATTTTCTTATTTACACAAATCTGGAAATTACTTCACATTTTTGACACTGACAGTTTGCTTGCAGTTATTTCACAAAGTGTCAAACTGATTGACATTACGAGTGGTACTACCAGATTGGCGTAATATCTTGTTCTTCCAAAAGTATGAGCGCCAGAGCGCCATATAGTTGGTCCATAATCCCTACAACAATTTCAAATGATTTGAAATTGAATGGAAATTTATTCACTTTTTATAAACTTTAAAATTCTAGAAAATATTCTTATCGCTTCGGCCATTTTGTGATTTTGAAATTTCTGATAGGACGGCTGTGCAGTTCTTTATGCCTAATCTACAATGCAGTTAAAACCGCGTCGTCAAAACGATATCGTTTGCTGAAGAATGCATATAAATACACGTAATATGTACGTAGTGGTAAACTGCCAAATTAAACAGCTGTTGACCTGTCAATTATCATAAATGTAATTGGTTTCTCGATTTCATTACAGAATTATATCAAAGGAAGTATTTTGTATTAATAATTTATACTATAGTATAGTAAACTAAGAAATTGTTTGAGACAAGTCAAATAATATAAAATATTGCATTCAAGACTGAAAGTACAAGTTCCAGTTTACAGCTGTTTTGTTCTAAATTCCCGTACATGATTCTAAATTATGCTGAATACACCACCTGAGGTATGACCAAGGACATTGGCGACTCAGTGGGCGCGTTCACTGCCACCGAAATAGTGACTTTTTGTCGACTACGAGTCACTACCGAGCATTCACTCCGCCAAATTTGACAGTAAACGACTACGCTTGACTACAACTATCGTTCACTCCGCACTTTGAATGTACCAAATAGTTCACTACATTCAACTACGCTCAGGAGGATCGTCGATCGTAGTCGGTGTGACAGAACTACACTACACAACGACTACGCTACCAAAGTGGTAGTGAGCGCGCCCAGTGAGAAGAGGTAACAATATATAATATAATATATAAATATTTTATCTTGTTCAAATAAAAATTATACACGTTTTCGCTTACTTTTGTGTTATTACACATAATATGAATCCATAATTGCACTGATCTACGAGGTAAAAGCTGGAATATGTATATAAATTAATTAAAACTCAGTCATGATATTTAGAATTATTTAAAATTAGAAAATCTAAAAAAAAATGCTTTTAAATTAACAGGGCCTTCGTGCTGTCTCCATTTAAAGTATCACATGATGGACACTGCATAGGCGCGACACCCCAATTTGCATTTTTCAGTTAAACATGTACTATACAATTGCATCTCTTCTTAACCCTTAACCCATCGTTATTTTTACCATCTTTGCAAAATTGAGATTAAAAATTATCAGCGCGATAATTGGAGGATATATTCCAGTTATCATCTTGGGAATATAAACCGGTTCATGTTTATTTTTTCTTGAAAACTTAGGTCAGTTCATTTTGGTTTAATAAGCGTTCAGAACAAGTTATAGTGAAGTTTCCTACATATAAGTATATTAATACTTTAACGACTATCATTCAGTCCGTACCTATGTATTGAACCTAATGCAGAATTGTCAAAGGTAAAATGTCACTTCAAGTAAATTTCAAGTCAAGTAATTGGAATTAATTCAACCAAAAACCGTACTTGAGTTTCAAGTGGATTTCAGGTCAAGTACTCAAGAATTCATGTAAACGTACTGATTAATTAAGTTATATTTCAAAATAATCTAATTCCTTCTATTACCATGGCGATATTATTGGTACATTTGCCTCTTCCAGGCAATCCTCATGTCATGTGATACTTTAGCGTGATTCCTTGGCCATATCTTTTTCTTATCTTCTTCGTTTTCCCTAGACGATTCGAAAGCAATTCATCAAGAAGTCTTATATTCAGGGCACATTCCTTTCAGAAGGAAGTGATAGGGACCATCACTTGAGGGATAACATTGGGGCTCTCATTTGGTAGTGAGGGAGTCTGTTTCATGGCAAATGAAGTATTTTCGAGGGTTTTACATGGGCTGATGCAAAACTATCGAGAATACTTCCCAAGTCATGAAATAGAAACCTGTATGTGTGTATTCGGAGTCCGTTTTCTAAAATGTTCTATATTGATATTTATTGAAAAGTGCCAAACATTGACTCTATATGTGATATAGAGCCTAAACTACTATCCATACAGGAAAATAGTGTTCTAGTAATTTACAGCTTGGTTCCTTACCTTCCCAAAGGCTATACTTACTATACATATACCTTACTTAACAAAATAATAAAATAGTTTTGATTACAAAGTAACCTTACTATTTTACCCTGAATAACTCTTAGCTGAGTAATAATTCCATGTGTGTATGTACAGCCTGAGTCCGAATCTGTAGGCAGCTACATTCGATATCATCAGTCGTAACCTCCGGAATATACAAGCCATGAAGAAAATCTAAAAAGAGAGCAGCGGGCCGGTTAGCAATCGCGTAAGCTTAACCCTCGGAATATAATACAAGCAAAAACTTCAAGAATACTTCATAAGCCATAAAACAGATAAGATCCCAACGGGGTCCTAACATTTCAAAATATTTGCAGTATTCTTATGTAAAACGGACGGTTTGAATTGAATAGCTCCTCCGCCCTACACTACTATGTATTCATACACAAAAATGGTATTCTGATAATCTTAAGCTTGCTTTCTTATCCTCCGAACCGTATTAAAATTGTCATACCTTTCCTAACAAATTATTTAAAAAAAAATTATCTTAACCAAATGACTACGATTCCTCAAACAAAAACTCTCAGCTGAGGAATCATTGTATATTTCGCTGTGCCGTCATGGGATGCCGTGGGCTGATGATATCGAATGTATCTGGTCTTTTATGATCTTTAATATCAAAATAGAAGACAAAATGAAATGAATTTTTCTATTGCTTTTTTGTGTTTTTTATTCAGCTCAGCATACATCATAGAATGAACTAAAAATTACACTTCATATTACAAATTCAAAAATTTTATTTAGAATTTAAGCACTTGTATTGCTCTAAGTTGGTGTAGAATATCAATTTACCATAGTTTATAGTTTTTGTCACAATCTCGGAAGCAGTTGACTAATTTGTCGTACTTTTAGGCGTATATCCTGATGTTTATTCATTGCAAATTAATTTTAGTTTATTTTATGGTTGATGAAAAGACTAAATAAAAATGTATATGGTGAATATAAAAGTACGATAAATTTGTGGTGAAATGTCAAAAAATGTGACTAAAATATACGCCTAAGCTGCGACAAAAGATTAGAATCACCCCCTGGGTCTCCTTTTAAAGTTGGAACCGGGGCTATTTCCTTATATATCACCATTATCAATTTCAAATTTCTTATATTAGATATTGAATTGATAGGAATTTCTTCATTTGCATCAATGGAACAGCATTGTTTTCCTCAATTGATTCAGCTGATTTTTGTGATTCAAATCCATTACTCTTTTGCGTTTGCAGCAAACAAAAACCCTTCCATACATAAATATATCCCAGCATCCCTTCGCCAAACAATCTTCAATGCCATCCAGCATACTAGAAAATTAGTGATATCGATTATTTCTGCCTCCAAAAATTCTAACTACAAATGATAAGATAAGATTAAATTTTATTAGCAAAGAGAATGTCAACGATTAACGAATAATAATTTACATGAACTCCATTTTCAACTAGACTGTACTTGTAACCGTTCGATTCGTTTTATGTATGTGCCACTATTACTCTGGAAAATGCTGGCTACTCTGAATGCAAGCAAGAAGAAGAAGATTTATAAGTACCCAGCCACCCACCCCCTTGCGACCCTGGATAATTTCGCTATGAGGTGAGGACAAGTAGAAATTTGTAAACTATGCAAGAAGTGGTCAGTTTTTGAAATCGTCGACAAATTTACTTTCTATTGGACTCACAGTTTGAGACTTTAAAATTGTTAGTGTCGTCGTGGAAACATGGGAATTTATTAAATCTCGGTTAATTCTTTAGAATCTCGGAGGTGACAGCAAAGTTATTGACAATTCAGTCTGATAAATATAGATACAAATTTGCTTCGTGGATTTGCTATTTGGTCAGAGCTTCAAAAAGTGAGAGTTGGTGTTTTTGCGCCTTCTAACTTCAATAATAACGGAAAATTAGATATGTAAAAATAAAATTAAAGATTGTTTAAGTGATTATATTTGGAAAATTGTCGAGTGACCGATAATAATGGAAAAAATAAACTCCCCAATAAAAACTGCAAGGTGTCTAATGGAAGATAGCACTAATTTTTCTGATGATAATATGCAAAACATCGCCGTTGATTACAGCAGTATACGGGGGAAAACTGTTTTAGTGAGTCCGACGGAAGAACAGTTTGAGCTACTAAAACGGCGGTTGGAGGAGCGAATCAACGACAGCAGGGGAGAGACCATTTATGAAATAGGAATAGGGGAAGGTAACTATCAGGTATATCCTAGTAAAAAATTCTCTTTGTTAATTAGTGAAATTTACAGATGGGAGTGATAGTGGTCTTGATCTTGACGAATATGCAGCTTCTGTGGCTACATTACAGTCGCTGGCAACAACCATTGACGCCGATACAGTATTGTTGCGCGAAAGAAAGGGCGAAAAAGGACTGACAGCACAATATTTGGTCAGAAAGCGAGTTGACCTGTCCGATTTTATGGAAATAAGGTGAGTTGCAGTCATATAAATTTGTGTACGCTCTTACTTTATTATCAGAAAATTGTGAAATACCTGGGTATTATTTATTAAAAATTTGTTCAAAGTGATGTCATATAGTTACTACTCTGATGAAATTGTTAATTTTAATTAAGTCATCTATTAATAAAAATAAGGCGTTTTTTTACCCTTGCTTAAGTTATGCATAACTTTAGGAACAACGAAAGTGGTCGGATTATACTAGATAATAAAAATCTTAATATAGATAATAAATAGGGTAAATGGATCAAAGCATCTAGTAAACAAATTTGGGTAAATATGAATAATATAAAAATTTAACGATGTACGAATTAGTATTAGAGCTAGGAGCACCAAAACATATGCAATCATTCACATGGTGTTATGAAATATCAATCCAAGTAAAAAATTGTTCTTGATTTGGGGTCCCCTCTCCATCTTACAGAAATAATGATTTTTTTTTTACATAGCTTCCAAAAATAAAAGGCTCTTTCTTATCTCCCTATAACTCCCGAAATACTTAACTAAATTGGTGCAGATTTTTCTATTTGTAACAAACGAGTAGGAAAACCCGTCGACTCTAAATATGTACTTAAAAATATCTGGCGAAGAGCATCTGCCTGACATTGGTTGATAAGGAAAAAGGAATAGTATGCTTATCGAGACTTCTTAGCGATATGTACATACTTAGAAATAATTAGGGAGTCTATTGCACAGATGCACCTTAATTAGGTTGGTTACTATAAAGGGATACTGAATGAGTAGAATTTGGATATGAATGAAAGAAATGTGTAACTGAATGTATGGTAGGAGAAAAGAATTTGCAAGATATAGTTGAAGCGAGTGAGTAGTTGATTAGCGTCAGGCATGCCATGGAGTTGACGCATTTAAATCAAATACGGATTTTTATAAGAGTTTCTCAGTGACAAAATAATAACTGCTATTATATATTTAATATATTCAACACTATACATCGTTTTTCTATAGACTCCCGTTAGAAATATACCATTTTTATACCCTAGATTAGATCTGTAAGGTATACTAAGTTTAGTTTCCGTTTGCATAGAAATAATCCTGGTAGAGTAAAATTGAGACCCACATATAATATTAATGGTTATTTTGATTTTTACATGTCGGCCCGTCCTCTAAATAACTCGAAAATGCGTTTACTTATGTCGATTTTGATGGGACCGGATAAGTGTTGAACTTTCCTGATAGTGTAGACTGAAGTCCATGGAACATATTTCTATCATATTCCTTGTATTTGTGTACGTGCGTATTATATACACGGAACTATCAAACATATTAAATGTTTTTTATTAATATATAGAAACAAATTCTTTTTAAACTTTATAAAAATAACCCAAATCAAATGTTTTAATTCATTTAACAAATTATTGAGTAAACAGTCTACTTTGACAGAGTAGATGACAATTGAATTTCAATATGCATTTGTAACACTGAGAAAAAATCCAGTGCAAAGTAGGTGAAGTTCAGTGCCAACCTAGTGTTGTACTTCTGCTATAAAAGTTGTCCCATCGAAGAATTTCAGTGCTACATTACTAGATAAGTGCAACACTGGTGTTGCATTGAACTCCCATCGAAATCTGCAATAGCGAGCTAAAAATTTTCACACAGCCCTTTTAAAAAAAAATTTTAGACAGACTTATGTCGATTTCGATGGGACTTCAGTTCAACACCAGTGTTGCACTTTTCTAGCATCTAGCAGTGCGGCACTGAAAACCTTTATAGCAGAAGTGCAACACTAGGCTGAGCCTGACAAATAAAAGCTAAAACAACCCACTCATGCATTCTTATTATAACTTAACGTAAATTGAACAGTTCTGCTACATTAAAAGGTGCGAAGATAAAAATAAAGCAGTATTCGTTACGAATGAAGAGCTAATAAGCAAAATAATAAACTATCCTACAAAGCTCGCAGATGATTACTAGTAGACGTATTCCACAGAAAATTGAATCTCTAACAAAATGCAGTCCAATATGTTTTACTTGCTACATTTTTTGACATAATTAGAAAAGACACATACTAACCTTAAATTTGTTAGAACTTAATTTTTCTGTTAAAGCTACAATTTAGTCCTATATCCTGTGGTAAATTTGTGGTAAAAACGGTAATGGTTCACGTTACGCTATGTAATGCTGTAGGTAAGTGTGCGTAATCGCAGAAGATTTGGGAGTTGCTAATTTAAGCTCACTTGCTCGATCTTGTGTGAACGTCAAGTAGTAGCCGCTTCATTGATGATGGGGAAACGGGAGTAGCTTGAAGAAGGTCACCTCCCAAGCAATTCTTGCTCGGAATAATATTGTGTATTGTGATAATTTTCCTTAATTTATTTATACTATTATTATTATGCCTACAATTATTTGACACATGTTCAGTAATATTGCGAAGCCCTCATGAATTCTTGGTCTGCAGTCGCAATACGCATCATAACAGATTCAGTTATGTAGTTACTGGATTACGTGTTTGTGTATTTGTCGAGGGTGACCTACTCACGCCATGTATGCCTTATGGCAGAAATGCTGTGTCGCGTGCTTTTCTTTACGGTGCTTGTGTTTTTATTTTGTAATGCATTGTGTCTAAACCCTCGAGAATACTTACCAAGCCATGAAACAGAAATCTATATGTATGTGTTGTGAGTCCGTTTTCTAAAATGTTTTATATTGATACTTATGGAAAAGTGCCAAACATTGACTTTATATATAGTATAGAGCCTAAACTACTATCCATACAGGAAAATAATCTTCTAGTAATTTAGAACTTGGTTCCTTACCTTCCCAAAAGCTACATTTCCTATGTACCTTACTTAACAAAATAATAAAATAGTTTTGATTACAAATTAACCTTATCATTTTACGCTCACTAACTCTCAACTGAGTAATAATTGAATGCGGCATAGAATGATTACTCAGCTGAGAGTTTTTGTTTGAAGAATCGTAGTCATTTAGTTCAGATAAATTTTTTTACATAATTTTATTAGGGAAGGTATAAAAATTTTATTTCGGTTCGGAATAAAAGAAAGCGTGCTTAAGATTATCAGAACACTATTTTCTGTATGAATAGTAGTTTAGGGCGGAGGGGCTATTCAATTTAAATTTTGTCCGTCTTACAAAAGAACACTGCAAATATTTTGAAATGTTAGGACCCCGTTGGGGCTCTTATTTGGCAGTTGGGGAGTCTGTGTATTCTCGAAGGTTTTGATTATGTTAATTGTTTATTTAGAACATTTTAACGCATTCTGCATTTGGTATATGTAGGTATGTATAGCCCACCCTCCCCCTTAAGAGATTTTCTTTTTCTTAAACGATTATGAGGCCTTCGAGTTGTTCACAGTTTTTCCTTTTTTTTGTTAAATTACAGAATAGAGAACATTCAAATTATTATAATAGCGTTGGTTATGGTCTACTTAAAATAAATTAGTATATCTTTACATCTATAAATAATGTCAGTTTTATTGTTCTCCAAGTTCCAATAATATACGAGGTGTGGTAAAAAATATGGTAAATGATTTTATTACGGACAAAGTAATAAGTTTACATCAAATTTGAATTAATCTCTTTCAATGTAGGTACTGCCCTTGGCTACGGATGCACTTATCCTAACGTTGATTCCATGATTGGAAGCCTTTCTGGAAGGCTTCTTTCGGACGGGCTTTCAGATGCTCTGTAGTGTCTCTCTAAATGTCGAAAATGGTGTCAAAACGTTTTTGTTTTAGTGCAGTTTTAATTTTTGTGTTGAGCTAGAAGTCGCATAGTGGCAATTCCGGAGAGTACGGTGTATGTAACTAGAAAGGATTTATTTTCGGTCAAAAACTTGCGTATCAGAAACAAGGTGTGACACGGGACGTTGTCGTGATGAAAGAGGAACAATTTTTCTGGCTTTGCGCGGACCCATGCTATATGTTCAGTTCTTCCCTAAGCTCTCAAATAATCAATCGCCTGTTTGAACGAAACTGGTTTTACTTTGCCACTTTTTGCACGTTCTCGTGTGTTTTTGAGTTCAAAAGACGTCCCGACAGTTGCTCATCTTCAAGCGATTCATTTCCACTTTTAAATCGCTCATAGCACTTTCAGAGAGTCTTCAGAGTCACAAACATTATCACCACACACTGACTCTGACAATTTATGATCTTCTTTGGGACGTTTTTTCAAGTTAAAACAAAACTTAATATTAACACGATGTTCGAAATACGTTATGTGCGAGAGACATGGTAAACATGACCTCACTCTTCTTACTGTGGAGCCTGATTGACAAGTCACAGCATGTTCAAACATAACACTGACTTTCTCAAGGAATCAGGCTAGCAAGCGGATAGCGTCAGTAGTTGCTGCTATAAAAATTCACTCACCCTATTTTTTGAACACCCGTCGTGTTATAATAATAATTGATTGTCGTTAGGGTTGTTATCTTATTTCCTCGTTGTATTCCAACTATAATCTGCCTTGAGGTTATTGTCCATGTTTCTGTACATCTGTTTTGATTGATATTTACCTTGGTTTTTTGTTTGTTTTGTTATTGTTATTGTTACTGTTTATATTAATTAATTGAAATATTTTGCTTTTTGCAGAAAGTGCTGAAATTGGTTAATTAATATTATCTTCCAATATATTTGAATACCTGCTCTAATGCTGGCTTTACTGATTGGTTTATCTTCATATTTCTTAATTTGTGCACATTATTCTTGATCAATTCAAATTGTTGGTTGCAGCTATTTATTTCTGGTTTCCGTTCTGGTTTCATCTAGGGTATAATATTATTGGTTTTAGACTTTTGTTTTTATCAGAAAAAGTTGTACTTTGTTCCATTTTGTTTTAGGTGATCAGACGATTGGACATTGACTAAAAAGGATTCATTTCAATATTTTAGGAAACCTGGGAGATAATGAAAAAATGTTGATGAACTTCTCAACACTGAAAAAAAAAACAAAAAAAAACACGTCAAACCTCTGTAGCTCTTATGGAAGATAGCCTCCCTTTACTAAAATTTATTTTTCGATTCTCATTGAACTTTACCACCTCTGTATATACATACTTATATATGGCAATGCTAATTCGACATAACTGTTATATCACAACATTAATTTCTAATTATAAAAGCGAATACTTCTTAATTCTTAGCGACAGCTATTTATAAAAGAACGGGAATCAAATTCAATTGGAATCTAATTTCATCTCAAGAAACGTTAGAATCAAAATTCTCATTACATCTGATATTTTACAGAGTTGCAGTTGTCGGAAATGTTGATGCTGGTAAATCAACTTTACTAGGAGTCTTAACTCACGGAGAACTGGATAATGGGCGAGGTTATGCACGTCAGAGGCTATTTAGGCATAAACACGAAATGGAAAGTGGGAGAACAAGCTCTGTCGGAAACGATATTTTAGGTAAGAAAGCAATATTAATTCAAAATTAATTCTTTCCACACACACACACAAAAAAAACAAGGTTTCGACAGCATCGGTAATGTGGTAAACAAACCTGACCACGGCACTCTGGACTGGGTGAAAATTTGTGAAAAATCAGCTAAAGTAATCACTTTCATTGATTTGGCTGGCCATGAGCGTTACTTAAAAACAACCGTATTTGGGATGACAGGACACGCTCCAGACTTTGGAATGTTAATGGTAAACAATAATTGAGTATTGTAAATATGTTATTTTTTGTAAATATTCTTTTAGATTGGAGCTAACGCTGGAATTGTTGGAATGACCAAAGAACACTTGGGACTTGCCTTAGCCCTATCAGTACCTGTTTTCGTTGTGGTTACTAAGATTGATATGTGCCCGCCGAATGTTTTACAGGATAATTTGAGGTTACTTTTTAAAATATTAAAGTCTCAAGGCTGCAGGAAAGTCCCTGTGATGGTTAAGAATCCAGATGAAGTGGTACTAAGTGCAACGAATTTTGTATCGGAAAGATTATGTCCTATCTTCCAAGTATCCAATGTTACAGGAGAAAATTTGGAATTACTAAAAATGTTTTTAAACTTACTGACGACACGAATGATAGGACAAGAAGATCAGCCTGCAGAATTTCAAATTGATGACACATATTCAGTTCCTGGTGTAGGAACTGTAGTTTCTGGAACTTGTCTACAAGGATTGATTAGTCTTAATGATATCTTATTATTGGGTCCCGATCCTCTTGGAAAGTTTTCTCCGATTGCTGTTAAAAGTATTCATCGAAAGCGCATGAATGTTAAAGAAGTTCGGGGAGGACAAACTGCTAGTTTCGCTCTCAAAAAGATCAAACGTTCTCAAATACGAAAGGGAATGGTAATGGTAAGCCCTGAATTAAAACCACAGGCTTGTTGGGAATTTGAGGGTGAAATTCTTGTATTGCATCATCCTACAACTATATCCTCTCGCTATCAAGCAATGGTCCATTGTGGCAGTATTCGACAGACGGCATCAATAGTTTCGATGTCGAAAGATTGTCTGCGAACAGGAGATAAGGCGCTGGTTCGTTTCCGGTTCATTAAACATCCAGAGTATATTCGACCAGGACAACGTATGGTATTTCGGGAAGGAAGAACAAAAGCTGTGGGAAATGTATTAAAACCATTGACAAATTCAGTTGCAATCCAACACAATCCGAAACCTAATAAAATGCAAGCGCGAGGACAACAAAATCAGAGTCCGAACATTCCGGCCCCACAGCATCATTCACAAATAGATGCAAAAGCAAACATGGATGGTGTGTTAGAGGTCGGAGTGGACAAACGTGATCATGTCAGCAATACTCGAGGTGGTGCAAAACGCCCGAAGAGAGGACCCAACATTGTTGGTGGCAGTTCAAATGTTGCAAAAGCTTAAATAGGGTTCGAGCACAAAGTTTTACCAATTTTATCAATATTTTCCACCTTTGTGCAGGGCACAATAAAAAAAAATGGACTTCCGAAAGGATCAGGTATAATTCAAAGATTACTAACGAAATTAAATTGTATTCGTTTGAAAAAGAAAAGAAAAAAGAAAAAAAAAAAAAAACATTTTCAAAAAGTAGAGGCGCATTTTTGCCAATGTGAACAACATTTTAAGAGAAATAATAATGATTTTTGGAGAAATTTTGGAGAAATTCTTTATTTTCGTTAAACTGTTTACTCTCTTTCTACATATATGTACAACTTGTAAAGTGATTACTGACTTTATTCGAATAGAAACTTTAGTTTGTGTTATTTTGAATGCCTTCATTGTGATAAGAGGATGTTATATTTTTAGGACTGTTTTCTGTCTATCGACGCTCATTGGTTAAGGAATAATCACATATCTATAAACTTCATTACTAGCACCAAATATAGTATGCGTTTGCTTTTTTAGTTCTTGTGAAATTTTTAATTTTCCCCGCTTTTATTTTCTTCTTAATACTTTGTAACTCTTTACTGATTTCAATAAAATATAATGCAACAAATTTCAATGTTTTTTTTTAATCAAGCTAAAGTGCGGATGTTGTTAATTTTCGTTGCCCTGGCTTACGGCCGAAATTATTTTGAAGGGTTATAGAAAGTGCGTGGCTTGCAGCGCGAATATTGCGTGTATGAAATTAATCTACAACAAGGGATCAGACTAGATATTTCATTAGAACATTCACCATACATTTAGTGATAAAGAAACGAAAGGCATTTAACATTGCGGTGGTGATCGAGCCAGTCGATGTTACAAATGATGATCGCCAATGAGCTTAAAAGATCTTTTTTGGACAGAGTCTAATAAAGCTAAGATTGTGCGACCAGCCCCGCCGCAGATACGTGAATTGTATTACCATTTAACGAGGAAGATTTCTCGTCTAACAGACTGAAATTTATTGAAAATAATTTCAATAAATTTACAAAAATGCATTTAAGTGCAAAAGAATGATTGAACTTTTCGACCCAACGATCAGAGAGGTCTCATCGGTATGGTTATCTCTGATCGCCTACCATAGAAGTTCAATGATGGAGGTCACACCAATTGCCCATATAAATACTTTTTATAAAAAGTAAGTGTGAATTATATGGTGGCATTTAACCATTTAAGTTTAATATAGGACTTGTAGAGGGCCGCTAGATTTGACGGACTGACAAATTTCTACACCTACTCAGATTTCCAATGCATTTACATTGGAAATTACAAAGGGTACGCTTGAGTACTTAAATATTGATAAATGCAGTCATTAATAATTTTTCGTACAGGTAATCTCAGCCTTACTCTGATATCCATTTGGAACTACCAAACTTGGGTTTTCAGAGCCAATTGTTAGAAATTCGTACATTCTTTCGTTCCTGTCGCATATCGGAACACTTATTGAACTCAAAACGAATATTTAAAAAAAAAAATCCTCGATTTTTTGCATTATTCACCGAACGGACTTGTAAGCGTTATTCTATCCATTTTACTAACACTGTTGTTTTACAA
The DNA here is from genome assembly GCA_963924295.1 of Dioctria rufipes. Taxonomy (NCBI): domain Eukaryota; kingdom Metazoa; phylum Arthropoda; class Insecta; order Diptera; family Asilidae; genus Dioctria; species Dioctria rufipes. Next base: position 304,479,142 of record OZ002740.1, read on the forward strand.
ACTGAAACGGGTTTTTATATTATTATTATTTTATCTACTAAAATCAAAGGAAATCAATGAAACCAAACAGTTTTGTAAGAATTTTGAGCAAATTTTTCTCATCATCATAAGCAGCAAGAAATTATACGAAATCAACATATTTGTAGACTGACTAAAAAGGGATTATAATCATATTCGGAGTCAGTATGTAACTGCGTTCAATTCTTTTTTCTTAAATTCTAGTTCATCGGGATCAGTTTTTCTAACCTATGATGCTTTTGCTGGAGTTCAGTGTGTGTAATCTCGACCGCTTGAATAGAAAAAGCATCGAACTTATAATGAACATCAATAACAGCTTCTATCCTTTACCAAAACAAGAGAACAAAGGTAAAATACATCTGAAATTGTGTAAAAAGTATTTTCTGCAATGACCGGTTTAGAAGAAATCGCAATCCTCATGAAGACAATAGTTCCATTGCTTGTGTTGGGGCTATATTTAGTAACCTTCACTGCACCGCTTCTCACACGTTAACTTTTATCAAATTACAATTTTCTAGGGGACATCCTCGGAATATTTTATCTAAAATAAATATTGCAGTGTACAGTTTAGGTAACAAAAATTAACAATGTGGGTTAATGTAAGCGTGCATAACAGGCCAAGCAGCACGATGCAAGTTTTCTTAGTTTTTGTTGTTTTTATTACCGCACTCAAAATCGAGAAATAATCTTTAGCATTGCATCGCCTCGCTTGCATTAAGTGCTCTCATTTTCCCTTTTATCGATAAAAAAAAGAAGCAATTCGAATGGACGAGCTCTGGTTTTCACGGGGATCTAACGGGCACAGTACGTTAACATGTCTAAAAATTCATCCTAAAGTGCATTTAAAGGGGTTCTTAGTTTGTATAAGGTACCACTTTTATGTAAAAAGACAGACAGATAGACTATTATTAAAAGCATCCCGTAGAGTACAAAACATTGAATTTAATTCACATTGTTGATCTTAACATTCTTAGATAACTAAACACGAACTCGACAAAGCTTTGAGATAGATAACATAAGATCTTCTTGCTTTGAAATTATTCGGTCAGCTTGACTTAAAAATATTTTCAATAACAAAATACAGGGAACCAGGAATGATAGATTGCATGTACAATCATTTTAGCCACGTCACAGCTATTTAACCGTTTTTGATTCAAGAACTGCATCTTGCAAGAGCTGAAGATGACCAAGTGACATCTCTGGATTTTTTGCTGCTCGTTATAGGACAAGCAATAAATCAACACCTCCTTGAGGGTTTTTGGGTTTCTCCCGTGTTATAGTTGCAAACTCAAACTGAAGTTCTAGTTAACAGAACCATAGTTCCGAATGCGGCTTCTAGTTCCAAAAAGGGTCGGTTTCACCGACACCACCCCAGGATTCGCCGGTGGGTCGTCTGGCAACGAATCGCTAGACTCGTTCATAACGCGGAACCCACACTCATACACACTCTTGAACCACAACACAATATTTATTTGACTTATTTGCACCTGCGATAAATATTTTGGGTAAAGGATCAGATTCTGATTCTTTTGGTGCAGTCATATATTGGACAGTGCAAAGCTACGCAGTTGAGTGTGTAGTGCAATCTTGCACTGCACCGCTCAATATATTTCTATTTATTCGGCAAAAGGGATCGTTGCTCTCAGTAAACATCATTTGGTCTTGTTTAGATGGGTGAGTATGCTATATCTGCCACACGAAACTTGTAGGTAGGATAATGGTCGGGGGCAAAAATGAAGTAAAGCTAAAAATTCGAAGGCAGCACAGGCAGGACGTATTTTTATTGGCTATTATGACTCACGTGGTCATTCCAGTTTCAAGTATTGCAGTGTGTAGTTGTTACTTTTCATAATTTGTCGATGTTTTTGTTGTATCGACTGTTAGGCCGCTATTTGAATAATGTAATCATGAAGGGCATTTTGAGGTAACTCAAAGCGCACATTATACTGACCCATCTAAACATAGTCATACTGACCCATCTAAACAGGGTCATAGTGACATGTTTAAATAGGGTCATACTAACCCAACTAAACACACTCATAGCGTGCTTAAAACAACACTACAAATATTTAAAAAAATTAAAAAAAAAACCTTCAAAATTTAGCGCCCACTCTAGAAACTATGGTAAGAGTAATCTTACTATGTTCTAACTATGTACTTAAGACTTCATTTGCTGTATCCATTCATCTACTTTCGAGAACGTTGCAGGGTTACGAAATATGAACTTAACGAATTCATTTCAGTTTGTGGAGTGCGACCAGAAAAATTTGAAGTGCGGATTAACAACATTAAAGCGAAAGATATCATAAGCCGCCACACATTAAGGTTCGGGTAGCTTCAATCTTACCGGGGCCACCAACCAATGACGAGTGAAAAACCTGACGATGCACACAAATTTGCTTTCATTCCCAGTGACTCCCACAGCCCCACCCACCAGCTTCTCTAACACTCGCCCCGAATATTTCTAAAATCTCTACTTCTGTTCAGAGCTCTCTCTCACTCAGTCATTTAATTATTTAAGCATACGCATATGACACCGGCAAGTTTGGCATGACACTTTGGCTTATCCATAAGAGAGGAGCTGCTGGTGCTTGTTCCGCTCCGGTATCACACCGGCAGGCATACACATATTTCTTGTTATCTGTATGCCTCTTGGTGTGATTTCAGCCACAATAACACAGAAATGAGAATCAAAGCAAAAGGCAGAAAATGAACAAATGAAAAAAAAATTCCACGAAATATTGCCAAGGAAAACAGAACAAGGATATACATATGCAGCTCTATTTACATTTATTGACGATTTTATTATTTCAGGATTAGGAAATGGTTATGAGGATTTTAATTAAAGACAATCTCTCTTAATTAAATGAAATATTTTATTCCACAATATCCATTAATTCATACTCTAAGAAAGAATTTTTTTTTATTTATACATTTGATGACAGATTCGAAATAACTCTCTCTTGCGAGCGCGAGCCACGAAATGCCGCGAATATGAAAAAGGAAAGAATGCAAAGAGAGCTGCTTTAGCAGAAGGATCCCTATCATTTTCTTCTCTCATCTTTCTGAGAGTGTGGGAACCACAGAACACGTTGCGAACTTCGACACATTTTTCTTTGATCTGAGTTCTCTATTTATTGTATGCTCAGTGATATAACTTAACAAGTAGCTTCATCTGGCCTCTAAGAATGCACAAGTTGTATGTTTCTTTGTTGAAGTAAGTAACAGAAGGGAAGAAACAAAGATTTGAGACTGAAAGAATATTGCACTGTTCTTCGTCTCCGCCACCCAGCTGTACATATGCCCACGCCGATGCCAGCCTTGCACATAGTTTTATGTTTCAGTTTGCTGCCTCCTGACTGCTTATCGGCCACCGATTCCTATCTCATCCGCTCATCTCATTATACTCCCTCTATTCTACTGAAATGCAATGTCAATAAAAATGCTCTCAAGCAAAGTATTCTTGATGAAACCGGTTTTTTTAGGGAAGAAGTAATGGCAGAAACACATCCAGACCTCGAGGCTTCCGTCCCAAATAAGCATACAACTTATGCAATTTTAGAGGCCAGATGAGGCTTCTTGTTAAGTTGGTATAAGTTAATATCAGATACAAATATGTAGTTGTGAAGTTCAATATTAAAAAGATCACGCCAATTAATCGTTTTTGAACGGGTATGGTATTTTACGCAGAGCGCAGTATTATATAAGCAACTCAATAGGTAAATTAATCAACTTTAAATATTCCATGACCAACAGTTCGTAGAGTTGTCTACTCTAATTCTTTGCGAAAGAAAGACAATAAACTCAAAATTTAGCTACTTTAAAGGTGATGAATTTTAGTCAATTTCCCGTGTATTTGAAAAGGATTAGTAACAAGAAATTCAGAAATAGAGTAATCTGTTTCTTCTTAATGCCTCATATCATAGAGAATCAATAACAGAGTTGAAAAATATATAACAATATTCCCTCGATTTTAAAAAGCTTTTGAATTGACTATGATGCTATGATATTGCCACTTACTCTGCTCGGCTTGTATGCAGAGCAGTGTGCGTTCATACATTCCAGCGAAGTCGACGTTATGCTCTTCGATGGCCACCGCGCCGGAAGCAGACGGTCTCTATGTAGGTATTATATTGTGTGAAGACTACTGAGCGCTTAACACCATCGAATGGTCTCTGTATGTGTCGCTTTCAAAATTGCAAAATTCTCAACATACAGTTTTCTACTCTGATAATGTTTTCTCTATGCTCATATATAGATGGCAAGCTTGCTGTGAATGGGGAAGCTTTAGGAAGCTTTCAAACGAAAGTTTCATTTATCAGTTCCACTGAGTTTACTCATATATATAGTGATGCAGATTTATGTCTATAATAACCCAAAATTCAGAATTCTCAAAAGTGGAAGTTTATGGATCGCAATCAGATTGCGAATATTATACTAAACAACCAGGAACCACCCGCCACGCGACAAGATTTACAATACAACAGAAAGTAGATCGGCCCGATGGGAGCGTTTCACAACAGAGCTACGGTTCCTCTTTGGATAGATGGTATTATGTATGTCGTTCCCAGTATAACCAGTTACTCGCTCAATTTTAGGTTTAGATGCACTGAATACTAGTTTTACTATTCTACTGATCGTAACACTTGCACCTCTATTTTTCTTCACATTCTGTCCTACAATAAAAAGAAAAATCCAAATTATCATAAACGTACGCTCATTTATTCGTATAGCCTATATGTATAATTACTCTAAACTACAGCCAATGAAACATAAACATACAAAATCCGCGTTTAAAGTAACAAATCCTTGAATTTGTAAAAATACCACTGTTCGAGCGACACGGGGCCAAACATTTAACGGTATTAATGACTTATATGCTGTTATTCAAATATGCTAATTTGCAGGGTCTATATGCTTAATGCTTTTTTTTTCCTATTTCGGGGCACACTTGACGAATAAACGCTTTAATTGTATTCCTAGAATTTCTTCTTTTTTATTTCAGCCTTGGCTCCTTCTATCTCTTCTTTGATATTGTTTTTAAATGTTCGAATAAAGGATCTGAAATTGAAAACGAACTTATTATAAGAAACAAGAAAACTTTAAATTGTTATACTTAAACTTTTCAGGAGTTAATTCATGCAGACCCTTTTCTTCTGCCAACATTCGTGACTTATAGAATAAGGAAATAGCGAGCTGGGCGGCCCGTCTAATAGGATAACTGTCGGCCAGTCTTTGAACTAGCTCTTCATTATTGGACAAATAACGTAGTAGGAAGCGGAGTACCATAGTGATACCACTTAGAATTGAATATTTTTGTACTTCTTAATAAGTTGCTGCTTTAGCTGAAGCTGATTCTTAAGTTGATCTAATTTTTGAAGCTGCTCCTCTTTGTTATAGTCAATTCCTGGAAGTTGTTTAATTTGGTTACGGGAACTTTCAAAGCGCTTTTGAAGCTCAAGAATCTGAAATTTTATATTGTTTTTATAAAGATCTATATAGTATTTATATTTTTACTTTTTGACTACACTCTTGAGATTCCCTCTGTTTGGCAGTGTTATCTACTGGATCCTTTTCCACACTGAAATAAAATTAGTAATATAATACACTTGCTATATAAATTCCAGGTCAAATTTAATCTGTTTTTCGATAATATATACAAAATCTACAAAACTACACTCACCAACGAATTATGTCGTAAATTACTGGCAAAATTTCAATGTCGAGCTGTTCAACTGTCAAAGCTTTCGACGGAGAATTGCCAGTGGCGGGTTTCTTATCAATCTGTTCAGGAGGAGATTGGTCCATTATATAATTACTACTTACGTCTTAAAATAGTTGATGCATGCCGGTATAAATGAATCAATTTTAATTTTTGCTGTAAACAAAATTGCAGAAAACAGAAGGCAGACTGTCATCACACCTTAGAATATATAGCAAACAGGAATGGTTGAATCGTGTAAAATTCGTGTACATGAGCGTAATTTGTCAAGAGCAGGAGACTATACATAGGAGTAAGTGAGATGCTGGATAGAGAAATTGTCAAAGCTGTAGATTAATTGTCAAATGTGCTTTTGTTTTGTGAGCAGATTTGGTCAACTTAAAGTTCTTTTGTGAAATTTAACAAAAATACCGAATCAATTCTTTTCAAAACTATTTATCTTTGAACTTTATTTAGTGCAAAGTTTTATAGTGCCACTAGTGCCTGTAAAAATCTTCATATCAATTAAAATAACAGAAATGAAGTGTTCGGTTAGTGCTTGCAAATATAAATTGGATTATAAACTAGGGAATCCTGTTTGAGGCAACTACACTACCTAAATTATCTTTTTTGTTAATAGAAGCAAAGATTTATATAAATTAATTATGTGAATTGTTTCAGAATAAAGTAGAAAAAGAACATTTTTTACCACAGATGCTCCGCACAAAACCTTTGTTTACTTTTTGCAAATTGACAAGTTGTTTAGAATAGGGATGGCGTGTAAATACATGCAAAAATGGACTACCAACACAACCAGGAATTCATTACGCAAAATCTGGCTTATCACCATTCCTGTTTGCTCTATATTCTAAGCATCACACACACAAAACTTTGCTCCACTACATGAACTTGGTTGCGTTTCAAAAACAGAAAAATTCAACTAGGTCATTTGGAACGGAACGGGATAATTAAAATGAAATCCCGACACTAGCGCCGACAATTTAGTTTGATACTACAGTACACTGGCGCCATCTAAGTTCGGCGGATTTTTTTTACTACAGTACGCTGGCGCCCTCATTCGTATAATTCCAGAGTGCTAACTTTTTCAGTGACTACAACCAATTTTAATGGTTGTTTTTGAGGATTATCGCCAAAGCGCCACTAAAAACACGTAGTAGTGATTCTGTAAACTAACAGTGACAGGTTTTAGAGGTAGGTGGTCTGTGTCGTTTATGACTAATTGCAACGTTAAGAACAAGTTTTTGGAGGAAAAGGAAACGGTGATAAAACTTTTTGTTTTTATTATGGAAAAAGAACAAGCGTTCTGGTCACTGACATATAATAAGAATGGACTGAGCGTTCTTGTTCAAAAATGGCACAAATATTGAACAGGCTGTGAAAACCCTTTATTTCGTACAATTGCACACCGATTTATAATTAGTTGTTATTTGTCGATTGGATGTTGTAAAATCGTATTGCACTAAATGAAAATTGTTTAGGAAGTTAAACTCGTTTTAATTAACACAAAAATTATTTTTTAATATTACTGAAAAATGTGTTCCTCTGCAGATTTGATGTCAAATATGCTTGAGCTTGTAAGAGATAGACGTATATAAATAATATATTTGGCTGCATTTTTATGTCAATTCCCGTGTATCCCAATTAATACAGCCGTACTGTTCCCAAAATTGGTTACAGTTCAGTGTACATTTTGAGCTTGAAAGAGACAAATAGATTTTAGTAAAAATTTGTGGCATTTTTTACTATACCATTCTTATTATATGTCAGTGCTTGTGGTCTTTATCGCAACACGTTTGTCTAGTGGAATTGACTCTCATAACAGTATCCTCCCGTCTCAAGGATTACAAGCGTTCACTTATCTCTTTAAATTTTTTATTATCCTGAAGGGAACATCTTCTTCCCAGAACTTTATATTTCGGGGCTGAAAAGTTAGATATAAGTAGTAGATAACTACTCACTGACATATATAAAATGGGCTGCACTACTGAAATTACATTATTTGACATTATTATTGGATCATTTTTCGATAGTTGTTTCTTTTTGGTTTAACTGCTTTATTCCGCTGAACTACAAATAATAAGTTCTATATAAAATCCACCATAGTTCAGTGGTTTTCCAAATGAATACATATAATAGAAGCATATGGCAATACAATATTTTTAATCCTTTCTCTGTCCCCCATACCTACTTTTAGGGGCAGGTAGACAGAAATTTCTTAATTTTATTTCTTTAAAAATCAAGTTTAAAAATATTTGATGTTGTAGGAGATAAGCTTCCAAGAATAGAAATAATTTCGAATGCTTCTGTAATTTGTTGAACTTTTAATATGAATAGTAAAGCGAAAGTAAAACTTGAAATTAAGACAATTGTCACACCCTGCCAAAAAAAGTTGACCCATATGAAATAGAAAATCAGGCAGTCCATGTTATATATGTCAGTGTAACCATATATTTATTTGGAAATTAGAAATAATTTTTTATTACATAATTGGAAATTATTTCTGGTCGTATGCCGACGGTATAATATTAATTAATAACTTATTAATACTTAACATTTTAAAGTCATGTAGCACGGAAGCTGTAGCAAGATTCATGCACATGTATTGTGAGAGCTCCTAATAAAAGAATTTTCAATGATCGAATATTACGTTTGATTGGGGTTTTTAACCATTTGTACTTGATATGCGATTTGTATCATTAAATAAAAGTTTTTATTATAATTTTGGCAAAGTAGCGACAGCTCCTATACAACACAAAAATGATTCTGGAGACACTATTACAGTCTAGAATCAAGGTGGTATATCAATTAAGTCATAATCCTTCCTATCCACAAATAGACAGTTGCTTGGATTTAGTATTATGTAATTGCGAATAGGCCAGTCATATATCCTCTCCTCCTCGATTAAGCCAATTGGCATATCTATACTTTCGCAAGGTTGCATGCCAAAGAAAAGAGAGAAGATTGGAGACTGTTCCACGTTCGCACACGACCGAAGGTATTTTGAAGGGTAAAAGGATGTGCGCGGCTTGCAGTGCGAGTATTACATGGAGGAATCCGGGATCAGGCTAGACGTTTCATCAGAACATTGATCATTCATATAGCAATATAGGAGCGAAAGGCAACCAACATTGCGGGTGGTCGTGTAAGTCCATACGACAAGAGTTTGCCACATCGCCAGAGCTTAAGGCTTTCATTTTGACAATATCCAATGAAGCTACGGCTCTGCGACCAGCCCCGGCCAACATATGGAAATTGTATTCCATTGTAGGTCTGATGTAGGACTTGTAGAGTAGCTGATGGGCTGAAATATTTCTTACACTTTTTCAGAAATCCAAGATATTTCGTTGCTTATTTGGCAACAGAGAAGTTTGTTATCTGTTCAGCTTAACATTCTGCAAATATTAATGTCAAGATTGCATAAAGACGGTGTATCGTCAAGAAGTGCTCCATCAAAAGAAACGGGAGTGGAAACATTATGATCTTGTTTTAAAGAGATGGGACAGCTTTGGAACTTAGATGTATTGAATTCGATGCGATTCGGCTTGTTCCAAGCCAGGATATTATCAAGGTAGTTCAAGGATCTAATCATGTAATCTATTTTGACAGATGTGACATATCCTTTGTAGTCCTCAAGGATGTCAAGGGAGTAAGCGAAACCAAGGGTACTTTCATCGGCAAAACAATACATGGGATTGAAAGTAAGGGAAAGCAGATCATTAATGAAAATTGAGAAGAGAGATGAAGAGATAGCAGAGCCCTGAGGCACCCCGGCATTAATTGGCTGAGATTGAGATGTCACGCCATCTAATATAATCCGTATTAAGCGACCAGATAAAACACTTTACATTTATAATAGAGGAGGACGAGAGAGGCCAAGTGGTTTAAAGGGCTGAACTCCAGACACTATGATAGGCCTTTGAAACATATAGGGCAACGATTTTAGACTCACCAAAATTGTGAGGACTAAGACTTTAACGTTCCATAAGAAAAGTCAGAAAAAGAAAAGCCATATTGGCGATCGTTGTGAGTTTGATTAGTTTCTAGATGCTTCATTAATTGGGAGTTAATGATAGATTCAAAAACCTTTTAAAGAATCGAAGTGATTATAATTGGTCGATAATTTGAGCGATCACTACCCTTTCCTTTCTTGGGAATAGGCTGAACGTGAGGCAGTTTCCAAGCAATTAGAAATTTTTCTATCAAATAAGATAAGTAGAATAGTTTTCACAGAGCTTTAGCCAAGAATGAGTAACAGGTTTTATTTAACGGTGGCTTGAAACTATCAGGACCTGCAGCTATGGAGGCGTTGATCTCTTTAAGGGCCTTGAACATATCTCTCGTATGGATGTGTATTGGCTCTTGTACACATCTACAACGGAGATGTAAAGCGGGTGGAAAAAGAGAATTTGAAGTGAATCTAACAGTAAAAATATTAGTTTTATTGAGGGAGTCAACAACCACTTCATTGTAAACTAGTGAAGGAATAGAGCAACTGCTGAAGCTGGCAGCTCCTGACGGTTTTGACCAGGGATCTGAAACGTTTGCCGCCTTTGCGTTTTGTGAAGATTCTACCATTCTGGTTTCAGTTCTGGACATGGATGCAATTGATCAGTGCGAAAAGCGGACAATTTTGCTTTAATGGCTTGGCTGTACTTATCGTTAAACCAAGAGCGATTTTGGTGTTGTTAAGATCTGCTGTGTAAATACCGAATGTATTAACGTATTGCCGAAACTTAGAATTGTACTAAATTCAAATGTGCATTCATCAACATCCCTTGAAGCAAAACAGACCTACCAATCAAATTCTCTAGGATACTCATTGAGACTTTCCTAATCTGCAGATTTATTTCCTTTTTATTTATCGTTTCGGCTAAGTATTCTATAAAAACTACTATAAAAACTATGACATTTTACACAAGAATAAAAAAAAAAATTATTTAAAAATTAATCTCTTACTTTAAATGTATTACCACTCACTAAACCAATGCACAATGACTTTTTCGCTATTGTGTAGTTTCGCTGAATATCTCCAATTACGAGTTATAATTGTTTTTTTTTAATGTTTGTTTTGCCACGCCGCGGCGATAATATTCTAAGAAGCCGTCTTTACATAGAAGGCTTATCAAAGACCCTTTGGCAGATTGTTTTCAATTAAAACAAACCTTCCATCGCCATTAACATGAATAGGTTCTGTCCTGGTTCAAATACCCCGAGCAAAGCAACGCTCATGTACAGGAATCCGCGCTTCCTGTTTTCTCTATAGACTTCAACAACCATGAGCGAAGGCGCAGGTGCTAGCTAGGGCCTGCGTTCCTAAATGTATCATATTGAACGCTTCCAGAAATTGTTACGTTTTTTACAAAAGGTGCAGTAGTATACATGTGAATCATTTTGTTAGGAAAAATTCAGAAGATCTACTGCAGTTTATTTTTTTTGTCTTCAGGGGGGGGGGCGCAACCAAGCTGGATCCGCCCCTGATATCCTGTGCATTCAGGATTATCAATAAGTCTCATCGTGTGTAGGTGCGCCCCAACGAGGTAATAACTAAAGGAGATGCAATCACACGTACGAGCCGTGTACATGAGCGTACCCAAAACCCTCGAGAATACTTCCCAAGCCATGAAACAGAAATTTATATGTGTGAGTGCTTAGTCCGTTTTCTAAAATGTTCTATATTGATACTTATGGAAAAGTGCTAAACATTGGCTTTATATATGCCATAGAGCCTAAACTACTATCCATACAGGAAAATAGTCTTCTAGTAATTTACAGCTTGGTTCCTTACCTTCTCAAAGGCTACACTTACTATATACCTTACTTAACAAAATAATTAAATAGTTTTGATTACAAACTAACCTTACCATTTTACGCTCAATACCTCTCAGCTGAGTGATAATTGCATGTGTGTATGTGCAGCCGTAGTCCGAATCTGTAGGCAGCTACATTCGATATCATCAGCCCACGGCATGACATGACGGCACAGCGACATTACAATGATTACTCAGCTGAGAATTTTTGTTTGAGGAATCGTAGTCATTTGGTTAAGATAAATTTATTTAAATAATTTTGTTAGGAAAGGTTGAAAATTTTATTACGGTTCGGAAGATAAGAAAGCAAGCACAAGATTATCGGAACACCATATTTCTGTATGAATAGTAGTTTAGAGCGGGGGAGCTATTCAAATCAAACTTTTGTCAGTTTTACATAAGAGCACGGCAAATATTTTATAATGTAAGGACTACGTCAGGCCTCGCATGTGGTAGGGAGCGAGTCTGTTTCATGGCTTGCGAAGTATTCTCGAGGGTTTTGGCGTACCCCAAAATGCTTTGCATCTGTGTATGTTTTGATTTTTTTTTCCGCCATTTTTGGTCTTCGCTGTCAAATTCTTGTTTACTTCGGTATCTGTTTGATTTGAATTAGTTGGTTCAGTATTTTTTAAAGTGAATAAAGTGAATTATGTCGAAAAAATTAGCAAATATAAATAAAAACATATTATTCTGACTTATTCCACCGGAAAAAATTTGTGTTTTAAGTTAATATTTTATATGAAGAACAAAATAAGTCGCGATGAAGTGCTCAGTGAAATCGTGTATAAATAAAAGCTATTGCAGGCCTGATGGAGTTTCTTTCCATATGTACGCATAAAAATAGATAATATTTATTTTGATTTAAGACAAGTTCAAAATTTTATATTAAAATTTTCATAGATAATTTTACAATTTTATGTCGGCAAAATTTTTTCTTCATACCTTTCTTTGCGTCCCTGGTTTGTTTTGGTCTTGAGGCATTGACGCAGGAAAAACCGTGAAATAATCGCAGGGGCATGAAACAAATTTTACTAACAAACTTATTACCACTGAAATTTTTTTTCCTAATTATTTACTTTTTTATGTTCATGTTTTGCATTATCAGTAAATAATTTAGGGTATAAGAATATAAAAACGATTAAAATTGTATACAGGTTCCCAAAAAGTATTGATGTGAGGAAAAAATGGTTGGCAGCAATTGGAATCGAAGAAGAAAACGTTAAGACAAAAAGTGTTGTTTGCTCTAATCACTTTCTTGCAAGTGATTTATTTTGTTTTGACAAACGAACAGTCCTGGGAAATAATGCTGTTCCTGTTATTGCAATTCATCAAGACGATTCACCTTCAAAACTTGAAAATCAAGTAGTTGTTTCAACTAGAATTCCACTTGGTCCATTGTTAATTCAACCTTCATCGTCGCTTATGCAAAAGAAAGTAAGTTTACTACTTACTCAAAAAACAATTTGTCATTTATAAATTTCAAACCAAGGAAATCAGTGATATCCCAGCGAGTGAGTACGTTAAAGACTTGAACGGTAATAATATGTACTCAAGTTCAGTTCAAGGAAACGAGGAAGGCAAGCGCAGAAACTATTACGAAGAAGGAATGGAATGTTGCTCCAAGAAGACGGTAAAATTTAGTTTTAAACTGTGATTTGGGAACTTAACTTTCACCACTTTCAATAAATTAGAAAATCGTGGATGATACCAATGCAAAAGATGCAGAAGAAAATTTTACAGAATTTTTTAATAATGAAGAGATAACTACTATAGTAGAAGTATGTGATGTTGCTTGTGGAACGGATAAATTAAATTTGGTAAGTAATATATGTATGTATATATTTAGAACTATAATTAATTAATGTAATGTTAAATAAGTAGATATTTGGGATAGAGACAAACACTTTTTCCCCGAATTAATTGTACAATTTCTAAATTTTCTGTTAGGAGGAACATAAAGAAAATTTCGCTGTAGACGATAAGCTATTTAAAATAATATATTTAGGAAAAAAAGTGTCAAAACTAAAAGAACGGCTAAGAGATAAGACTAAAAACATTAAAAAAATGAAAGCATCTATTCGAAGAAGGAATAAAAAAATTGGCTTATTAAATAATATTGTGGAGACTCTTAAGTCAAAAAATTTGTTGAATGAAGAACTGGAAGAAGTTCTCGAGAAAATTTCAGAACCAAATAAAAATGTATTTGAAAGGGAACTTTTGAAAATTCAAGGTAAGAAAGTTCCTAAGCAATATAATGCTCAAATTAAAGCCTTTGCCTTAAATTTGAATTTTCTTTCCCCGAAAGCCTATGAGTTTGTAAGAACAACATTTAGTTGTTGCTTACCGCACAAAAGGACTTTGGCAAATTGGTACCAAAATGTGCTCCTGGATTCACCAAAGAGTCTTTTGAGGCCATAAAGCAAGTTGTGGAAGTTGCTAAGAATAATGGAGAGAAAATTTATCTCAACGTTGTGTTTGATGAAATGCATATTCGTCAACATATCGACTGGTGTGGGGAAAAGGCAGTAGGGTTTGTTGATGTGGGCGATGGAGGGAATAGTAGCGTGGTAGCAACACAAATACTTGTATTCATAGCAGTTTGTGTTAATAAGCCCTGGAAAATACCGCTTGCTTTCTTCCCAATTTCTTCCATAAATGCGGCACAAAAAAAAAATATTACCTTGATTTGTATTCAAAACCTATTGGATACAGGTGCAGAGGTAATAGGAGTAACATTTGATGGGACATCAACAAATCTTACAACTTCAAGGCTTCTCGGCTGTGATATAAAAAACTTGAACGCGAAGAATTACTTTCAGATAGAGGAATATGACTGTAAATTTATTTTGCATCCGGATCCTGTTCACATGTTAAAACTTGTTCGCAATACTTTATGTGATCTTAAAGTAATTGTTGACGGCAACTGTAATGAAATAAGGTGGAATTTCTTAAAAAATCTAGTAGATCTGCAGGAAAAAGAAGGTTTGCATTTGGGCAACAAGTTAAAAAATGCTCATATATACTTTCATTCGCAGAAAATGAAAGTAAAACTAGCAGTTGAGACTTTAAGCAAATCTGTTGCTGATGCCTTAGACTTTTGTCGCGAAGTACTGAAATTAGAATCATTTTCAGGTAGCGCTGCCACTGCTAAGTTCATTCGCATGTTGAATGATGTTTTTGACATCTTAAACAGCAGAAGAGTTTCTGAATACCAGTTTAAAAAAAAGGCCCTTTGTGAAAATAATTATCCACACCTCAAAGATTTTATTGAAGAAGCAATTACTTATATTTCTAAACTGAAGCTTGTTTCTGGAGAGCTTATTATTAAATGTCGCAGAAGTGTAGGATTCCTCGGATTGGTACGTTGTCTTACAAATATAGCAGTCTTATATGAAAGGTTTATTAAAAACTCCCAATTATCTTTCATCCCACTTTACAAAATCAATCAGGACCATATTGAACTGTTATTTTCTACTTTCCGAATGTGCCTTGGAAGTAACAATAACCCATCCATAAAACAATTTATTTCAGCCTATAAAAAGGTACTTTTCCGTTGCCAAATTAGAGAAAGAGGGGTTGGAAATTGTCTGCCCTTGGAACATATAAGCTTATTGAATGCTAAGTCCTCATCTCCTTCAAGAGAAATAAATCAAAATGTAAATAAAACCAAAATGCTATCAAACCGTATCCCAGAAGAGCAAACTGAAGAAGTGCAAGAACTAAATCTTATATTTTTAAAAGATCATTGCTACTCACAAGATCCCCGAAACTTATCCGATTATACCAAGCATGTTGTCGAATATATTTCTGGCTATGTTGTTTATTTTTTAAGTAAAAGCTTGAATTGTGCCGAATGTTTAGCTGCCATGCAAGGAGAATACTCCTCTTCTTCTTTAATTACTTATAAAAGTATTGGTTTTTTAAAAGTCCCATCAGAGAGCGTAAAAAAAATATGTGAAAAGGTAGAAAGCGAATTACGTCGCGCTATTCTTTTAAGCGATCAAGAATATAATGTTCTCAACACAAAAGAATATGCAGGTTTACTAATTAAGGTGAAAAAAACCTTCATAGGTGAACTACTTTTTGCAGATCAAGCGATTCATATGTTTTAAAGGGATCATTATGCTTTATTAATAAAACTTATTTCTGAGAAATATCTCAAAGTTCGCTATCATTATATAGCAAAAAAGCCACAGAAAAAATATCCATAAGACAAAAGTATACAAAACTGGTTCATTTTCAGGGTATGTAAAGAATACCTACATTTATTTACAGAAAAATTAGTAATGCGATGGTGCATAGGCCTACTGGGGAAGCGACCATCTAAAATATACAGCTAACGCACCTAATGTACAATACCTCCTGGGTGGTGCGGAAAATTGTATGTCATGACTCTATAAAGATTTTTGTTAAAATTTGGATAAATTTTTTTTTTTTATATTTGATATAATTTGCAAGAGTTTCAGACTATGGAGGAAGGTCTGAAGTGTCTATTTGCTTTTTGTGGTGCTTTTATTTACATAATTTACACTCAGAAGCGAAATCAAATAAAGTTAAACGAAATAGCTCTTTACCAAATAATATGTATGTAAATATTTTGAACAAATAATTTTTAAATCAATTATGAATTTTATGAAATTATTATAATAAATAAAACGTTTCCATTCATTTAATTTAAAACATAAATCAAATTTAAATTTTCCCGCGTTTACTTAGGAACATAAAATAATCAGCCCCCGAGAATTGGAAACAAGTTTTACGGCGCTTATGTACAAACAGTAAAATGTGTCAATGTGTTAAAAATGGGTACGCGATTTTTACTCATTTTCATCTCCTTTAGTTATTACCTCGTTGGTGCGCCCTCAGAAAGAAGTGTCCAGTGGATATACAAGGTTGACTTACTTAGATCCTTGTGTTGATTGCGAAACGAATTTTGACTTACTTAGTTACTTGTTGTATTGTAGAGGCGCTCTTCTCGCTCCAATATAAAATCAACGAACCCTCAACCTGGTGTATTTTTTCTTATAAATTTAGTGGAAACTTTTTCCTTAACATTTTTATGCATTATTGGAGGCCGACAACGGGTGCTTGGGCCACTAACAATTTTTATGAGTGTAGACGCGTAGATGCGCAATAAGCATTCATTTCTTTTTAAGCCGATCCCACACAATACGTGCATTTGTCAAATATTTGGAATGCGTTTGATTTGAGGAGGTATGTGTGAGCTACAAATTCGAATATTTTCCATTCGTATGCTTTACAAACTTTGGCTAAAGCGTTCGAATGAAAAATATTCGACGGATCTGATCCGCCGAGGACTTGTTCCGCGCACCAATTGTGCATGTTAGTGACAAAAACGAGTATATCAGTTCCTTTGTGGAACGGTTCCGTATATTCAAGTCTGTCATCGGCCATTAACAGTGCATAGTTGTAGTAGCAAGAGTTCTGCGGTCTTTTCGGTAATAGATCTATTCAGGCCCGTAGCTAAAGGGTTTTCCAATAAGAGGTGTTATTTTGATATTCAAAGAAAAATGCCATTTTTTGAGATAAATGATTGGATCTTTATTTCATTATAAAGAGGAAGGTATGCCCTTAATAATGGAAAATAACATTAGCCAAATGACCACCACGACCACGCCTACAGGACCATATCCTTTTCATGAAATTTTCCATAAACAAATCGCAAAGTGGCTGCCCTATGTCCTCGATAGCCTCACGAATTCCATCTTTGAGGTCTTGAATCGACGCTGGGCTGTTGGCGTAGACCTTCTCTTTCACGTGGCCCCAAAGGAAGAAGTCGCAAGGTGTTAAGCCACAGGATCTCGGTGGCCAATTGTGATCACCTCTTCGAGAGATAACACGGTCCGGAAACTTTTCCCGTAAAAGATGCATGGTTTCGTTGCTTGAATGGCATGTAGCGCCGTCTTGTTGAAAGTAAACGTTGTCCAGATCAATACCATCCAATTCCAGCCATAAAAAATCATTAATCATCTGTCGATAGCGCAATCCATTCACCGTAACTGTTGCTCCAACCTCATTTTCGAAAAAGTAAGGTCCAATGACCCCGCGGAGCCATAAACCGCACCAAACAGTCACACGTTGAGGATAGAGAGGCTTTTCAACAATACCTCTCGGGTTTTCCGAGCCCCAGATGCGACAATTTTGCTTGTTGACGAAGCCATCGAGGTGGAAATGGGCCTCATCACTCAAGATGAGTTTTCGATGGAATTTGGGGTCATTTGCATGCATTTCAAGGACCCAATCAGCAAAGACTCGACGTTGTTGATGATCGGCTGGCTTAAGTTCTTGTGTTAACTGAACTTTATAAGCCTTAAGACCCAAATCTTTATGCAAAATACGGTGTAATGACGTTTGTGGAATGCCTAATTCCAAAGAACGACGAGGAATGAACAAACCTGGGTTTTCTTCAACACTTTCGGCTACAGCAGTAATATTCTCGGCTGTTCTTGAGCGACGTGCACGGGTTTTATTCTTCACATCACTAACTTGTCCCTACAGCTCGAATTTTTCTACCAATTTCTGTATTGCGGTCCGACAAGGTGCTTCACGACGACCCAAAAATGTTCGAGTTTTACGAACCGTCTCTGCCACATTTTCACCATTTTTATAGTGAATTTTAATAATTTCAATGCGTTGTTGAATCGTGTATCGTTCCATTTTTATTAATGGCGTAGTCTACTTGTCAAGTGTCAAAAAATGACAGCTCCAAAAGTGATATCTACCGAAATAGCGGGCTAATTAAAATAACACCTCTTATTGGAAAACCCTTTAGTAGTTAAATCAGACCAGTTTATTTTCACATTTTATGATAAGTGCTTTTCCCGATCAAAATAATCGCATTGCGGCAAATAAGTCCGATTTAACAGAAGTAACTTTTAAGAATAAGAAAAAAGGATTGAACAGAAAACTAAGAGGAGCGATTAAATAATTCCAAGAAAAAGGATCACGGGCAGGTCCGAGATCTTGCGGATGACAGTTCGATAATTTCTTTTAGCATTTCAGCTTCGTCGTAACCGCCTCCAGGGAGCTCCTTCGAGGGAGAGAGGTACGAAAAAGAGAAACCGTAAGTTGATTTCTTATATTTTTCCTCTAAATTTATTATTATTATGGCTACACTTAAGATTGGACTGCACTGTCGGGTGCAGTATTGATTTAACACGAAATTTATTTAACGTAAGATAATAATAGAATGTTGTTTGACAATTTTAGTCGTGGCTGTCCCAGTGCCCATTGAACTTCATATTGCTTAGCGATGGCACAGTTAATTTAGTATGAACTCATATTATTACTTAGTGACATTTATGCGTTGCTTTAGTAAATGTTTTTTGGCACTTTGTATTTAACTTAAATGAATTCCTAATATTACCTAGCGACATTTTTGCCGTTGCTATTTTAAGTTCTTCATTTTGCCCTTTTGTCGCGATCATATAAAATTGTATTTAATTTGAGATAATATTGGAATATTTCTATTACTACTGTTAATCGTTGCCATAGAAATTTGCCTTGAATTCTAGATGGCTTATCAATAACACACTCTAGGTTGGAATGAATTTATATTATTATGTAATATTAGTTAACGAATTTTTTTTTGCCTAAATTGTTGATTGATAACTAAATACAAGAAATACTTATAACGTAATGGCGCGATAGAGTTTTCAATTTTCTCCTCCATTTATTCTGTAGCCCTCTTAACATGAGGGTGGAATAGATTCGCTGCTCCTCAGAACATCTGCGCCTTCACTAAGGTAAGGGTAAGTGGTGTAATGGTCCCTTCAAGACCGAGTGTGTGCTTCGTTTTTGGTTTTTGCTTGAAGGCACGAATGTTTTTTTGTAAATGGCTAGTGGCACAGCGGCAGGTTTTCGTGGAACGTTCCCCACACTCTCCGCCAATAGCCGAGGCGAGCTAGCGTGCCGCCCTGCAGTCAACGCTGTCCACCGAATGATCTGTCAGCTAATGCTGGCAGTCTGGACTTCACGTCCAAAGTCAATCACTATTTATACTACCATAACAATTTAACGTTAGTTTTCCTATGCTAAATAATATTTCTATTGAAGCACTACTAGGCAGTGCTGTATTGTATTGGGTAAAAAGACTTTTTATCACCGACAAACGTTTGTTTTGAAATACGCTCGAGGTTTTGTCTGTGGAAAAATTATACTCCAAGAACAATTTCTGACCCTCCATTGAATTTTGGTCATTTTCACAATCTGAATCCCAAAATGGCGTAGCGTAGAAGAAATGTTGCCTAAGAAAATTAAGAAAAGTAAAATTAATATAATGAATGACTTTTTTGTGAGCTTTCCTTATTTGATTGAAATTTCAGTTTTAATTTTAATTAAATCAGATTCTCCTTAAAACATGCTTTGAATCCGCTCAACTCAAATGATGAGTCGACTCAAGTACTGAGTCAATTCTGTACAAAATTCCACTCGTGTATGGCCAGCTATTGGATGGGACCGGCTTTAGAAATTTACAGAAAATGTTTCGGTAGAAATTTTATTCAGTCTGGTGGCTACTGAGTTATTTTCACATAAAATGCTTTCATGTGTACCACTGTCGGCCTCCCCTAATGCATAAAAATTCTAAGACAAAATTTCCAGTAAATTTCTAGGACAGAATATAGGGTTTCCCTATATCAGGTCGAGATCATTGATTTTATATTGGAGTGAGGCATTCCTGTCGGCTTCGACCAGCGCATAAATATTCGAAGGAAGAAATTTCCAGTAAATTTCCAAAATACACCATCCACATCCTACACCATATCGCATACTGCACGCGCATTGCAGATGAGGGACAGTCGGCTTATTTCTTGAAAACTATTTAAAATGGTAGAAGTGGAGTCATCTGACATTATAACAAGGAAGAATTTTCGAAATCACTATATATTTTATACACAAGGCTTAGATTCAGGAGTTTCCTCGTTAAGCTTGGATTGAGTTTCCCTTAGAGTTTTTTCATTGTTCTGACTGTGGAATTATCTTTTCTGCCTTAGCAGGAATTTCTGACTTGAAGTTGACATTTAGCATAGTCTCAACTTTTTTTTAATGTCAGGCACCACAGACTATACGAACTCAAAGATGTCCTAATGTGAAACTCTCGTTCCTGGGGTTAATTGACTTCTGATTAAGTTTCCGAGCCGCAGTTGACATCTCCTTCTAAATGTGTAGGTATTTATACCAGGTATATGCTGAGGATAACAGTTTTGATTGCTATCTTTAGCAATCGGAAAAAAAAATATATATATTTAATAAATCGAAATGAAAGTTGCTAAATAAAAACACTCCGTAAGTTTTGATCTTTAAATTTATTTTGTCGAATTACTATGAATCGAATATAAAAAATACGATCAATAATCCTACTTAGAGTTTACTTTATTTTATTATGATTTACTTTATTTTTCTATCCGAAAACGAGGTAACTTTACCGGGCGAGTTGGAAATAAGAACTGCAATTTTTAGGTTTAATTTTTATCAGCACCGTTCATGAACGGAAACTAAAAAGTCTTGAGTCGACAAAAAAAAGGTCTCGCGGCAAGTAGTAATATTACACGTGAGACCAGGTATGTAGGTTCTTGACTTTAAGAGTTTGCTGAGTTTGTTTTTAATAAAATTATTTCTACATACGAATTGACTTTAACTGTGGGAATGAAAATGGAAATGAGTTTACGTAATTGATGACGGTGCATCTTTGTTAGGGTTCAAAGCCTTTATATTATTGGCTGATTAGGATATGATATTGTAACACCCCCACCGTTAGAATGAGGCTCCGACGAATTTATTGGGATAGATATTTTTGGGTAATAGTTACCTTTTTTTCTTAGATAAATGTATGTAGCTATTAGCGATTACAATTAGAAGGTCTGTACTAAAACTGATTACATTATTATTTTTATTCTTAAATACCAGCTCTTCAATGCTTTTTTCACTATTTAATTGTTTTAAATATAGCTCATCTAAATCTATTTTAGGTACATCTTCTGTATGTTCTCTAATTTTTGTTATAAAATTTGGTAGTATCAGTTTATCGTATACTTTAAAGTTCGAGTTTACAAAGCTATTATTTTCTATTTTTAGGCAACAATTTTCAAAATTAATCAAAAAATTTCCATTAAAATTGATATTACCTTTATTGCAGTTTTGGGTAATATTTAAATTATTAACATTTTTCAATATTATCGTACCAGGTGTGATCTCTTTTATTTCTTGGTTCCTAGATGTTCTAGTTTTACAATGAGCTTCTTTGAATTTTATTATATTACTTATGCAATTGTCATTTATTTCAATTAAATTTTTCTCTAAGTTTTCTTTAACATTTATTCTGTATACTCTATTACTTGAATCTACTAAAATTTCGTTTTCTTCTAAAAGCACGGATTTGTTCTGGTTATTTGGGATAGGTTCGATTAGTATTTTGGATAGGAGGTTAGGGGAGTAACGTGGTATTAATAGGATGATAACTATTTCGTTATTTTGTAGTCTTACTGCGACTTTTATATTTTGATAGCTGTCGAGATCTTCTATAAGGTCTAATTCCGCTTGTGTTAAAATATCTTTAGAAAGGATATCTACTTTACTTGAAAAAATTACTTGTCCGATATCGTCTACATGATTTCGCAAAAGGGTTATGTCGTTATTGACCTGGTAGATACGTTGTATCATAGATGGCACAAGAACTAGATGTCGCATACAGTACCAAAAAAGTATACAAAATTTATATGGCTGGGTGGTCCATTCCGGAATGGACCACAAGATTTAAAATGATGTATGCGTCAAGTGATTCATATTTTTTCGTATCTGAAGTATTGAGGAGGTCGGTTAAATGTTTACAAAACTGCTATTATAAAAACATTTGCTTTTGGCATGCTCTAAAATATGTTATGGTCCATCCCAGAATACACTACCCATTTCACAATCTGTATACTCTGTTTTAGTATGCCTTCTTGTGCCATCTATGGTTGTATGTAGTCAATTTCGTCTTCTAGAGTCAGAATTTTGTTTTGCATTATTTTGTTGACAGTATTTAAGTAGTTCTGTGTTATGTTCTGTTGTCTGTTGATATGCGCAGTGATATTTTGTATTTGGGCGGATACGCTTTTGCTTATTAGGACTTGTTCATTACCTTGGTTTGCCAATTTTTCCTGATTTCTGGATAGCGCTTCTAGTTTTTCACTGATTTCCTTTTCATCGTCGCTGTCCATGGTTCCGGCTACGAATTTTAGACCTTTGCCTAGAATATTGATTATCCCTCTTTTTTGCTTGTGGTGTGGATGGAGGTTTTTGATTTTTGCCTCGAGGAGAATGAGATTGCGGTTGACTGTGTCAAACATGGGTTTCATAGCTGACGTTTTTGGTTCCAACATGGTTATGCTATTCCGTATGCTTTCCGCGGTGGCTTCATACTCCGTGATGTTTATTATATGGAGTACCTTGATATAATACTCTATCACTTTGACTTCTTCCATTTTCACTGGTAAATAGCCGTTATTGTTATTAAGGTCTTGTATGTCTATCTTCTGTTGCTCTGTCAAGTTCGTCAGGACGCAAAGTATTACTGCGATGAGTATGCCCATTTTCTGTATTGTTTCCTGTAATTAGAGTTATGATTTAGTTCGTTTGGTCCTGGTTTCTCTGTTTTTGTGTTTTTGCTTTGATAGTACGGTTCGTCTTGTCTTGGAGTTTTTTCGGTTTTCGTACGTGGGTCTTATAGTATTTAAGGTTATTCCTAATATCTGTTATATGGTCGTCACCTAGTTTTTCCGCTACGATCTTTCTATACTTAGCGTGGTTTTTGCCGCCTCTGATTTCCTTAATGAAATTCGGACCTGAGTCCAAACTGACGTCTGTTCTGTTAGAATTTAGTTTATTCACGATTTTTTCCTTTTTCTCCAGCATCTTTTCGCGTATTGCGTTATATTCGCTTTCGTTTACTTTACCAGTTACGAAATCTACTGGTTTCTTATTCGTTGTACTATGAATTGTGTTATTATAATACCCTATAATTTTAAGGATTTTTTCTTCGACGGTTTCGAGATCTTTGTTTTCATCGTGTCTAAGGAGACGAAGGTGTTCATTTATAGTATTGTGTAGGCGTTCAACATCGGCGTTAGAAGTGTGGTTGCTATTTGAGGTATAATTAATTTCAATATTTCTGTTTCGTAGGAATTCTAGAATAGGAAGAGCCTTAAAGCCTAATTCATTATCAACTACTAATTTGGTCACGTTTCCGTGGTAACTGAAGTATTGTAGAAGGGCTCGTCTAAATTCTGTCCAAGCACGGCTATCAATTTTTATAGCCTGTGCGAATTTGCTGAATTTATCGATTATGGTTAGGAAAAGTTGACCTTTTAGGCTATAAAAAACATCGACGTGGATGATTTCGTTGGGTTTGGATGGTGTATGGGTAATTTTATATTTAATTTTGGGTGGACTTCTTTCGTATTTTTCCAGGCTGCAAATTTCGCAATTATTCAGGAACTGTGTAATCCTGATTTTCAATTTGGGGTTATAAATTTTTAGTTTCAACTCTTTAAATACCTCCTCGATCCCTCGGTGATTATTTCTGAGGTGTTCAGCTTTTATTAGTTCTGCTAATTCTTCTTCGTCAGTTATGTCCTCTAGCATGCTTGAACATCGTATTATTCTGAATTTATTGCTGGTAGAGAAGTTTTGCAAGTATGCGTCCCTTAAGGTATTGAAAAAGTCTTCATTTTCTACCAAGACGGCGTTTAAACCACTAGGATTAAAATGGTTTTTAAGTATAGTATTTACGGTCTGGCCATCTAGCGATTTCGTGTAGATGGTTGTCCTATTTTTATCAAATACTTTCTTCTTTTTAATTCTGAGGGATCCTGTATTAGATTTATTTATGATGATTTGCGTTTTGAATAAGTTCAGAGGTGAATGGTTGATAGGTATAGCGTTCTCCTCTTCTAATAAGTTCAATTCTAAGTTTCCTATCCGGGAAAGTGCGTCTGCGTTACTATTTTTTGTACCCTTTTTGTGTTTGATCTCATAGTCAAATTCTGATAATTTTAATCTCCACCTTACTAATTTAGAATTGGGTTCTTTTATTGAAAATAGCCAGATTAGTGGTTTGTGGTCAGTTTCAATGATAAATCTTCGCCCGAAGAGGTATGGGCGGAAATATTTCGTTGCCCATACAATTGCCAACAATTCTTTCTCTATTGTGCTGTAGTTAATTTCGTGATCGTTTAGCGTACGGCTAGCATAGCAGACAGGGTGATTGTCCTGGGAGAGCACCGCTCCAAGGGCGTACTGGCTAGCGTCCGTCGTTAGGGTAAACATTTTATCGAAATCAGGATATCGCAAGATTGGATCATTAATAAGGAGTAATTTTAAGGTTTCGAAACTTTATTGGTATTCGGGATCAGCAATGTTTACCTTGGCATCTTTTTTCAGAAATGTTGTCATAGGTTTTGCTATTTTCGAGTAGTCTCTAATAAACTTTCTATAATATCCCGTTAAGCCCAGGAATTGTTTTATTTGTTTGTTTGTTTTGGGGATAGGAAAATTTTTAACGCATTCTGTCTTTTTGGGATTGGGCCTTATGCCTTCCTGTGTAACAATATGGCCTAAAAACTCGGTTTCTTTCTTAAGGAACTCGGATTTGTCCAATTGGACTTTAAGGTTTACTTCCTTCAATCTTCTGAATACTTTACTCAAGGAATCAATATGTTCCTGCAATGAAGTCGAGAATATGATGATATCATCTAAGTAAACCAGGCAGATTTTGTTTATGAAATCGTGTAGAACGCTATTCATTAAGCGTTGAAAAGTGGCTGGGGCTGTCTTCAGCCCAAATGGCATACGTAAAAACTCGTAGTGGCCATTTCCAACACTGAAAGCGGTTTTGTAGATATACTCTTCATCAATCTCGATTTGATGAAACCCTTTCGCTAAATCCAGCGTAGTGAAGTATTGACATTTCCCTAGCTTATCAAGAATTTCATCGATATTCGGGATTGGGTATTTATCATCGATCGTAACTTCGTTCAGCTTACGGTAATCGATAACAAGTCTCCATTTTGCTTTCCCGCTGGCATCGGCCTTCTTAGGTACGATCCAAATAGGTGCGGAATAAGGAGAATTACTTGGACGGATGATGTTATTTTCGAGCATCTCCCTAATCTGCTTTTCTACTTCTTCCTTGTGTATGTATGGGTACCGATATGTCTTGCATTGGATTGGGATATTATTTATAGTACGAATCTGGTGTTTTATTGCGTTGGTGAAAGTAAGATTCGAATTTTCTTCGTAAAATATTCCCTTATAGTTTTTCACTAATTTTACTAAAGCAGCTCGCTCTTCTGGATTCAAATGGTCGATTCTCAGTTGGTCTAGAAGAGGCTTAGATTCCTTAATTTCTATTATGTTAAAATTCTCCTCGTCTACTTTCTCTACTTCCAGAGGATTGATTACTAGTTTCGGGGTATTTTTGAATATTTCTACTTCTGCGCAAACCTCATAATTTTCGATATTATAGATTCCCTCTTTGATGACGAACGAGTCATCTTTGGCTCGCTGTCCCTTTAGATAACCTAATCCATCCCTTTGAAGCACGGGTAAATTCAATTTGATGGGTTTATAATTTCCTTCTTTGCATTCTTTATGCAGTTCGAAATGCAGTTTAATTTTGTTTTTGCCCGACGTAAGGATATTGTTTTTATAATCTATATTTACTTGGAGTAGACTTAGGATATTGTTGCCAATTATTCCATCGTAAGCACTATGGAACTGGCAGATTAGCATTTCTATTTTGTTCGAAGGGTCACCAAATTCTTCAAATAGGGGTATTAAAACTTTTTCCTTAATTTCTATGTTATGATTTAGAGTTTTTAACTTGAGAGCTTCTTTGAGTTCTATTTTCCATTTCGGGTGGCAAAGGTTAGGATTTATGATTGAATGTGTAGCTCCCGTGTCTATTATGAATTTTAGTGGAATTGTTTTCGACTTGACTATTATATAGGGAAGCTTGCATTTGAGGCTTGCGAATGAAAATTTTCCGGTTCGGGATGATCTACTCTATTTGGGTGCATGTGCACTAAGTCCACTTCCATCGGCTCGGGTCCGCTATTGTTAAAATTATTGTTACTCGTATTAGATCTGTTATTATTAGTTAAGGAGGTATAAGTATTCTGGACAGGTCGATTGTTATTGATTTGGTTCGACCTAAAGTGAGGATTTTGGTTATGGCTGTAAGTTGAACTCTGGCCATTATTAGGGTTATTGAAATGGTTGTTACCTTGCGTGTATGGTAGCGGAGAAAAAAAATTTTGTCTAGCCCTCCCTTGATCTCCCATATTAAGTGGTCTAAAAGGGGTGTTTCGATTTTGACTGTGTGGTGAGGAATTCGTATTCCTAGTAAGAGTCTGTCTATCGTTATTTCTACTTTGAGTTCTATTACTGTTATTTTGCCTTTGCATCTGTGGTCTTTGAGTTTGACCGAATGGATTGTAGAATGCATACCCCGCCTCATATAGGATATTCATTGCGGTTTCTATATCACTTGGCGCTCTGCAATACAAGATTGACTTCATCGGTTCTGGGATCTTGTTCTTAAAAATACTTAAGGCTGAATTGATGTTTGCTTGTAATGTCAATTTCAGATTTCCCTGATCTATACTACCGTCGTTAACTGTTTTTATGTTAAGTCGCCTAAGTATGGTTCTGATTTCGTTATAAAGGTCTTGGCTGTTGGTTCTAAAGGATACACTTCTCATTTCGTCGAAGAGTTGGTCCACGGACTTTCTGTCACCGAAATTATTCTTTAAAAGGGATTTTGTTTCTAACCAAGATTTTATATGGTAATTTATTTCGACTACCTCGCGAGCTCTGCCCTTGAGCTTTGATTTTATAGTGTCCGAGAATATTAATTGTGATAAATCGTCAAAAGTCTGTAGCGTGGGGTGTATTCTGTCTATTAAGTCGATAAAATTCTGTAAATGATTAGGATTACCATGAAATTCGGGTAATTTGGAGAGGTACTTTAGGGGATCAATTGTCACTGATTGGCGTGGTGATGGGTTTGTGTTTATTGATTCGAGACGGTTCTGCATACTTCCTAGCGTGCTTTTTAAATTACTACTTAATTGTTCCAAAGTGTTATTGGATTCGAGACTCATTTTTCTTTTCTTTTAAAATTTGCACTAAAGAAGAACACACGGCACGGTAATATTCGTATGTATCTAAATATTCACAAATGTCAGTATAATATATTAAACTATAGTACCTATGTATGTAGGGTTTTTTTTTTATATATTTTTTTATATTTTGTTCAAAGAAATATACTAAAATTTAGAAAATAGTAATAAAAAAAAATATACGCGAATATCTATATGCGCTAAACTATAAATGCTCTTATATGCAATGGTATTTAATAATTTTACTCAAAGTAATGTATATAATCTAATAGAAGCAAAATCAAAATGGAAAGTTTATTACTTGGTATCTTCGATTCTTATGATGTCTTCTTTTGGGGAAAAACACAGGTTCCTTTGATGAATGCCAATATTTAGGGTCCCAGCAGTATTTAATTATTTCTTCATGCGGTGATCTTTGTTATATGTACATCCAGCAATGGTATATGCCTACTGTCTCCTTGATAGTTCAATCGGATCCTCCGGTATGTGGCAAACGACTTTACTCTGTACTCGTTTAGTACAATATGATAAATCCAATTTTCAGTTAATTGGGTAGTTCTACATACATACATGTAGGTAGACACCTTTCCGTTTTCGACTGGTCGATTTCTCTAGGAGAGAATTACGATGCTTTTAAAACGTTTGGGTTTGTCGTGTTTCACCAATCTTCTAGTTGAAACACAGTAACACCGTTCACCTTTAATTGATCGATTTTATCGATTTTGTCGCGTTTCACTAATCTTGAAGTTGAAACACAAATTTCGTGGATACGCGTTTAAGTGTTAATACACAAGTAATCGATATAATTCCGAAACTACGCGTATCCTACCGACTGCGCCAGTTTTGATTGCTATCTTTAGCAATCGGAAAAAAAAATATATATTTAATAAATCGAAATGAAAGTTGCTAAATAAAAACACTCCGTAAGTTTTGATCTTTAAATTTATTTTGTCGAATTACTATGAATCGAATATAAAAAATACGATCAATAATCCTACTTAGAGTTTACTTTATTTTATTATGATTTACTTTATTTTTCTATCCGAAAACGAGGTAACTTTACCGGGCGAGTTGGAAATAAGAACTGCAATTTTTAGGTTTAATTTTTATCAGCACCGTTCATGAACGGAAACTAAAAAGTCTTGAGTCGACAAAAAAAAGGTCTCGCGGCAAGTAGTAATATTACACGTGAGACCAGGTATCTAGGTTCTTGACTTTAAGAGTTTGCTGAGTTTGTTTTTAATAAAATTATTTCTACATACGAATTGACTTTAACTGTGGGAATGAAAATGGAAATGAGTTTACGTAATTGATGACGGTGCATCTTTGTTAGGGTTCAAAGCCTTTATATTATTGGCTGATTAGGATATGATATTGTAACAGATAACCTCAAGCGTCCGAATACCAGATAAACTGAAGGCGTTCGATGTCTATTACAACTATAGCGTGAAGACACTTGCTTGTATCTAGAGGATTGTCCTGGGCTTTAGACCTTATAATTCTTTCCAATTGCTTTTATTTATTTATTTATTTATTAGTCGATTAACAAGGTAGATTACAGAGCAAACTCCTATTAAAAATACTACCTTAAAGTTAGACAAGCAAGTGAAAAGTATTTTAAAAGCAAAAGTACAAAGAAGAGAATAAATCTAAAAATACAAAAGCATAAGAAACTAATTGTATAAAACTATACTTACAATCTAGAATTACGAAACTAAAATTCAACAGAATAGTTTCAAAGTCAATCAAAGTGCAATACATTAGAAAAGAGAATTAGATATTTAAAACTACTTAGATTACAGTTAGTTAAAGTAACAACTTACAATATAGTGAAATTACAGGACTATATCAGTCTTATTAATTAATTAGGAGTGGCCAGGAAAAGCACAGAGGGAAAAACCAAAGAGGAATGCTTAATACACAAAATGAAACTGAAACAATAGGGCAAAGCAATATGTGAAAAAGGAAGGGGGATAAACCAATATTAATTAATGTCCGATCTCAAGCAGGATCAACCTTTTAAATGATAGGGGACCAGTATTGAAAGTGTGTATGTTGTTAAATCTAGAGTTATATGTCCTTTGTATTCTGAAAATGGGCGATTTTTCTTTTATGTTGGTTCTGCAGGCAGGTAATTTGAAAAGGGGGTAATGCGGTATATGGAAATTTATGAGGGAAAGCAAAGAAGGGCTAGATATCTGATTATTAAGGATTTTATATAAAAACAATGTATGTAAAAATATTCTTCGGTTTTCAAGTGTAGACATTGAGTCTGATTAGTCTCTCGGTGTATTCCACGGATGTGTTGTCTAATTTGAATAGTGTAATTGTTATGAAACTATGAGGAGTGATTCGCTTGGGACGTAAAGTCCCGACTGTCAGCATGAGCTGACAGATCACTCGACGGGCAGCGTTGAGTGCAGGGCGGCACGCTAGTTCGCCTCAGCTATTGCCGGAGAGTGTTGGGGGTTCCACAAAAACCTGCCGCTGCCGTCAGCCATAATAAAAAAAAAATGTTCGTGCCTATCACACCAAAGCCGGCACACATTCGGTCCTGAAGGGACCCTTACGTCACTTACCCGTATCCATCAGCGAAGGCGCAGATGTTTTGCCTTCTTTGCCGGCCCCATCCTCCCATCTGACTCTGAGGGGCATAATTATTCAGAGTCCCTAGTTGACCTGGAAAGAGAGAGAGACTAGGCGAGCCTAGACGACCTTCACATGAGAGGGCTCCAGGATGGTGAAGGAAAAGAATTCAAAGCTCACGGAGACATTACGTTATAAATTGTATTTAATTATAATAATATCTCGGCAAAGTTACAAAGCTTTAACCTTTTAACTTAGTAGGTGACTTAATGACCTCTTTCTTTCCAGTTTAAAAAAAGAGAAAAAAAATCTCGGAAGACCTAATTCTTCCTCATCTTGTGAAGACAATCAACATCACATTTGCGATGCACTTATACGCTAGCAGTATGCAATATAGAAATTAAGAAAACGATATGAATAAGTATACTAATACAAAAAGTACCAATTACTAAAATAATAATAACTTAAGAATACTAGTACATTATCTGATTGAAACTTTCCGTGATAGGCATGCGCTCTTGATTAAATTTGAAAATGCGTAATTTAAATCATGAATGAATGACGGACTCGTTCTGACAAAAACTTACTCGGCCAGGAAGGAACGAGGAAAAAGAAACTTTATCATGCCCGGCACTGCTAACTAATATTTCATATATTCCGTTGAGTCACAGATAAGACAATCTCTCATAAAAGGTAAGAATGTCCGGTAAATAAAAACATGAAACTTATTTATCAAAAATAAAAAGAAAATTCATCTCATTATAACACATTTTAGGGAAATCTTAGTAGTCGTCTTTTACTCGTTTTAAACTTTTTTTGTAAAATCTCTATAGTAAAGATCTTTAAAAAATTTTCCTTTTTGTTTTCTTCTTTTTTGGTTATCATTACATTTCTCTAGTTACGTGGTGCCGATAATTCTTTAAACCTGTTCTTTAATTTATTTTCTCAAAACGATTATTGACGAAAAGAACAAAACTTCTTATTGACGGGCTTTGTATGCAGCAAAAATTTATAGATGATTAACGTTACTCACACAATAAAATAGAGTTGAGAACACTTACATGGTCAAAGTAGAGGATCCACCGAAGAGGCGCTTCCCAAATGGTCCGCTTGCTAATTTCTTCGTTCTAAAAAGAATTGTTATCCAAATGATAATTTTAACTGTAGTATTATTTCAAGTCGCGTTAGCTGTAAGTGTAAAATTATCTTTTAAAGATGTCAGCGCATTCCGTTTTTAAATTTCACACAAAAAAAAAAACTTCTTGTATTTTCAAATCCGGAGCGAGCTCAAAGCCTACCGTCTGAGTTACAGATGACGTGACTAAATCAATACAATAATTATTATTGGCATCCAATGCGTTTAGCATAATTCTTAAACTAATTGATTCAAACAAACATTTACTGCGCCCTATCCTGCGCCAAGTTGCCTTCCGATGAGTATACGTTTATCACTTACTCTTAAGTCGAGAAAGAATGTTCTCACAGAGAAATTTCAGATGACCTGCGGTCGAACTTGCACGGGGCACTAATGGCATTTCTATAACAAAATCATGTTGAGGCACATCTTGGATATCGGTGGAGCATCCCCTAACGAGTGCTGAACCTCACATCAGACTGATGCATTTGTAGCACGTTACCTATTTTAATTTATACTGCGGAAACTCAATTTCCTTAAAACGTAGTAGTGAAGCGAAATTTTTTCACAGCACCAACATCAATTATTTTCTTTGTGCACTTCTCGAGATGTTTGTTTGGTGATATTCTAGCTAGAGTTGTGTATTTGATAGATTCGTGGAGAGGGTTCTTCAATTCTTGTCATTTCCTCATTGTCTTTTAATATTTTCAATAGATAGGGAAACAACTTTTGTGTTGAGGAATATTTTCAATATTTTCACCGTTCCTAATTCACGAATCCTTAAAGGTGTTACAACTTATACATACGATTTTGATTCCCTTGATTCACTTTCAGCTTTTTGTTGTGGCGAAGACATGCAAACACTTTCGTTGCGCTTTATTTTCATTTTCTCTAACATACGAGCCGCTGCCCGGTGAGATACAGAATTTGGCCCCAAATCGACTTGCTGAGAAGCTGAAATTTTGTTTTCTAGTGGATATCTGCGAAAATACTTTGGAGTTATTCCTTGCACGGCTATACTTGACGATTTCACCATACGAGAAGATTGTCTTCTTCTTCTTTTCCACCGTCAGAATGTCAGTCCGAGCTCGAGGAAACGTTCTTCTCTCGGTTGGGGTGCATTCAATTTTTCTGCTTGACAGCAGCCGGCTTACACGCTTCATTATTTCGTGTAGCATATTGCTATATGCAATACGCTACGACCATAACATAATTCTAGTGAATCTACGCTGAACAGCCTCGATTTGCGATTTATATGAGGAATAGAATGGATACCATACTCGACACGCATATTCAAGAATACTTCGTACTAAGGAGTTAAAAAGGGTAGTATATGAAAGCGCACACTTAAATGACTGACAAGTACGGAAAATGAAACCCATTAATCGAAAAGCTTTGGACGCAATGAAGTTGATGTGTGATGCGAAGATAAGTTACGATCGAATATGACTCCCAGATCATTTAATTCATCAACACGAGACAGAGACGTATTATAAATTCTGTAGTCGAAGGAAATGAAATCCCTTCTACGATAAAAAGATATACACTTACATTTACTAACGTTAATTTCAATGCAGTTCTCTTGACACAATTTTTCTAATTGCAGAATATCCTTTTAAAGAAGGACGCAGTCGGTAATGTTGTTAATAACCCTATAAATTTTGGCATCATTTGCATATAATAGGCAGGCAGATGAGAAGAGGGAAGGTAAGTCATTAATGTAAATGACAAATATTAATGGTCCAAGTATGGTGCTCTGAGGTACACCGAAAATCTGTTGGAATAATGGGGACTGCTGACCGTTAAAGACTACGAAATTTTCTCTCTTGGTTAAATAGGAAGAGAATCAGGATACGGTGTCCGGATGGAGGCCTAGGCTAGCCATTTTGGAAATACATAGCTTGTGGTATATTTTATCAAATGTCTTCCTAAGTCCGTATGAATAGAGTCTAGCTACTTGTTGTCGTCAAGGGCCGAAGCAATAGAGTCCGTAAACAGAGCTAGGTTTGAAACTGTCGATCGACCAGGTAAAAAACCATGTTGGGGTTCCGAAATGTATGGTTTGGTTAGTTGAAGGAGTTGGTTGTATATCGCTTTTTCAAATATAAGTGCAAGTGCATTGGAAATAGAGATAGGACGATAGTTAGTAATAAGTTTTGGGTAACCTGATTTGAAGATAGGCATAACGAAATATTTTTTGAAGCTTGCATGGTAAATTTTGCTGTTTATGGAAAGATTGAGTAATTTGCAGAGAGGTTCTGCAAGAATGAGTGCGCATTTATTGAAGACGATGTTGATGAATGCCATAAGATCATTTAAAATTAAAATAACATGCTCCCGAGATATGGGGTCTAGTTTGATATTAATCGAGTGGTTCTGTTGAGAGAAAGACAGATTTGAAATAGATTGAAAACATTTCATTTCACTTTCACTGCCTTTTAATTGGACACATGTGGAGCTAATAGAGGTCAGGTTCATTGCTAGGATATTTCTTTTGTTTATGAAAACTAGTTGGATCTTCTTCTGCACCTGTTCTCAAAGTTCTGTATCGAAATTATCTATTATTCGCGGTGTATACCACTTTATAGTCCATCCAATAGAGAAATAAGTAATTTTTAAATGTACCGTCTCTAAATCAATGAAAATAGTCAGCGTTTTTTGCTAAAACATACTACATATAGTAGAGCCATCTCAACGGACCATGTCTGATAGTGTGATAACCAGAGCTTCACAGTCACCACCATTCGCAAATGCGTCTTATGGTTTTAAGAAGAAAAGAGGTCGTACTTTTGAGTAGTTTACCAGGTTTACCTTAGGTTTGACCCAGTGGCGTAGCTAGAGCTTTTGCCAACTGGGGCGGTCCCGAATTTGCCATCCTTTCTAACTTAATCAAAATCAAGAGTGGTTATTAACAATTATTGAACATAAATAAATAAATGAGTAAAACCATTTATTAATTTTGTTTAAACAGATTATAACACATACTGATAAAACGTATGGACAGTATTGCTAGATTTCGTAATCTTAAATCACTCATTGTGGACCTAAGATAATTTTCAATTAATTTTGATTTGGAAAAGTTCCGTTCACAACTAGTGACACCGATGGCTATTGTTAAAAAAATTCTTAATAATATTACTATGTTGGGAACAGAGTTTTACATACAACCTATATTTTTGGATAAATATTAAAAGTTCAAGAGGTGTTCCCCATTTTTTAACCTTTTGCTTGCTCTTGTACATCAGGTAGAGACATAAAATTCTGGATCCTCCTGGATCCTTTTCCTTTCAATATGAAATTGTTCCTCGTCAATGTCAACAAATTTATTTACTTGACATTCAAAATTTTCATTTAAAAGATTAGATGGCATTAGACACGAATACTCGCTGCAAGGACATGTAGTTGCTCAAACTGTACTTTTATTTCCTGGATAACTCTATCCATCAATAACAAAAACATTTCTCTTTGTATTTCTTCTTCTAAAGATAGCCTCACGTCCCTCAAATTTTTACTACTCATAATTTTTTCCTTCTAACTCGACGCTTAGTGGATATTTCCAGATCTTCACATATGTTTTTGGCTGTTGTAACTGCTTTTTGCACTGGATGTCTCTTTGTCCAATGAAATAATATTGTTGCGCGTCATTAATTTCCAAAAGGACGAATTCCCCTAAATGGAGGTGGCACAGAAAAGAAAAAGATTTCATTGAGTTGAGTAATATTCCAGTGTCTGATCTCGTTTTAATATTTTCATTGACATCTGAGGTCAATTTTTCCAAAGCACTTAAAATGTTTAAAAAACGTTTTTTTACAACAGTCGCCGCATCTGCTCTTGCCTTCCAACGAGTTTCCACACTGCGGTTAACACCTTAACCAGTGACAGAAACTATGAAATTTTCAAAAAAAAAAAAAAAATAAAAAAAAAATCATTTAATTTTACAAAAAAAAATCATCAAATTTTGCAAAAAAATCAAAAGTTTTTTTTTTGCAAAATTTGCCTGAAAATAACTCCAGTTGAATGAAAAATCTACCGAAGTATTTTCTGTAAGTTCCTAAGAAGAAATGAATGTTTATTGCTTGTTTTATTGCTCATGAAATTGCAATACAGGGGTGGATTAATCATATAATTTTTTTTCGAAATTCAATAATAAAATTCATTTAATTAATTTAAATTACCCAAGCAGTAAAAATGTCTGCTTTTGGGAAATACATGGTATAACACATACATACAGGGTGCTTCCACCTAGGAGGTCAATGGAGCACGAAGTGATAGTACTCACCTAAACAAACAATTTTTTTGTATTGTATGGCAGGGGAGCCAAATCAACCGTTTAGGAATTACAGGGTAATTAAGAAAAAAAGTTAGTTTTCCACAAAACACAAAAGTACAGGGCGTACGTTCACAGTTAAGAGCTCCTTGTATGCAGAGCTTTATGGCCTTTATGGCCAACGACTGCTCAACCAGCCCTGTACCTCTCTTATCACAAGAGTTATGGTAGTCTAAATTAAAATTTTTGGATTTTCTTACCATTTTTCTTAATTTAACGTCCATTTTTTTTTGCGAAAAGGTCATTAACATAAACTGTGGACTCTCCTTTTTTATTTGAGCTATTATATCCTATGTACATGTGTAACCGTTAAAGTGTTATTAGCTATAAACCTATTTTCAAAGCTATTCTCAAACCAATTTTTAAAGATAATTTGTTCCCTTTTTGACTGCAAACACGTCATTTAAAAAAAATCGGCTAAATTCGGTATGACCTGAATATAAGTTGTGAGCTAATAACTCTTTAACGCATACAGATAGCACATAGGATGTAATAGGATAAATTAAAGAGGAGAGTCTACAGTTTATAGTTTTTGTAAAAAAAAAAGTTATGTTAATGACTTTTTTGCAAAAAAAAAAAAAAAATAGAGGTCAAAATAAAAAAAAAGGTAAAAAAATCCGAAATTTTTAGTTTAGACCACAATAACTTTTGAGACGAAAGAAGCACCGGGTTGGTTGAGCTGTCGTTGAAAAGGCCATGAGGTTTTAACTGAGACCGTATGACCTGTACTTTTTACGATACAGGATGTTTTGTGAAACGCTAGCTTTTTTCTTAATCACCCTGTAACTTCTAAACCGTTGATATGGCCCTCCCCCTGCGATACAAGTTTTTGTTATTTAGGTGAGTACTATCACCTTCTGCTCTATTGACCCCTAGCGGGGAGGGGGAGGTAAATACAACTAAAAATAAATGCATTTATATCATGTATACAAAGTCTCCAAATTCTAAGAAATTGTATCGTTATAGACATAATTTTTTTTCTAAACGAAATTACCAATCTAGTGTTAAGGAAATCTCTTCTGAATTCCTAACTTGGTCTTAAGTTATCTTTGCTTCAACTACCACGTTGATAAGGACTGATGGGTCTAAGACAACTTACAACTAGATAAGAAATTCTCCTTATAAACTCGGATCAGTTTTTGAAAGCTCTTTAACTTTTTTTCAAGAAAGCTATCATTGCGAAGAATTTATGTGGCATAATACAGCAAGAGAGAGAGAGAGAGAATGTGTAGAGCTTTCTATTAGACGGCAGTTAGGTCGTTTTAGTTGGACCGCGTTTTTGTGAGGTTTTGCACATCTTGATGTAAGTTGTCTCAGGCCGGGGTCAGCACTAGAGCTGAAAATTGGATCCGAATTTGCTAATAACCGGATACCTGGATATGCGAACTATCCGATTTCTGAGGTCCGGATCCGAACTATCCGGATCCATATTACCCGGATCCGAATTATTCGGCTCCAGACTACGGAAAAAGCTTAAAAATTGTGTTGTTTCAATGAGAAAATGAAAATATCATGAAATTTATATTTTCCCAATGAAAAAATGTAATCTGGAGGAAATTTTGACCTTTTTGCTTAGTCTGGATCCGGATAGTTCGGATCCAGATCCGGATAGTTTGGATCCAGATCCGGATAGTTTGGATCCGGATACTAAGATGGGGATTATCCGGATACTTTTAGTTTTAGTCAGCATGCATTTTTGTTAAATTAAATACTTATTATTATAAATGATTCTGCGTATTACAACATTATTATGTTATTAATTTTTAATTTTTAAATAATTTAGATAGAAATATTAAAAATGCCACCCCAAATTATGTGCCCCCCCCCCCCGCTACTGGTTTGACCTCTTGTCACTGATTTGGCGTGTAGTTCAATTTTATATATGGCTTCATAAGGCTTACAAGTTTGCTAATTATTATCAAGTCGTTGGAGCTCTGAAGGAAGACAGAAAAAAACTATTCTATCTTGGAACTTATGTACAAAATCTGAATGAACTTACCGCAAATTAAACAATATCATTTGTAATTGAGTTATCCTCAGTGACATATATAATATGGACTGATTAACTTTCTATTTCATGTGGGCTTAGTTGCTAATGTCAAAAAGGTTCTTACGCTGGTGCCAACATTGAAGTAAATTATTGGCGGGAAGTTGAAAAAATGAGCACGCAGCTCGAAAAGCAGTTATAATAAAACCTTTCGAATTTCTACTGCATATATAATGAATATATTGCGCTTGGTAAAACAATTTTATCAGTAACTAACCCAAATAATTAATTTAAAAACACTTTATTTCGACGAACCCACTTATTTATTTGTTGTTTACAGTTCTCTCTCAGTTGGAACTTGGTGCTTAGACCGAAAGAGTTAGCAATATAGAAGTGAGCCCACTTTTTGCAGTACATTTGTATGAACGTAGTCAGTTCATATTATAGTAGATAAGCTATGTATGTTCTGGACCACTTTTTTGAGCCTCCAGGATTTCGCCACAGATGGCGCCACCGTCGCTAGGTGGTTTGAGCCCATACTAAATGTAGGTTGTGTCTTGGCTGTATTGGTTTGCGCCTTGGATGCACCATTGTGTCTTGGGTGCACCATTGAGTCTCGACTGCGCCCTAGCGGGATTAATCGGTACTACCGGGATGTGTCATTTGGTCTTGACTGCGCCCTAGCGGCATTAACAGGTACTACCAGTATGTTCCGGTTTTCTAGCGACATCTGTTCG
This sequence comes from Dioctria rufipes, assembly GCA_963924295.1. NCBI lineage: Eukaryota > Metazoa > Arthropoda > Insecta > Diptera > Asilidae > Dioctria > Dioctria rufipes. The sequence continues at coordinate 304,517,642 of OZ002740.1, forward strand.
GGCGCAAACGCCATTTCTTGAGTAAGGTTCCCTAGCGGCCTTAGCCGGAACTACCTGGATTTGCTGTTTTCTTTTATTGGCGGGAGAGTTCAGCATCATTCGAATTTCACAACATGACATCACCATGAACAGATTCTAGAAGTGAGACATTAGCCGATACGCAGCGACATCTGTTTGGGTGCAAACGCCATTTCTTGAGTAATGTACCCTAGCGGCCTTAGCCGGAACTACCAGCATGCCTTGGTTTTGCTAGCGGGAGAGTTCTAGATATCGGCATGACGTCATCATGGTTTTGCTGCACCTAAATAAGTTTTCTTAGCAGGCAAGTTGTAGATATCAGCATCATTCGAATTTCACAACATGACCATGAACAGATTCTAGACGATGTAAGTGAGGGTTCTGGGGTATGTGTGTATTGAAAAGTCTTATCTTTTATAAACATTTGTTTTTATTTCTAATAAAATTTCTTATTATAAAAGTATTTCTTATAGCACATTGTCCAATATGAACTTGGCAAGATGGCGCATTTGTGTTAATCTCTATTAGTTTTCCACAGTTGTATTCATCTTCAACATTGATAATGATTTCACTCTCTCCAACTATCTTCTGCATCCAACGAACTTTTTCAGCTCCCTTTACATATATGATTTTATTTCGAAGCAGTGGTTCAACTATAGTGTACAGCTTGTGATACGGTATGTAGCCATCATCCCAGCGGAATCCATGAAAATTGTGCTGAAGCCATTTTACTTGCCTCTTTTTTGCTGAAGTCAAATCTTTGTATCTGAACGGTGGTTGAAATATAAAGTGCTGTATCTGGTTTTCATTGTTTAAAATTGCCAGTTCTTTAGTGATAAATTCATTGAGACTAGTTTTGAATCCTTGAACGTCTACGATGACAGCCATCTTCTTAATTTAACTTTCTAACTTCACTTGTCAGCGGACTGTATTCCACTATTCGATCGTGTAGAAGCAGACAATATGCTGTCGTATTAGCCGGTATATTTTCAGATGTCTTGAATTCTAGCCTTATGTCAACAGGTCCAGTTTTTATTGTTTCATTTTGATGTGAGCAATCAATGACAGCGATCGGAGCATCGGTTTTGAACTTCTCCCATGTGAGGAACGGCTGATACTGATGACCATAGTATGATTGTGTAAACTTTATATACATCTCATACAGCAATGCGTATCTATTCAAATCAAATTTCAAATTCAAATCATCATAGGGATATGATTCTGAGTTCAAATGAACTGTAACATCGGTGAGTTTGCAGTGATCAAACTTGCTTGCATCTTTGGTTTTATCGTTCCTTCGATCCGTTTGTAATGCTAAGATGATAAATCGAGGTTTCTCCAGTTGAGTGGAAGTCTTAACTGACCAGGTTTGATGCGTGGATTCCGGTAGTACTGGATACTCATATATGTCCCAGCTACGGAATGGTATTTGTATTGGGCGACCTCTCCCGATAATTTTAAATAGTTGCAGCTTTTCATCATCGGATACTGTAACATGTGGAATGCTCCATTGAAGTTTGGTAATTTCAATTTTCACCTCATCTGTGGCTGATATAATGGCATTATCATCTGTCCTGCTCCGGATCAATATGAGTTCATGTTTGGAATTTATCAGAATTTTCTTGTAATCTTCAGCGAATCCCAATAAATATTTCAGAGGTACACAATAGTTAAACAGTCCATTGGCTGGTATAACGGATGAATCTGGTGACCAACTGCCGTTGAGTAGTATCCTGCTTACATTTGCATTTAGCGATACGTAGTTTTTTAATGTTGTCGCAATCCCAAGATTTCTTGTACGATCGATTTCCACTGCATTCAATTCATAGCGTATTTCCTCAAAAAGAAATGGTAGAGCGTTGTTAGCTAATTTTGCAGTTGCTGAAACGGTTCCATCCAGCTTTGTTAGCGACCCCTCAATGTAAAGAAAACTCCTGCTGGGTAGAAGATTCAAGTCCTGATGTTGTACAGAGATACGGATTTCATCGCTGTTTTTAAATGATGTTAGAAATGGTGAATAGGAGTGATGTTCAAATTTAGTAACACTGTTATCAAAGTGAGCGTCTGGCGCAATATCTAGTATTCCTTTATTCATTGTTTCAGCGTTAAGCCAATTGATTGTAAATATGCTGTATTTGCAGGTGTTAATGTAGGTCTTGATCGCTTCAAGGTTGTCCGCTGACTAATGATCTTGTCTGCTCCGAACTCGTATTTATCATTATTGTATATCAACATGCTGTGGCTTCAAATGTAATCTGATGGTTATAGTCTCTCCTCTGAAGTTGATTAAGTCACCGTCTTGGTCAAGGAGCTTCAATGTTAGAGAACTTATACGTTTGGTGTTCACAGGCAAATAGATTACATTTTTGGGTACCTCCACTATTTTATACCCAGGCCCAACGTTCGGGGAAAACTCGTGGAGAGTGTGTACTTGTGTGTTGTTGAAGAATGATCCTGATATAATATTACATTCGATGCGTATAGTATTTACTTTAATGATGTTGACTGGCAACTCTGATGTATGCACTATATTAGCAGTCAAGTTTCTTTTACTGAATCCTAGCAGAGGAGCTATGGATCTCTGTTTTTCAAAATGTATTTCTTCAGTTGCCTTAACTTCACTCTTCAATGTATTATTGTTAGCCTTTATCGCAACCTTTATCCTTCTCCCTTCTTTATCCAAGTATCCTTGTACATATTTTGCTATATCATCAATCTCATAGGATCCAACAGGTATCTCAACAACCTCATTCCCTACATGAACCAGATTATTGCTCACATCAATATTTGGTATAGAGTTGTATGTTTGAAAATCAATTAATCCACAAACATAATCCGTTGCTAGCTCCAGCGGGGGAAAGTACTCAGAAGTGAGTAGAGATGAATTTCCCGTGAGAGTAAGTGTTAATGACATGGCGGTTGATAATGAACTGTTACAATTTCAATATAGATACATTTATTTATAGATAATAATTAATGGTTATAACAATTATATAAAAACTCTAAACATAAGTGACCGCAAATTACTGCATCATAGTTCTGATAAGAGCTGTAGTTGTACGTAATATTACTACTCAAGTAGTTTATGAGCTCCCTTGGTGGTTGGAGATTGCCAAAGCTATCAAAGTATTCGATGTTATCACCTTTCTTGTAGTACGCTACCCAGTGTGTACCGGCTCCAGTTGAGATGTCCAAGTTAACAATACCGCTTTCTCGCTTCCATGGCTTTTTAGGTAGATTATCACGCATAAATACTCCTCTGAAGTGTGGCAAGTGTGTGGTATACTTGTGAAGATCCAACTCGTTTAGCGGTCTTTTGGGTAGCGTCTTTAATAGTTTTTTGGTTGAGGTTGTAGATAGAGTCCAAGTCCTTTTCTGTACGGCTTCAGGAACAGCCCGTTTCCTTCTTTGCCAACCGCTATAGTTTCCATTGCTTGGTTATGACGTTTGCTTTCTTCCAATTTTGCCTTTGCGGCACTGGCATCATTTACTGCTTTAGCTATGCCTGCTGCACCTCCCGATAGTGCTCCCAATGCTGAAAGCCCAGCAAACAGCGGGATGAGGAACGGAAGTGCTCCACCAACCTTTGGTATAGGTATCACTCGTGGAGTTTTAATTGATTTCTTCTTTCTTTTCACAATATTTTTAGCTGCACTAAGAGCTATTTTTGTAGCTTCCATCAAGTCTTTTGGTTTTCTGACTTTTAAAGTTTTACGTGCATTTCGTACTGCTTCTCGGAATGTGGGTTGGCGTTTATTTTTAGCCTTAAGACCCATACCTAGCTTAATTTTAGCCTTCATTGCGTTTGTTATAAGCCAAGCGTTGGCACGTTCACTCAAATTTGCATCCGTAGATTTTGCACGCTGCCAGGCTTTTTCAGCTAATATTTTATCAGCTATATGTCGATCACTTGTATCTTTATGTCGCGAGTATGCTATATCGTGTTCCTTGCAGGCTGCATCCAGTGGATTAATGCCTGGATCTCCTCTCGCCAATCTTTTTTGTAACTTTGTTCCTGGTCCACAGTACTGATATCCCGGTAGATGTAATTCTACAGGTAATTTGTTTATGACTGAATTTAATAGTCCTCTGCCCCCTTTCAAAGATTTTCTGGAGCGTTTCGATTTGTGATCCGGCATCTTATAAGGTTCCGATGATACTGTTGAAATGTAATATAAACAGGTGTATTTATAGGAATCCCGTTAGTCTTCAATATGCGGTTCATTAAACAACAACAAGCTTTTCCTGTTCGAAATGCTGATGTAGGTGTTATGAAGGTGAAAAAGAAGCATGGTCCCCTATTGCCTAATAGTATAAGGAGCATCATTGTTGGACCATCGAATTGCGGAAAAACTAATGTTATGATAAGTTTGCTGGAACATCCCAATGGTCTGAGATATGAAAATATTTACATATATTCAAAATCTTTACATCAACCAAAGTATGAATACTTGAAGCGAGTGATGACTCATATATCAGGATTGGGGTATTATACATTCTCAAACCACTGCGACGTTCTACCTCCAGAAGAAGCCAAATCACATTCAGTGTTTATTTTCGATGATGTAGCATGTGAAAAGCAAAATAATGTACGATCCTATTTTTGCATGGGTCGTCACGAAGATATAGATAGCTTCTATCTCTGTCAAACATATACGCATATACCAAAGCACTTAATACGTGACAATGCTAATTTAATCATCTTATTCAAGCAAGATGACTTGAATTTGAAACATATCTATAATGATCATGTGAATACAGACATGAAGTTTGATAAATTTCGAAGAGCCTGTGCTGAGTGTTGGAAGGATAAATATGGTTTCTTGTTGATTGATAAGGACAGCTCATTAAATTTGATTTGATACCTTCATTGTACTATAAAAGGATGAAACATGCGAAATATTCATAAGTCGAAGCTGTAACTCAGACGAAAGCACACCGAATCCTGTGGACCTGCTGAATAGATTAAAGCTGTTCACCTATTATCAGACCTGTTTGAAAAGTTGTTAAGCTGTTATCAGAGCTGTTTGAAAAGCTGTTAAGCTGTTATCAGAGCTGTTTGAAAAGCTGTTAAGCTGTTATCAGAGCTGTTTGGAAAGCTGTTAAGCTGTTATCAGAGCTGTTTGGAAAGCTGTTAAGCTGTTATCAGAGCTGTTTGGAAAGCTGTTAAGCTGTTATCAGAGCTGTTTGGAAAGCTGTTAAGCTGTTATCAGAGCTGTTTGGAAAGCTGTATACCTGTTATCAGACCTGTTTGAAAAGCCGTTATTCAGTTAATATCGAAGATGAATGAAAACCTATTAAAAGAAATCATCAAGACAAGGAATGCAGTGCGAAGGAAATTTAAAGCTCTAAAGACGGGAAGGATTGAAGCAGAAGCTCAACTTGAAGAAACTTTCAAGCCAATCACCAAACCCTTAAAAGAGTTTGTAACAAGAGTCAAAAACGAGCCACCTGTCAAATTGGAACCAAAAGAAGAAAAACAAGAAGAAGAAGAAGACAACGAAATTGTGGAACCTTTTACTCCTCCAAAACGAAAACATGTGAAAATGGAGGCTAGTAGCACACCTATAAATTATGGAGATTATTCCTTAACATCTGAAGAAGAATTCGCAACACCTAAACATTCAAGAACATTGATAGGAAGGTCTCCTGTCAGCTCCCCCGATACGTCTGGATACATAGTTTCAAACTATTTAAAGCTATTCACTGATAATAGCCCTAAAATTGATCCAACCTATGGAGTTTACTATGATAACAACGCGTGGAGAATCGGTAATTCAACGTTTGATGTTGATGATGTAGGAAATATTGTTATTAAGGGGAAGAGCTATAAAACAACTTTGGGGTTATGTGAACTGCTATTTATGAAAGATCCTGTAAAAAGTCTCTATACTAAAGAGGATTTAACTAATTATGGATCTATTTTGAGAGATACCAATGCATATAAACGTGACTATGCTGAAGATGGACAAATAAAAGGTAGTAGAGCGGCTAAGTATAAAGCTATAATCAGTAAACTTATACAGCATAAAGGCATGGGTCTAATGCATCTGCCTAAAGAAAACATTGATCACATTTACTGGGATGACCCAAATGAATTAGTGGATAGACTGCGCCTTCTAATGGCATCAAAGCAGGCTGGAAACACCAGTCACAACAATGAAATTATATCTATCCTGGAGGAGTTGCGAGAAGCAGATATTATAGTTTAAATACTACCTCATTACCATACTTCTTCACAATCTACAGATGAGCGTTGATAAGTTTGGACGTTTCTCTAAGCGAGGATATCTTGGGAAACCAGGTGAACGTGGACCAACAGGAGCTCAGGGACCAGCCGGTGAACAAGGAATTCAAGGCCCAGTTGGTAAACAAGGAGCTCAGGGTCCAGCTGGTGAACAAGGAGAGCGGGGTATTGGATTTAATTTAACGATAAACGGAGACTACGATCTGAACTCAAAGTGTATAAAACGACTTGGTGAACCCCTTGAAAATGATGATGCTACTACCAAAAACTATGTTGACAAGAAAATTAAAATAAGTGTGGAAGAAATAAGAAAAACTATTAATATAGAGGTGGCAAATTTAACGCTATATATCAATGACGAAATCGCAAAGATTGAAAACTATCTGTTTACTTCAGTAATAAATAAGAAAGACTTGTCACCAACAGATGGTGTATATGAGTAAAAACTTTTGAGAAATCTGTTTCATTTATAATTACGATGAGTAAGAGACAAGTGGTAAATGAGCTGCATAAACCAGCGAGAAAAAATTTTAAACGGCGTCGTGTGATTATCAAAGGACTAGATGACTTGTGGCAGGCAGACTTGGTTGAAATGGATCCCTACAAGTATGTGAACAAGGGTTACCGCTATCTGCTGACAGTAATTGATGCCTTCTCCAAATATGCATGGGCAATTCCAATTAAAAGAAAAACTGGTGTAGAAGTAAGAGATGCCATGCAATCTATATTAAGCGAGGGACGAATACCTAAAAACCTGCAGACTGATGATGGAAAGGAATTCTACAACAGCCTCTTTAAAAATCTGATGATGAAGCATGCAATTAATCATTACTCTACGTACAGTTTCCTCAAAGCATCAATAGTGGAACGATTTAACCGAACTCTGAAGGATATGATGTGGAAGGAATTCAGCTTTAATGGAACTTATCAGTGGATTGGTATGGTAAAGAAACTGCTCACTGAATACAACTCAAGAATACATCGAACTACGAAAATGAGACCACGTGATATCAACACCACTAATGAGAAATAACTGCTTTCAACTGTATACAGTCATATAAAGATTGTTGTTCCTGCAAAGTATAAAGTTGGAGATTTTGTACGCATCAGCAAATACAAGCATATATTTGAGAAAGGCTATACACCAAACTGGACGGCTGAGATTTTTAAAATTATTAAAGTTCAAAACACAAATCCCATCACATATCGGCTGGAAGATTATCAAGGAAATCCAATCACAGGAGGCTTTTATGAATTGGAGCTGCTGAAAGTTAAACACCCAAACCTATACCTCGTAGAGAAAATCTTAAAGAAGAGTGGAGATAAAGCTTACGTTAAATGGCTTGGATTTTCATCAAAACACAATTCTTGGATTAATAACAAAGATGTTTTATAATATCTTGAAAAACAACTATAACTATAATACAATTACAATACCTTTTTATTTTACAATTATACATGTAGTTATAATGCAAATTACTTGAATAAATGAAACTAAAACTATAATAGATTTATTATTTTCACTTGACTTAGATTCTTTCTGCGGCTGCTACTTGTTGATCTGATGAAATGGAGTAATGCCCCCATGGTAGAGTATCCGTCGTTCCGCTCATAATATGTCGCTTATTATCATAAGGACTCAATGCAATCTTCTTTTGACTGACAGTGTACACGCTATGGTTATGGGATCGTATGGAGCTCTGATTGGCAGTTAATATTCGCTCGTTATTCAAGCATTCGACGTAGTCTTCGAAATTGATATGCTTCTGGACTACATTAGCCTTTACTCTTTTCGCTTTTTTTACAGTTTTACCATCGTTTATTCGCAGACTGTACATTTTCGAGCGCAAGCCTACAAATTCGCTCATGATTTTCCCATTCAGCTCATCCTTCATTAGTCCGGGAATCTTTTTATTCATGAGCGGTAAATCGAACTGGTTATCTTCTGGGTAATCACTTGTATCAAATTTGTTTATATTTTCGGCCATGAACTCATATGCATTTTTCTCTTCAAGTTCATATATTAGAGAATCTGTATCAGTATACATGACTTTACATTTATCTCCATACTCACGCTGCATAAAACTGTAGTGAAAGTCGTAGAGGCATATTTTCGAAATTTCCATAACTGCCATTCCTATATAGAGCGGCTTATTGAATAATATTTTGAGTCGCCTTAATTCCACGGCAACTAAATTCTCATCAAATATCGTTGCACTGTGGAAGTTGGGTGCCGCAATCCGAGCTTTTGCACCATAGCGACCTTCCCACTTCATGCAAAGCTTGATATCGCTATACTTGCGTACATTTTCCATGGTCTTACCAAAAGCTGCATTATTCATCTTCTTATAGCTGTCCTTCTCATGATCGCTTGTAGCCTGCATCCGTTTGGTGGTATTTAAGTCAATATATGGTTTAAGCCAAGCTGATTGGTTGAATTGAAGTACCCGGTGCACTTTTTTCAGGATGAGTCCATGTGATAAGCATTGCTTCAAGTTTCGGTAGTGTATAACATATTTAGTTTTTGGATGTAATGTTGTCAGAAGCTTTTCTAATTTTGCTCCAGGTGGTGCTGCATGCTCAGAGCAAAACGGTAAGTCCTTATGCTTATCATGCAGATGTTGAGGATAATCCAAATCGACTTCGAATATGTATCCATTTGGAGAATCATCAGGAATTTCGGAAACGTCAATATTGGGAGCATCAACCCATTTGAATCCTCCGGTTGGTAAATGCTGTGACATGGCCCATCCATAAAGGTTATTGACATCATAATACATCAAGTATTTCTCTTTCTCCTCAGGCTTAAAATCATCCATATATTTGTTATTGGCTTTACTATATCTGTTTGAACATTGACTTATACCACCTCGAATGCCTCTTTCTATGAATAGCAGTATATCTACGTCGGTTATCAGCTCTAATTTCACATTAGTGTATTTTAGCATAGCATCCCATGTTAGGCCTGGCATGGTGTAATAATGTGCTGGATCTAAATTGTATGTCTTCATGCACACTTCTCGAAAGTTCTCAAACACATCAGCCAATAGGAGAACATCAGTCTTAAGGTATAGATCTGAATATTCACCAAGTGTTTGTATTTCAAATTTTTGCCAGACCTCTTCAGCATGATTGTAGTCCTCAGCAGATATAGCGCTGTCAGTCAGTTTATTGTAGAACGCTTCCTGTGTTGGCAAGTTCCGGAAATCCAATTTATCCCAGTCATCAATAAAATCATATGGGAAGACACCCTTGCGTGTAAGAAGTTTGATAGTGTCATCATCCAATCCCTGCCATACTGATCTTGTAATGTTTAATTTATCCATCGGCAGCAATGATGATAGCTTATCTAAAGATTCAGCCATAGAACGGAAGGAATCGATGAATCTGAATTTTATGTAGCTGCCGTCCATGTGCTTGGTGAACGAGATATATCTTTCCTTGTTTATTGGCAAGAGATCAACATTTCCTGGGAAAGATGTAGCTATATCCTTAATAATGAAGTGAGCATCATATCCAGATAAATTGTGAAAAATGACTGGAACTATGGAGCAATCTTGGTACATCAGATTGCATGCATTGTGCGCTGGTCCTCGGTATTTTCCTGTTAAAAGAATTTATGAAAAGAAATGAATTGAATTATGCTTCTCAGTATTTACCTGTTAAGTGGCAATGGTCCCGGACTCGTTCCTCATCGGCTGCAAACGTTTTTTCACATATATGGCAGCAAGTATTTTCCATATGCGATCGCCGTTCCTCTTTAGTCAGGGGTTGCATTGGTCTGATGTTCAGCTTTTCCTGTACAGCTATGGATGCAATCTTTTGCAATTCTAATGCAAACCATTTTTGACAGTCCTTGCCTCTATATGCTCTGTAATATGAGAGCTTAGCATTATGTTTGCAGTGGAAATAGAATCCTATGCTATGAACTTCATGTTCCTGGATTCGCTGTGTATTTTGATCGTTTCCCTGAATCGGCTTCAATAATGATTCAAGATCAGCATACACACAAAACGGGACTGGATTCTTATGGTTATAATTCTTATATTCCAACCATTTCTTTTCCTCTGAGGGAAACATAATTCTGCAGTCGTTTTGCTTCTCGCATTCGGGAGTGTGTGATGTTAATTTTTCTTCAGAGTAAAAGTAGAGCAAACATCTGTCGCATATATGCCTCTTACGAGTATTTTTTGAAGTTTGTGTTGATATGAGTCGGGAAAGATCTTTAATCCAGCAGAAATGATATCTGCTGGCATCATCATCATCATCATCATCATCATCATCCATATGATCTTCATCATCATCATCCTGGTCATAGTCATCTTGCAACATTAAGAGATTTATATGTCGCTCCATCCTGTGTTTCGTAAGTCTAACTGGAACTGTGGTGAAGAAACGCTCTCTCTCTAGGATGAACACGTTTATTGATAAATCGTTCTGGCCTTCAAATTGCGTTATCTGCTTAAGCGTCATGGGAAATGTTATTCCAGTTAAATTTAGCACAGTAGAATAATGTGGATATGATGAGGTCCTATCGGAGTGAACATTTGCAGGATATAGCGCTGATGTTACTGCCCACGCGAAGCATGCTTCATCATTGTTTTTCACATTTATACATGCTTTCTTTGATGCAATCTCCTTTGGCAGAGGTACATAAAATGATCCCCGAATCGGCTCAAACTTGTTGATATGCACCGCTAAATGTATTATAGAGTGCAGTGCCCAGCCACTGTCTTTTTCCTGGAATTCTTCTAGCTGAATGTTTATTGGATCCAAAATGTTTGTTTTAAACCACTCCTCTAAATTATCATCTGCACTGATTGGAGCAGTTCTCGCTTGGAAATATTTAATGTCTTTTATAATTTCATTGTCAGCATTTTGTTTAATAAATTCGCCGCAAAACGTTGTAGCAACTTTAATATGGTGTTGTTGTTTTAATGTGTTTTTAATGCGGCGAGCAAGTAATTTGGAAGCATCTTGCATAAACAACTTAGGATCTAGGTGGCTTATATTCACGATAACACCTGCCCTAATTCTACCTACGAATGCTGTTTTGATTTCTTCCCACTTAACAAAATCACTTCTTATTAATCGTTGATTAATTCCTCTACCTCGATGGGGAGCTTTGAGTAACAATCTCAACGATTTAATTTGAGCAATACAGCTGTCGCTCTGGTTTTCGAGATATTAGCGATTTTACGTTTTCAGATATAGTTAATATTATTAATAATTCAAGCTACCTAGGATAGTTTTGTTCATGCCAATAGATTCTAGAAGGTGTTATAGGGGTGGGGGGTTAGAGGGGGAACGACATTTTTATCAGAAATCCTCTACGGGCTATGGTTTTCGAGATATTAGCGTGGGAAGCTTTATTGATGGATTTGGTCTTGACTGCGCCCTAGCGGCATTAGCCAGTACTACGGTTTTCTTAGATAGATATGTGGTGCGCCTAAATGTAGGCTTTTGGTTTTGAACTAATATTAGTAATAATTAAAGTTAACGCTAGGAAATTTTTGTTCATGCCAATGGATTCTAGATGGTGGGGGTGGGGTTACTAAGGGGGACGAAATTTCCATCAGAAATCCTCTACGGGCTCTGGTTTTCGAGATATTAGCGATTTTACGTTTTCAGATATAGTTAATATTATTAATAATTCAAGCTACCTAGGATAGTTTTGTTCATGCCAATAGATTCTAGAAGGTGTTATAGGGGCGGGGGGTTAGAGGGGGAACGAAATTTTTATCAGAAATCCTCTACGGGCTATGGTTTTCGATATATTAGCGTATTAATAATTCAAGTTATTTTTTGCTCATTTAACGCTAGGAAATTTTTGTTCATGCCAATGGATTCTAGATGGTGGGGGTGGGGCCGATGCTACCAGCATGCTCTGGTACTACAGCTTTCTTGGATGTGTAGTACGGTTCCCTTGGAAGTTTTTTGCTTCACTTTTGGCCCACACGTGGCAGCATGCTACGGTTTTGGGTCGCCCAATACAAATACCATTCCGTAGCTGGGACATATATGAGTATCCAGTACTACCGGAATCCACGCATCAAACCTGGTCAGTTAAGACTTCCACTCAACTGGAGAAACCTCGATTTATCATCTTAGCATTACAAACGGATCGAAGGAACGATAAAACCAAAGATGCAAGCAAGTTTGATCACTGCAAACTCACCGATGTTACAGTTCATTTGAACTCAGAATCATATCCCTATGATGATTTGAATTTGAAATTTGATTTGAATAGATACGCATTGCTGTATGAGATGTATATAAAGTTTACACAATCATACTATGGTCATCAGTATCAGCCGTTCCTCACATGGGAGAAGTTCAAAACCGATGCTCCGATCGCTGTCATTGATTGCTCACATCAAAATGAAACAATAAAAACTGGACCTGTTGACATAAGGCTAGAATTCAAGACATCTGAAAATATACCGGCTAATACGACAGCATATTGTCTGCTTCTACACGATCGAATAGTGGAATACAGTCCGCTGACAAGTGAAGTTAGAAAGTTAAATTAAGAAGATGGCTGTCATCGTAGACGTTCAAGGATTCAAAACTAGTCTCAATGAATTTATCACTAAAGAACTGGCAATTTTAAACAATGAAAACCAGATACAGCACTTTATATTTCAACCACCGTTCAGATACAAAGATTTGACTTCAGCAAAAAAGAGGCAAGTAAAATGGCTTCAGCACAATTTTCATGGATTCCGCTGGGATGATGGCTACATACCGTATCACAAGCTGTACACTATAGTTGAACCACTGCTTCGAAATAAAATCATATATGTAAAGGGAGCTGAAAAAGTTCGTTGGATGCAGAAGATAGTTGGAGAGAGTGAAATCATTATCAATGTTGAAGATGAATACAACTGTGGAAAACTAATAGAGATTAACACAAATGCGCCATCTTGCCAAGTTCATATTGGACAATGTGCTATAAGAAATACTTTTATAATAAGAAATTTTATTAGAAATAAAAACAAATGTTTATAAAAGATAAGACTTTTCAATACACACATACCCCAGAACCCTCACTTACATCGTCTAGAATCTGTTCATGGTCATGTTGTGAAATTCGAATGATGCTGATATCTACAACTTCCCTGCTAAGAAAACTTATTTAGGTGCAGCAAAACCATGATGACGTCATGCCGATATCTAGAACTCTCCCGCTAGCAAAACCAAGGCATGCTGGTAGTTCCGGCTAAGGCCGCTAGGGTACATTACTCAAGAAATGGCGTTTGCACCCAAACAGATGTCGCTGCGTATCGGCTAATGTCTCACTTCTAGAATCTGTTCATGGTGATGTCATGTTGTGAAATTCGAATGATGCTGAACTCTCCCGCCAATAAAAGAAAACACCAAATCCAGGTAGTTCCGGCTAAGGCCGCTAGGGAACCTTACTCAAGAAATGGCGTTTGCGCCCGAACAGATGTCGCTAGAAAACCGGAACATGCTGGTAGTACCTGTTAATGCCGCTAGGGCGCAGTCAAGACCAAATGACACATCCCGGTAGTACCGATTAATCCCGCTAGGGCGCAGTCGAGACTCAATGGTGCACCCAAGACACAATGGTGCATCCAAGGCGCAAACCAATACAGCCAAGACACAACCTACATTTAGTATGGGCTCAAACCACCTAGCGACGGTGGCGCCATCTGTGGCGAAATCCTGGAGGCTCAAAAAAGTGGTCCAGAACATACATAGCTTATCTACTTATTATATATGTCAATGGTTATCCTTATCTTCCCCAGAGAGACTATACATATAAACATGGAAAGTTTCGATCTATGGACATGAACTAATATTACCAGGAAAGTTGGGAAAGCATTGATTTAGTAAGATTCCGAACGACTCTTCATACAAATTAACAGGTTTACAACTTTTATTCAGGCGAAGTTTGGGTTGATTGGGTGTCTTTGATAACAAATTTTCTAATCATTTAGTCTCATTTATAGCATTTACATTTGCACATAAGATTTGCCACGATTTTGTTTTCTTTAGATCTACAGATCGAGCAGTTGTACTTGCGTAGAGCGTTGTAATATCTACACAAACAAAATCTAATCGTCTTACCGTTTAACTTTTTAGCTTTTTTGAAATGCCTGCGCATAATTTTTCATCGGAGAATGTTACAGCCAGTCTTACCAGTACAGTACCTAACCTACATATTTAATTCGTTTGATTTGCTCGTGTATTTCTGGCGGTCTGAAAAGGCTTTGCAAGAATCAATTCAGAATTCGAAAACAAAATCATTATTGCTCTAAAAATTAGAATTAGAAACTATGAGAATTGTAAAATTTATATGATCACAAAAACAAAGTTCAGTTATTCCCGTAGCAGCAAACAACATGACAAAAGTGAAATTATAAAAACCTAATACGTTTTATCACAAGCTTTCAACAAATTTTGGTCCAAGAATTTTTTTTAGGAACAGATTTTACATTAAGCACCTCAATCTCCTTTTTCTCATAATTTCAGATCGTTTTTATGAAAATTTAAGTAATAACCCTGCTGGGTGTGAACGTAAATATTTTTTTATATTTTCTCCATGCTTCATCAGGCTTAGATCTTCTCATTTAATATTTCTTTTGATCATGGATAGATGGATAGCGAATGAAAGAAAATTGAAGCACAAGTGATGCTACATACCCAGGTAGCTGGTACACCTGCCTGAGATATTGAGTAAAAACCAATTCAACGGAAAATCAGTAAAAAGAAGAGAGCTGTAGCCTGTAATGATTATGAAGTTTCGTTGATGATTTTTTATTGGGAACTGAGCAAAGCAGATCTAATGAGAACGCTGAAGACTGAAGAGAAATAAGCGGTGTAACTATGTATGATAGGTTTTGTAGGTAACATATTCACATGTTCACGATCGCATATATACATACATACGTAGGTATAGTATCTATACGCCAGGTATAAAATGTGAATTTTTTCTTAAGTGTGTTACTCGCAACATTCGCGAGCACGCTGAATATCTTCGAACAAGGTTTAAATCCTATGTAAATCAATTGCAGGGGTGGAATCAACAATCACATCAAATCGTGTGTGTATAGAATTGAACAAAGTAATGGAAAATTAAACCAGACTTCAAATTCAAATTCAATTATTTGTACAAATAAGAATTATTTTTATGTACATATCTATGAAGTTGAGAAAACAGTAATTTTGATTGTATATGGTCGCAAAAATGTAATGGAAAGCTTAGTAATTATAGATGATAAGAATAAAATGAACGCAGTACAATGAATTGTAAGCATAGGAATATCAAAATAATAATGTATTCAAATTTATAATGAATAAATTAATTTAAAATTAGATAGATTACGAGAAAAAGAAAGAATTAAACTAGCCTTATATTGATCAGTGGGTTGTGTACAGTGCCGGATCTAGGAAAGTTTTGAAGGGGGGCATATACGTTAGTTACCGCCCCTTCTAACAACGATCTTTATTTGGGGCAAATTTTATTACAGTTCCAGGGTATACTTGCACTGACATATAATAATGAGCGTTCTTGCTTCAAAAATCGCACAAATATTTAACAGGCTGTGAAAACCATTTATTTCGTACAATTGCACACCGATTTATAATTAGTTATTAGTTGTCGATTGGAAACACAGATGTTGAAAGCGGAAGGTCCCGGTTTCAAACCGCGGACGAGGCGGTTGTTTTTTCTTCTTGCATTTATAAATTTTATTTAGAATAATTAAAAATAAAAGTTCTTAAAGTTCTTCTTTCTCCATCATTGGCCGATTCTAACAGTGTAGGTTCGATTCCCGTCCGCGGGAAAAAAAATAAAAAAAAAAAATAATATATTTGTCTGCATTTTTATGTCAATTCCCGTGTATTCCAATAATACAGCCGTACTGTTCCCAAAATTGGTTACAGTTCAGTGTACATTTTGAGCTTGAAAGAGTCAAATAGATTTTAGTAAAAATTTGTGCCATTTTTGACTATAGGAATTAGATAGGATGGCGCAGTCCATTCTTATTATAAGTCAGTGGTATACTAGATATCATATGTATATGATAGAGGACCTATTTATTTATTTATTCGTTGTCTACAGATGTATAAATCTTACAGACATTTCAAGTACTTAACTATAATCTTAACAAGTGGTAAAAACTTTAAAAATAATAATAAAAATAAAAGGAAGAGAAAAAAAAAACAAAATCGAAAATTGAGTATAATAATATGCATACATAATTCAAGAGTTATAATGCTCATAGATGACTTTTTTGAAAGTTGCACTGGACATTATCAAATCAACAAGATGATACACCGAATTAAATTGAGAAATACAGTTTGAGATTACTTCATAACTACCATAATTAGTTCTATGATGTGATTCATAAAGCAAGTTCCTCGGACGTATAAGTCTCTCTAGAGAGTATATAAAAATTAATGATAAGAGCTGGAGGCACTTTATTTTATATGAGAGAATATCTTTAATAAAAAGTGCACAGCTTATTTGTCTTCCAAAGTGGATATACCCAAAAGTAGGCATCTTGTACGATATTGAGGAGTAGTATTAGTTCGAAGATGAGATTTAAATAAAGCAAATTTAGAAAATGATCTCTGAATAGACTCAATTCGGTCTATATGACTACCATAAAACGGAAACCAAATTGCGAATGCATACTCAAGTACAGACCTCACTAAAGAAAAATAAAAGACTTTCAAAGTACCCAAATCACTAAATTCCTTAGAATTCCGTTTTAAGAACCCCAGGTTTCTGTTAGCTCTAGAAACAATCGTTTCAATGTAGGGGACAAAAAATAATTTTCTATTAAATGTAACCCCCAAATCCTTCACTTCACTAACTCTCCGAAGAGGATTATTATTGATTTAATAATTAAATATGACTGGATTTAACTTTCGATGGAAAGACACGATCTTACATTTTGAAATATTAAGATCAAGTTTATTATTAGCACACCAAACAAAAAAATTATCAATGTCACTTTGAAGCAGTATAAAATCATTTGTAGACGTTATTCTAGTATAAAGTTTGAGATCATCAGCAAAAATTAGTAAATTGGAAAAATGAATATGATTCACAACATCATTAATAAATAATACAAATAGTAAAGAGCCCAAATGGCTAACCTGAGGAACACCTGAGTTGACATTGATTATTCTAGATTTAAGGTGACCAATTGTGAGACATATTGTTTCCGATCGCTTGAATAAGAGGAAATCCAGTCAAGCATACCTAGATGAATGAAAACCAAGCAACTCAAATTTGAAAATCAACACCGATAAAAAAACCCTGTCAAATGCCTTGGTAAAATCAGTGTAAACTACATCAACATGATTACCATCTTCAATTTCATTTAAAGCATAATTCGAGAATTCGGAATGGATAATCCCCGATATTTGGATACCAGGTTTTTAGGTCCAGACTTATGTATTGGAGTTATGTAAGAAACTTTCCATTCATCTAAAAATTGACTAGTACTCAGAGATAAATTAAAAATCTTGGTTAGACCGTAAGTCAAAGAATTAGTGCAATTAATAAGTAAAGATGAGCAAATACCTTCAGCATCAACCTTGGAACTACATTTTAAATCTTTAAGGGCATTAAGTACATTAGCATCATCAAATAAAATGCAGCTGATTTCCAATGAATTACCTTCAAAAGAGTGGGTAGCATTATTGAAAGAGCCATAAGTAGTATTATCATATATAGATTCAAAATAATCTGCAAAAAGGTTACAGCTGCTCTGCAGGTCATAAGATTTATTATTGTTATAATGCAAAACTTTAGGAAAGCCCGATGTTTTTCGTTTGGAGTTTATAAAAGACCAAAACGTATTACTATTATATTTTATACAAGCCTCTACAGACCAAATATATTGCCTATACAAAAACCTATGGAAAAATTCATATTCACTTCGTAATCTTTGGAAGTTAGTTAAATCTTGTGGACTTTCAGACAATTTGAATATTTTATGTCTGTTTGATTTGGCATTCTTAAGTCTTAATAGACCTCTATTGAACCATTTAGGATGATTCGTTCTTTGTAAATGTTTTGAATGAATAAATCTATTCATTCCTTCACTTAACACGTCAAGTAACTTGCTAAATGCTTCATTTAGGTTAAAACTATCTATAAAGGACCAATCTGTGTTAAAAAAGTAATCATTTAAATTGTTAAAATCTCCTCCATTAAAATTAAAAATAACGCTAGACGGTTTATCAAGTTGAGAAGCCAAGTCATAAAATGATATATCAACTAAAATAGCTTTATGGTGTAAATCATTTGGACATAAAGGATAATCGGTTTCAATAATTTTAAATAAAAAATGACTGTTTAGAAACACTAAATCTAAGAATTTTCCAAACATATATATAACATAAATAAATAATAATAAATATGATTATGAAAAGATGCTCATACCAAAAAATGTGTCATCAGAATGTGAAAGGATAGTTGTTGATTATTAGGTGCGGATGTAATGTAAGCAAATCATTATATATATAATCAACAACTATCCTTTCACATTCTGATGACACATTTTTTGGTATGAGCATCTTTTCATAATCATATTTATTATTATTTATTTATGTTAAAAATAATTTGAGTTTGAAACAAATGATTGTTAAATAAAGATAATTTGAAATTAAAAAAAATTAAGATCCATTATAGATCTTAAATGTCGTTTGAATCTAAAACTGTTTTAAAATAAAATGCAAGTAAAAAATCGTATCAATACAAATACAGTTTATTTTATACCAGAGACAGACTTGTAATTTCAAAATTGATATATTGATAATGCAATAATGTCCATTGCAATATAAAATTTCAGAGACACACTTGTGGCTCACGATACTAAGAATTTAATTAGAGAACTTATATCTGATTTATCACTTGATTTGTCATTTGACTTAAGAAAGCTCCGCGCACGAATAAAACGCGAGCAAATATTGTAAAATTACTTGTCTATATGAAAAATAAAAAACGAAATAGACACTTCAATTTGAAAAGTATCAAATATTAAAAAGGTCTGTTCGCGTACTTCGCATTCAAAAACTTTCTGGGTAAAAACTTACTCGTATGGTGGGGAAAAATGTAAAATGCATGAAAAAGTAAACGAACGCTTTTCATGCAACTTCATGAAAAACAAGAAGGAGAAGTGTGGAATAACATTTGCGAATTGAGTATTGTTTTATTTTTCTTAAATTGTTGCACTCTTGCAAAGTCCTACGAGAACATTGAATAGTCAAACTATCTTCATTCGACATTTTGATTGCGCTTTAAAAACTTTTCAGAAAATTTAAAAAATGAACTTACCTATGACAGCTGTCAATTTTCCTTGTAAGAATGGTGCAGTAACTAAAACCTTCGGGTAAATTCATGCGAGAGGGGAAGCTGTGACGTATGCAAAATTCGTGTAATTTTATGCGCACGAGAAAGTAAACGAACGGAAAATGTTTAAGTTCGTGTAAATTCATTGCAATGCGTTGTCTCAAAACTGAGCACGCGAACAGATATATTGTCAGAAGAAGTTGTAGCCAACATTGCAGTATTAAATTCGATTCTAAAAGGTTCGTGTATTAAATGATTATGGTTTATACCTAGGGTCATATTGCAATAAACTTGTATTCCGTGTACGTTTTTCACAATTTCAATATTGAGTTCCAATGTACTACATACTGAGTGCAGACCGAGCTGTTTCTCAGTATATAGAGAAAGACTTGCGGTTGAGCGCAAAATGCAATATTGAAATTGCAAGTCTGTCTCTGGTATTACCACTGACATATGTATAATAAGAATGGACTGAGCCATCCTATCTAATTCCTATAGTAAAAAGTGGCGCAAATTTTGGCTAAAATCTATTTGACTCTTTCAAGCTCAAAATGTACACTGAACTGTAACCAATTTTTGGAAACAGTACGGCTGTATTGATTGGAATGCATCAGAATTGACATAAAAATGCAGACAAATATATTATTTATATACGTCTATCTTTTACAAGCTCAAGCATATTTGACATCAAATCTGCAGAGGAACACATTTTTCAGTAATATTAAAAATTAAGTTTTGTTTTAATTAAAACGAGTTTAAATTCCTAAACAATTTTCATTTAATGCAATACAATTTTTCAACATCTTTAGTGTTTCCAATCGACAAATAATAACTAATTATAAATCGGTGTGCAATTGTACGAAATGAACGGTTTTCACAGCCTGTTCAATATTTGTGCTATTTTTGAAGCAAAAACGCTCAGTCCATTCTTATTATATGTCAGTGGGTATTACTAACGCAAGGATAACAAATTAACAATTTAAATTATGTTAGAGATTAGTTTTTAATTTTTGCCGCTTTTCAATATGAATCTTCTCGGCTAAAACTATTAAAATTTGAGACGGTTTCAAAAAGACTCTGTGTAGGAGTTCTGGCAAACGGCCGTTCAGGTTGAAAGGATTTATCTGATTTTTTACTCAGATTCAAAGGCCTTAACTCAGACTCAGACTAAAACGGCTAAATTTAGCTGGCATAAAAATAATTTTCTAGTAACTTTATGCTTTTGCCTACTGTCTTATATTCTGTCTACATTCGAGGCAGGGTTGATAGATGATGGGGAATGGGGAACATAGGGTTGCCAGCTACATTTGTACAATTTTTGAAATCATTTCATATGAGACAAAGGTACAATTTGTGAATTTACCGGAATTTTTAGTTTAATTAGCTTACAGAGGTTACAGACTTAAATTTAATGGACAATAGACTGATTGACTGTATAAGTATAAGCACAATTGAAAGTATGATATTAAAAAAGCAGCTTTTAGTGTTAAATATGGTCTGAAAAATTTTCCAATTCTTATAATTAAATTTTTTCACGTTTAGTTATGGGTTCAGAAGTTTGCCGTATTGCCGCCCCTTAAAATAGCGCCCGGGGAAAGTGCCCCCGCGTGCCCCCACATAGATCTGGCCCTGTTTGTGTAATGTACCAATACCCTGAACACTCTCAACGATCCCGCACGTCTTATAGCAGTAAGAAGTGAATTCCACAGGATAATGGCATGAACAAAAAATAAACGCCTGGATTGTAAACAAGATTATCTAGGTACTAGAATATTATTCGTGCGCGCAGACTGTAGAAAAACTAGTTTTCTTTCAAGAAGAAAGGCTTGCCATTCAAAATCAAATTAAATAAAAATATACTCAAGTGAATTTTCATATACGAAAAAAAATGAACAGCCAAGTAACTGATTGACGACTGCGATACATGATTAAACCGGCGAAGTTTATATACATAATTGTACTATAGTGTTAAAGCAGACATTAAGCTCATTACTGGAGACAGAGTCAAGGTTGATACATATTATACCTCCCTGCATGATGATAGGTAGTAACAGTGATTTAGCTAGAGTGAATCGAGCGCTAAGTGGTGTAACGATGCACTGTACCAAAGTTTGCGAAGATTTACATATATCCTTGAGACTATACTGTTGATATGATTAATCCATGTTAAATTTTTATGTAAGTATAATAATACCCATAGTTTTTAATTTTTCAAGAAATGGTATTGGCGTTGAACCAATATCTATTGCAGAAAATGTACTATAGTATTAATAAACTTTGTGAATAGTACTATAGCCTGAAACTTGTCAGGATTTAACTTAAAATTATTTTTCAGTGCCCAATTAAAATTAGCACTCTCAAGGCGTGATTCATCTGTCTGATGCAGTCCTCAGTTAGCCCACAAGGTCAACTCAGATATTTGAAAATCATTTGCATATATTAAAATGTTGACAAATTTGAGTATATCAGAAAGATCGTTTATATAAAGAGTAAGCAAGAGCGGTCCCTTGAGGAACATCCGAACGTAGGTCAAGGAAATCAGACGTCTTGTTTATGGTTTTTCAAAAAGATTTCAATAAGATTCAGAGCAGTCGAATCAAAATTATAAAAATTCTTCAACTTGTAAAGTAGATGCGTGTGATTAACAGTATCAAAAGGTTTAGAGAGATCCAACAAAGATCCAACAAAGTAAGTATATGTAGTAGGTCTACCGTTATCAATATCCTGACGCACATCATAAGTTAATTTGAGAAGAGCCGTAGTACAATTATGATTAGTCCTGAATCCATTTTGCCAACCCCCCCCCCCCCCCCCGTCTTTTAAACGTGAACAAGTTTTTTAGAATTTTCTTGCGTCTTTATATAGTGCCGAAAAGTCATCTGTCATACCTTTCACAGAATAGTAAGTAATTTTGGAATGCATATTTATTTTAGTATTTGATTGTTTAGAAAATGGCCCGCAATGCTTAGCAGCCCATTTATGAAGATGCTTTTATATTTTTGTTGCGCCGATTACTCATATATATGAAAAGGCACACAATTTCGAGTTTAAAAAGTGTTACTGTTTCTAAGAAATTGGTCAGCGATCATAAATTTTGTTTGCCTATACAGCCTAGTCCGCGCTAAGCTAAATTTTGTATGAAAATTTAGCAAGCTAAAAAATATTGGCGAAAATTTATTCTGAATTTTAGCGAGAGCGGTACTAAGGTGAACGCGCTAAATTTGGCTTTTGGATTCTGATTAGAGAGGGCACCACCAGTAAGTTTCCAAATAATTTAGCTTGAATTTATCCGCCCAGGCCGTTCTTTAACGCCCTAGAAATATTTATTGTCAGAGTTCTGAGATTTGATAAATTTTTTGATCGGATTTTTGTAGTTAACGTAGTTTTGTACGTCTTTGCTGCAAGTACGGATGAATTAGATTTCTTTTCGTGGACGTGTTTTCAATATCATTGTAAATTTTTTTTTATTGTATACATTATGCATATTATTTTTATATTTTTATATTTCCAAATAATTTTAACTACCTGTTTTTAGAAATCTTATGACCGCGCGTTGTATATCCATTAAATATTGCAAATTCTTCTTCTTCTTGTTTTTAATATATATTTTCTCTGAGTCTCCGCTGTCATAATTTAGCTGCTAAAGAACGGCCCGATATTGGAGACCCGCTAAAATTTAACTTAGCGCGGATTTTAGTACTAGGCTTTAGTTATTATTATTAAATTATGTGTTCGATATATTCATAAATTATTTATTTATATTTGAGTGTTGTGTTGGTAGCTTTCGTTCCATTGACCATTAGACCAGGGCCCTATTCCATCAACAACTTATCGGTTATCACTTAGCAACTTATCAAAATTT
Source organism: Dioctria rufipes (assembly GCA_963924295.1). Lineage (NCBI taxonomy): Eukaryota > Metazoa > Arthropoda > Insecta > Diptera > Asilidae > Dioctria > Dioctria rufipes. Next base: position 304,541,105 of record OZ002740.1, read on the forward strand.
CTAATTAATTTCTGTTGCACCAAAACGAAATTAGAAAAGCACTCATTTGAGTGTTGAAAAGTGAGAAGCTCTCAGCTTTTCAAATTACTGTTGCGGCAAACAGAAAATGAGTAAGTGATAAGTGTTCTATGGAAAAGTGATAAAGTTAGCAAATTATATGCCTTTTCTCAATTTCCGTTGCACCAAATTATTACGCTTATCATTTTGCAATGAAGAGTTTGATAATTTAAGCAACATAGTGCTAAGAAAAAATTCTCTTTTCTAATAGATTGCAAGTGGAGCTAGCTCGGTAGGAGTATGTCCGATCGGAAAATTGGATTCCACCGTTTGGCTCAGCTAATTACCAGACACAATTTGAAGATGATTTTTTTTGGGTACTTTTAGGGTGGAGGGTAGGAACCGACGGCGAAAGGGTGGGTCCAATCCGACAAGTTGCATAGCAAATTAAAGTCTCCGCCGAGTACTATCGGGTGGTGTACTTTTTTCCCGATTTAAAAAACTTCGTCGGTGCGTTTTTGCCATTGGGTCAGATACAACCAAGTTACTACATTTCTCATATATTTGATCCGTTCTTTCTTTGACATGCATTAGTGCTCTGTTTTGAACATTTTCCTTCTGGGAAGTTATTTTTCCCGGCCCACCAATTTTAAGAGAGGAAAATAAGTCCATTTTTTATACAAAAAAACCGCCATTTTTCACCTTAAAAAGGACGCATTTTATTCATTTTCAATTAACTCGAAAACTATTTATCGCACGCAAAAGCTAATTCGGTATCCGATTAGGGTACAAAATGTAAATGCGATTTCAAACATGACCCACAGTTTATATTTAAAAATTTCATAGCATCTCCTGCGGTAGACGACGACAAAATCGACCATTTTTCGGGTCATTTTTGAAAATTTCAAATTTTTTTGACATGGCAAAATCGATATTTTTCAGGAAGTATTACTTCCATTTCCATCATTTTCATTTTTTTTTAATATAGCCAGCATATGTGCTAACACGGGGTGGGAGGGGGCACCCGGGTGGGGCGGGGGTGGTAAAATCGGCAAAATTTGCGGATTTCTTTTACCAAAAAATCAATTTTGAATAAAATATTTTAGTAATGAAATTAACAAGGAGGGCTTAATGCGTATGATTAGTCTCAACCCAAAATCATTGTTGTCACAAAATCCAGTTTCGGTTGAAATTACGGAATCTGAGCTGATTTCCGAAGAATGCTACCTAAAATCTTAAATTAAATTACATTCAACGGCACCGTTCGGGTCTATTTCGCAACATTTAAGCCAGTTTCTTTGGAGTAAAATTATTATCTAGATCTGTTATCTTTATAAACCGGCATGGAAAACACGTACTTAATGCAATTATGGTGTGTGGACCAGACCGAAGCTTTTATGCTGTAAATTCCAATTGGCCAGGTAGTGTACATGATTCCAGAGGAATCAGAAATTCCCAGTTATTCCGAAATTTTGAAGCTGGCTTTCGAACATTTCCTGGTGCAGTAATTTTGGGGGACAGTGCTTACCCACTGAAAGAATGACTCATCCCACCATTGCGAAGAAATCCCGATAATCTAGCAGAGAAAAGATTTAATCGTGCACACAAAAAACAGCTTTGGTAAGTGTTCATAAATTTACCTTTGATTAATTGTATCAAAAGTTTTCTTCAGGAATGCTGAAAGAGAAATTTCCATGCTTGAATCACCTACGGCTGAATCCCAGATTTGCTGCAAAAGTGGTATTGATATGCTGCACTCTCCACAATGTTGCAATAAGGATTGGAGAAAATGAAACATTAAATGTCGAACTTGATGATGAAGATTCGGTGGAAGATATTGAAAATATTCCAGAAGAAGCAGATGCGAACGAACAATTAAACGAAAATTATATTCAACATTAAATTAATTTTTTTTTTTAATTAGAATAAATAATAAAGTTTAACATTAATTATTATAAAAATTAAAAATGATTCAAAAATATTATAAATATTCAAAGTTTGGAAAAATGTACAATTTTTGTTTCCTCATCATCGGATTCTGTAGCATCCATGTTTTTTTCCACTGCTATACTATTTAACTGTAGATCTTCGGTGAACTCCAATACTTGTTTTATTAAAAAACTCGATGGAATCAGTGTTATCCAATTTTCTTTTGATGGCATTTCTACTTTTATGCCTTTTTGGCTGTTGCTCCATCGACGTTGGATTTTGTAAGATGATAACAACACCATCTGATTCTGGCAATCCTAAACCGTCTACGACTGGAGAGTCGGTACCTAGGATGTCTAGAATTGCTTCATCCACTTCATCCAATATTGCTAGTTTTCCACCACCAGTACCCGTTTTTCTAGCATTGTCTCTTTTTGCCTATAATGTAAATCCAAAACAATTTAATTTTAATACATGCAGATTGAACTTTATTTCGATCTTAGAACAAATACTAACAGGAATGGTTACAACCATTTTTCCATGTAGTAGGTGTGAAGCTTTTTATTTGTTTTCGCTACGCCTGTAACCCCATAGCTACTTCTTGCGACAAACACTGAACGAATTTTAAGTGAACTAAAAATGTAATCAAACATCACAACACATGAAGTTTACATAGACTGTCCATTCTTTTAGTTATTTGTTTTAGGATATGTTAATTAACATTTTTTTACAAGAAGCTGAATTTACAATTCTGCGGTTCCCGGTTGTAGGTTTATTTTTATCCCCAACTTATATAGAAACTTACCAAAGTCCGATTTTTCCACAGCCCAAAAATGTGGTCACGAGCATAAGTCCACTCTCGACTATTCGAGACCATCCCAAGAGATTGTGCCTTTCCTAATATCTCTTTCCACGCTTCTTCCTTCTCCACTTTGCTAACAGCATTATTTTGGAAAGAGCCAAATAACACATTCTAGGAAAAAAAAGACCAATAAAATAATTTACAAGATTACAAAACAAATTTAACTTACCTTTTTCTCCTTCACCAACTGCAAAACAGCTAATTTTTTCAGCTTGTTATCAACCCTAGTCATAATGAATAATATGAAAAAATAAAGATGAACAATACTATTAATTTTTGTTGGCAAACGGTTCTTTATTGTTCAGAATATACCGCATACTTATCAATTCATAAAACTTTTCATTTTTTGATAATTAATTTTAAATTTTGGTGCAACACTTATCATCTTTACTTAGCAAAAATTGATAAGTTTTCTCGATTGATAAGTGAGTGAAATTTTAAATGTTGTTCGTGCAACTCTTATCACTTACACTTATCAAAAACAAATAAACTGATAATTTGCTAACTAGTAAGTGATAAATGGTTGGTGCAATAGGGCCCAGCTTATGTAAGTTATTAATTATATTATGCTTTGAATAACGAATCAAAGAAACACTTGCAACAATAATATTGTACGCAATTGCCTCAAATGACCAACATTATTATTTATGAATGACTTCTATCAAATGACTCGTATTACTCTTGACTTGTCAAAATAACTGATCACTAACAGTACAACGTACATAATTAATGTATATTCTACCTACAAATAACTTGATAATAATTTTTGAAAAGCACACTTTAATCAGTGGTAAAATTTAACCCTTTCAGAGATCAATTTTATGTATTTAATATTTTAATAACCATCTAAAGATATTATTCACGCCAAAAAAAAATTTTGGAGGGGGGGGGGGTTCGGGTGGGTGAGCTGGTACAAAAATGTACCAATCGGAATGTTTGGTGGTACAATATTGTACCATTCGTCCTACCTAAAATATTATATAAATAACAACTTTTAAGAAAAACAAAAATTTCATTTATTGAAAACAAAAAAAAAACATACATTTATGTAGTAGAAAAAGATAATTGAAAATCATGCAACATAAATAACATTGCATATTCTTATGCCCTAGACACACAGCACTCTTAATGAAGAAATAACTAACGACTCATTAGTGTATAATGATTCATTATAAACTGCAGACACACAGCCATTTCTTTAATTAAGTTGATCTGTCAAACTGGCTTTAAGAAACTTATCACATTAAAAAAGCAATATGGATCGAATTAACGTAATAAACTTTGTTTTCATTAATTTTAAATTTTATTTATTTTTATTTTATTTCATTTAATTATTGAGAAATGAAAAAAACATTTTATTAAAAAATATTTTGACATAATTACTTTGTGATTTGCATTTCTTCTTCTTATTTTTCAAATCAGCAGATGCACAGCGGAGCTCAATACTTAAATTATATGCTAAATCTAGTACATTATTGCTCATTATAGCTATAATGAAGATAGAAAACACTTAATTAGTGTACTTCATTATCATCTGATTTTCGAGCCATAATGACGTATACTGTGTGACACACGGCATTTTAATGAATAGTTAGTACTAATGATTCATTAGATCCTGCTGTGTGTCTAAGGTATTAGGAATGGTAAGGCGTGAAACATTTTTTGCACAGTGGTATTGTGCATTCTTTGCATATTATTTTGGTACGAGATTGTTTTTGATGTACGCTGCAACTAACACAACGGCGTCTTGTAGGTCCTCCAACTGGTAAATGTTTTATTCCTTGTTCTTTTTTGGGGCGGCATCCTCGTTTCATGTATCTACGAACAGCTGTTGCTTCCTCAATCAAAGACTCGGACAAATTTACCAAGAAAGTTTTGAACGGAATCTTTTTGCGGTTCATATCGGAATGGATCACCCATGCGTTTACGGCTGCCATCATTATCAAACGGTAAAAGATTTTCTTCCACCATTTATCCGATTTGCGATCATATTCGTAGAGGCCACTCATTTGATCAGCTATATCAACGCCTCCCATAGTTTCACGATAACATTTTATCATATTTGGGCATGGCAATAAAATTTTTTCTCCAGTTTTCAATGTTTTCGTAACTGTTGTCATTTCATCATTGTGGCAATTACTCAATACGATTATCTCTTTTGTATCTTACCATTTTACGCATAAAAGTCAGCTTGATGTGCTTTTGAACTGTGCCTCTCCTCGTTGCATTTTTTTTGTCGAATTTTGGAACATCTTTTCTATTAGGCATTATAGTACCAACTGATGGATATGCAATTGAATCCAGTAAATGTACAGAAGTAAAGAAACGGTCAAAACATAAATTAACATCTTGTGCTGTAATTGAACTGGCCAATTTATTGACAACACGTTCTCCAAGTGTTCCTTCAATTGACTGCAATTCTTTTCCACAGTATATATTAAAATCATAAGTGTAACCTGTAATAGCGTCACAGCGCATCCACATTTTTATACTTCTTTTGACAGGCTTGAGAGGCATATATTGTTTGAGTGTACTACGTCCCTTGAATTTTGTCATAGACTCATCTATACTTTGGTAGACACTATCTTGTCTACACTTTTGAAATGTTTTTTTCAAGCATTCAACCAAGTCGTTTATGTAATAAGTTTTTTCGCAATTTGAAGGTTTTTCAAGAGGAGAAAAGTACATCTTCGATGTTATCAACATAAATCGATCTCGTGTAATTGCATTTTGAATAGACTGGTTACCTAACAATTTGTGATTTGACCAATAATCTTTTATACAAGGAAGCCGGTTGTGGCACATGATGAACATGCTGCCAATAACAATCTCTATTTCAGCCGCATTAGTGCGCTCAATTTTCTTATTACGTTTATTTTCAAATATCTCAAGATGTTCATTAGTACACTAAGCAATGTACATACACATAGACCGTGGAAGTAACTTCTGGAAAATTTCAAGAATAGATAACGTACGATCAAGGTTGAGACCAAATCCACAAACACGAGGAACATTTATATTCTTTTTAGGAATAAAATCTTTGCTAGGCGAATTCCAAACTAAAACACCTTCAGGCTTATTTATGGAATTGCTCAAATTTTCATTTTCTATTTCAGGCTGTGTATCCATTACATCATTGTCATCCATAGAAGATTCGTCATTTGATTCGTCACTTGTTTCATAATCATCGGTATCGGCAGCATTTGGGTCGAAGTTTTCATCGTTTCCCGAAGAAAAATCTTCTTCACTATTACTATCAGCCTCCTCGGGCAATATTTTCTCAATTTCATTCTGATTCAACGGTCTGTACACTTCTTAGGATAAATAAAATGAAATCATTTAGTAACCAAAGTAGTGCCACAGAAGACGAATGGTATTAGTACCACCATATACGACGAATGGTACATATATGTACCACCTCATAAAAATTTTATATCAGACCATATATTGACCAAAAAAACTTACCTGCTATTACTATATTCCTAAATCTAACTAAAATTCACTGAATTATTTATATTTTGTCTTATATATCGTACAAAATTTTAAATAAACTTAGCTGAAACTTATAAACAACTACTTTTAGGTCCGACCTTATTGGCAAGGAAAGACGAACTGCCAATTAACAGTAATTTATACTATGCAATACTTTTATTCTTTATTAAGAAACGTTTAAGGGACGATCTGGTTCATATTTGAATCATTTTGCATGAAATTTGTAGTTTCTAGGGATTTTGGTACTTTCGGTGGTACATATATGTACCAAGCGTACCGAAAGGGCAGAAAATATAATGAAAAACTCCAATGAACACAGTATAAGAAAAGATATGAGCTTTTTTAGGAATCTCCGATCAGCGAAAAAAAAACTACAAAACTTTGTGTTAGTAGTTTATTCAAATTTACCCGACGTTTCGTTTTAGAGTCCTTTTCAAGGGGTCTCTTATACCATGTGAACGAAACTACTTGAGTATATAAAATGACGAAAAACACTAAATTTATGTAATAAATTAACCGACAAAAATAAATAAATTAACACAAAAAAAAAAAAAAACAAACACGTTCTAAAATTAAAGACTAGAAGGGTACACATCATTACAAAAATTGCCAATTACTAGGTACATATGTATATGATGTAGAAATGGACAACAAATACTTTTTAATTAAGGATAAATAATAGCCAATGATTAAGGATAATTATCGGTTATATTAAAATCAACGATTTTATTTAAACAGAAATGAGCAAATCGAGCATTAGTGTCGCTAAATAACCATCACCAATCACCATCCGGTAAATGTAGATAAATTAATTCGAAAATTTTCATACAAATTATGACAATCACTGCGGTATGACATACAAGTTCGATCCCATGCAAAGGGGAATAGTGAATGTGAAATACAACTGACTGGAGCGCAACCGCAAGATTTACTATCGCCAGCCATTCATTTCAGTTCAGAGTTCAGACAGAGCCGCGATTGTAGTAGGTATAAGCGCTGCTGGTCTGGTCTCTGGTGCTGCTGTTGCTGCTGCTGCCTGCTGCTGCTTGCTTGGTGGATATTCTTTTATAAGCGGCGGCTACACAATACTTGTTTCTGTAACTGTATAGTAGCGGATGGACATTCACGTCACTCAAGTCACCACGGCACGACGACGGTTAGGTACGTTCAGTTTCTTTGAGATCGTAGCGTCGTTTGGACGTCTTTTGGGGAAGTGTGTGCTTCAAGTCGGTTGGTGTTTTAGATATAGAATCTCTACTATATAAAGGCACCATATAGCAATTAACTGTTGTTTTTGTAATAACGACTTTACTGTTGCCCCCGAAAGTATTTTCCATAAAATTGAATTTCGCAAATTGAGTTTTCACGGTCTAAGCTGTTTGTAAAGATGATTTCTTTGAGGTGATTCAATTAAGGTGATTTGTTGTGCTTTAAAGCAGGTGGTTAAGCAACGATTGTGTTTGGTACAAAATTCAGTGAAATTTAGTGTTTGGTTACCTACTTTAACCATAATAGTGTGAATAATAGTATAAGAGAAGAATTGGAATGCAATCAATCTAAACATTACAAAAAAAAAAAAAAAAAGATAAAAGTTAGAAAAAAAGGTGAAAAATTAATCGCTGTTGCATCCTGTGTAATTGCCGAGTCAGGTTTTCTCTTGTAGTGTTGTTGTTTGTGTGTAAGTGTTGTGTATTCTCAATATAATCAAAACTACTGTTGCCTGTGAATGTGTAACCGCCGCCAATTCAGCGCACTTACATAAATACGTTTAAAGTTTTTACCTGTATCTTTTCCGTTCAGGTGATTCCAATTTGATGTGGATGCAAGGTAAACAGAAAACGCGAAGAGTTTGAATTTTGAGAAGATTGAGACCTGATCAAGAACAAGCGGAATAAACTGAAAACAAGACAGAAGGAGAGGAAGGAAAAGGCGACAGGTAAATATTGTTTTTTTTTGTTTTTTTTAATTCACGTAAAAAGCCATTGAAATTGAAACTCGTGAAAAAGAGAGATCTCTTCAGCGATTGTATTGGACTCCGAAAGTCAATGGACTTTTAACTTTATGACGTCGGAACTGTTAAAGTTTGCGACCACACCAACTATAGGTACCTACGTGACGACGACGACGGTTATATTCTCACTCTTCAGGTTAAGAGAGTGACATTGGAATTCTTTGATTGGTTTTTTTTTTTGTTTATGCCTAGGACAACTTTCAGTTGATTTTTTTTTTTTTAATTAGATTACAATTTTAAAAATTAAAGTGAACATCAAAACAAACATCGCAATTGGTCTAACTCGATTGAAGTAGTTTAACTCTTTTGTTGTGTTGATGGTTGTTCTTCAGGTTTTACAACGAATCGCTAGGTATTCCTCCATGTCCCCCTTTTTTTCTACCATCATTCATAGAGCTATAGCGTAAAACTCTAGAACTTGAAATCGACTCCCCCCTTGTATTGTATATGCATCTTTTCTACCCCTTGTTCGATTGAACGAACAACCAACTGACAGAACAGGAACAGGAGGACAGAGGCGTCCATTTGAGGGTTCCCTATATTTATCCAGGATGCGTATACGTTTGGTTGTGTGTTATATATTAGAGCAGATTACAAAGTGCCGATGTGGGGAACGAAAACTTGTGCAAGATTTTATGAGGGGTGGTTGAATGGATGGAAAGAGTTTTTTTGACTGAAACAACAATATCCACCGGCTTCATATTATCATGCTGTAAAGTGCCGACTACCTACTACATACCTATCTACATATAACCCACGAAACCTCATGCACTTTCTTGTTGAAGATATACTTAGTGAGAGAAAATCGATAATTTTCCTTTGCGTTTAGATGGCTTAGGAGGAGGACTCGACTATAGGTAGGTATGTATGTTTTTAACACAGAGGTAAAGTGAGTTTTCCGCGGGGGTTGGAATTGGATTTTGTGTTTTTCATTATGAATCATGCATTTTTACACCGCTCGGGATAATGTCATTTTACAATCTTTGTAAATTTTCTAAGGCTTAATTTATTGTCTTTTGTGTTGTCTACTTAGAGGATACGGTTAGTATCTACATACATATTTTGTTTACATTTTTCGTAATTAGAATTGCTAGAACAGGAAGTCGATGCTGTAAATTCATTTTGAAATTTATTTGCTTTTATTGGCATTGACAACTTTGATAGATTATTGTAATTTTTATATCTTCACCGATCAGTGTTGGGCATAATCAATTACATTTGTAATCAGATTAACGATGTAATGTTTAAAACAATCATGATTACCCATCAATCATTAATTATGATTACATCGAGTAATCTTAGAATTTTTTTGATTACAAATGAAACTTTTCAAGAGATTTTAAAATTTAGTTCTAAGGAAACAAACAATCTGCAATTGTTAAGAATTTTTAATTTTTATTATAGAAATGTTGGATTATGTATTACTTGGAATCCTGTAAGGAATGGAAGTGTTTCTATTGATAGAGAATCGCACATATATGTGATTATCAACTTAAATTCGAGGATTTTGCGATTATGTCGCACGTCACATAGAAAAGTGACCTAACACAAAATTTGTCGTTTTTGAGTTAATTAAACCTTGAGATTCGCAAGCTTCGATTCTATCATTTGGTGTAGTCGCCATATTTCTATCTATAATTTGTTTTTTTTTTGCGATAGCGATAGTGTCACTTTTCTTTTACTTAAGAACAGAGATATTCTTCATAGAACAGTGTCACTTTTTGATTTGTGACAATCTTCATTACAAACGTAAATATGTTTTCGACTATTTTAACAGTATTATTTTAAGTTGTGTCATTTTTCCAAAAAACGAAATTTAATTCTTAAAAATAGTATTTTGAGTTGTGTCACTTAAAAAAAAAACTTGTAAAAATATTTATTTATTAACAAAGAAAAGCGATACAACTTAACAGCTAACTTCGTCAATTGCGGTAACAAAAATTTAAAAATTCTTTTATATAAATTTTCAGAAATAAATTTACTTACAACTTTCATAGTTCAGACTATTTTTAGCAAACAATTGCTAGAATTAATTCTCTAGTGTTTTCGTTTTTTCGCTCTTCTGAAAAGTTAAATTTTTGAGCTGGGTCACTTTTCTATGTGACGTGCGATGTGTGCAAAACGATTAGACTTCTGGGGTGTGTATAAAAAAAACCTTTGAGCATGGAAATACTGTCATACGTCATATGGCATACTTTTCATATTGCTCCACATTGTTATATGCTAGTTCGAATGAAACCAGGGAGAGACTGCAACTGTTGCAGAATTTTTCACAATTTCTTCAGTTTATAAGAAAACTCTTTGTAGGGTAACTGCACTAGTATCCGGATAGCTCCAGCATTCGGACACTTTTCATTTTATTTAATTGTTTATTTGATCTTTTTAGATGCACATCCATCCAAAATTTGGGTAACACTGTAGTTTTTTGGAAAATACTTATCAGTCTGTGTATGTATACTTCACGTCAGTAAGTTCAAGACGTGTTTTATGTAAAGTGCAATTAGTACACTGGACATTAGAGAAAGTGAGATAAAATTACTAAGTATATTGCTTTATTTAGTTTAACTGTCTTCGTATTGGTGGAATATTTCATGTTATTAGTATTAAATCAAAAATATGAACTATTTTTTATTAAATTCATAAAATTTTTGGATGTCCCGTAACTAAACCAGAAAAACACAATTTTGTTTAGTTTCCGGACAAGCTGTCCGGACACTGAAAGTATGCTTTAAAAGACATTGTTTTCTGCGTACTTTCTAACACAATTATAAAATATGTTTTTTATAGGACAGAAAAAAATAAACATGTTTTTTATTATACTTTTAATTTTCGGACGCATTTTAAGAAATTCTATTTCTGCTGTCCGAGTACTAAAATGGCAGTTTCAGGGTCCGGACAAAAATATTTAATACGTAATCGATTAATTCAAAATAAAATATACCTGGGTAGTAAATAATCATAATAATTTTCAAAATAATGGATGGCAGGACTTATGCATACAAACTGAAAAAAAAAAAAAACGTAAAAAACGATTCGCTAATGATGCGGAGATGACTTAAGCTTATAAATATATAAGTATAAATAAATTGAGCATTATGAAGTGTGCTGAAAAATAATTATGGAATGTTGTTGGCATGTGTGGAATTTCACTTAAACAAGTTAGCTTGGTCAACACTGTGCAATATTATTAAGAAGATGGTCATCGAGCAAGGACATGGCTTAATTCCTTCTTTAAACGAAACACATCATTGGCTACAAAACAAGCCGAAAGTAATTCCAAAGGCAGAGTAGTGATTACTGTTTTTGAAATGGCTCGAAAACTGGACCAATATTTAAAAAGTATCGAATAGGACGACATATTAAACGATCCTGTCCGAATACTAAATGGGGATAAAACGAGTTTTTTTCTTTTTCCGAAAACCAGTAAAGTAATTACATGTCGTGGATTCAAAAACGTTTATCAATTTTAGACCGGAGAAAAAAAAAAGAAGTTTTTTTCTGCCAGGCAGAAAAATGTTCCCCAATGGTAGCCTTTTCATATTTGCGTCACTAAAGGATATTGTAAATATATAAATAGATAGTTGAATATCTCGACCGCGGTGATCTTTTGACGGGATTCCGACAATTTCATAGCTGTGAAACTGCTGTGTTGAAAGTAACTTCTGACATAAGAAGCACTCTAGACCGAGAGCATTTCATGGTCCTAGATTTCTCTAAGGTTTAATAACTCTTTTAATTTTAGCAACTCGGCCGTTGCTTTGATCAAAAATTTTCTGACTGGTCGCAAACAGCGAGTCAAAGCCAACAAAATCGTGTTTACCGCACTACCACTGCTAAGTGGGGTTCCTCAAGGCTCTATATTGGGTCCTTTGCTTTCCAGTCTGTTTATAAATGACTTGCCTTATGTTCTCCAGGATGTATATATCCATTTATATGCGGATGATGTCCACTAATATTTCAATAGACCTATTGGGCTTTTAGAAGACTGCATTGAACGAATGAATTGTGATCTCAATAGAATTTATGTCTGGTCAAATAATAATCAGTTTGTTTTAAATCCTGTCAAGTCTCACTGTATTTATATCTACAATAAAAAACTTGATTTTTCTGATATACCACCAGTAGTCTTAAACAACGTTTTGCTGCGTATGCTAAACAAAGTCACTACCCTTGGTATTATTTTGAACAGCGAAATGAAGTGTTGCGACTTCGTTAACAACATTATCAGAAAATTTTATGCAGGGCTTCGGAGTCTCTGGCTTTCAGTGAGTATCTTATCAACTGAAAATCGCATCATATTAATTAAAACTTTAATTTTACCCCACTTCACTCATATGGTAGTATTGTATTTCTTAAATTGGATAGTTGTTGTACCCGCAAGATGGAAGTAGCATTCAACGACTGCATGCGCTTTGTTTATGGACTTTGCAGGTTTGACCATGTTTCGCCTTTTCGATCTCGAGTGCTTTGCTGTTTACTGTTTCCTTATTTGAGGCGACGTGCTCTTGTTTTCTTATATAATCTAATTAAATGCGATAGACCTAGATAATTACGAGAATCCTTCCAGTTCACAATATCACGACGCAATAGGAATATAATGCTAAATCTTGCATGGAAGGTTCTTGTCTTGTCCAAATTACCTGTCTATGGAATAACCTGCCCTTGAGTATCCAAACTGCAGGCACTGTAGTTTGTAGTTAATTTTCTCAATTTAATAATTTAGGAAAAATTTATCTTTATATTTATTCTTTCTGTTTAGCATAAAAAACTCTATCTCTAGCACTTTTACATCAAATGTACAAAAAAAGATTATTAATTCTTGTGTACAGTATATCCTTAAATATCGATCGCAGGCATCTTTTCCATAGACAGCCACAAGTCACACTTGACGTTAGAGCTGAGTGAAAATTACGATGAAAAAAGTATAATTTTATATGCATTGTTACCAAACACCACTCATAGATGTCAGTTAGCAAGAATCGTTTTAGAATGGCAGCAAAGAATGTTGGCCAACTTAGAGAAAAAAAAATTTTTTTTTGTCCAATGCTGGAAACTGCAATCTTGCAAAATCTAAAAATTTGGAAACACCATAAAAATACTTCAGGAAATGTAGGCTTTACCCTTACGACCCGAAAACAGTTGTTTTCAGTGAATGTATGAAAAATGCTGTTGAAAATTTTGCAGCTACTCGAGAAATGCTGATATACCAACTACAATGCAAGAATCAATTCCAGTACAGAAGTTTCACACTGTTATTGAGGTTATTCAGGTAATGGATCATAAGTTAAGAATGAGAAATATTCACGAAAATCAAGTGTTGGACATCATCAAGGAAGCCGAAGCAGAAGCTTCGATAGAAGCGTTACCAAAACTGGATCTTACATTCAATGATCTGACGGGAGGCACATGTGATTTGAATGACGTCAAAAAATTGGATTTTGCAACTTGGTTCTTTTCTGCAGTTCGTTTCTGTAATTTCAGTTAAGAAAATTCTCTATTCGATCACGTCAAACAAATTTTATTTTTTCATTTTTTTTTTATTGGCTTAAATCATGCCAAAACAACCCTAGAATTAAAATCTACAACTCCCAAGTTCCGATAAAACTCAAAATTTTTTTAAATCAATTTTTTTCCAAACAGCTTCAATGCTCCAAAATCACAATTTTCGCTTATTTTAGCGATGCTCGCATTTTTGAATTTCGCGGCTTTGGAAATTAGTGATCAATATCGTGTTTTAAATTTAAATTATTGAGGTTGCTGCATCAAATTACGACGGTTACAACGTCTATACAGCACGTGTTTACTCACACTTGCACTGTGTTCAGTCGATCAGTCGTCCTCGTCGAAATTTCAAACGCGTTTTTCTCGAAAACATGTTTTCAAAATCGGCGAGCAGTAGAACTCAAAAAGGTTATATCCAATTGACTTGAAATTTTAACTATAGTTTCATCGTTTGATTATTTTGTGAAGTAGACACGCTTTATAAATAATTTAAGTCGATATTTTTCGTCGAAAACACGATTTTTTGTTAAAACAATCGCCATTTCGTGAAAAAAAATTCTAAAAATATAATCATATGTACTTCACTAGCAAAACTCATGTAGATAATGAAAAAAAAATTTTTTTGTTCTAATTGGAGTTGGACGAGACTTCTACTCACTGACATATAATAAGAATGGACTGAGCGTTCTTGCTTCAAAAATGGCATAAATATTGAACAGGCTGTGAAAACCCTTTATTTCGTACAATTGCACACCGATTCATAATTTATTATTATTTGTAGATTGGAAACACTAAAGATGTTGAAAAATAGTATTGCATTAAACGAAAATAGTTTAGGAAGATAAACTCGTTTTAATTAACACAAAAATTAATTTTTAATGTTACTGAAAAATGTGCTACTCTGCAGATTTGATGCCAAATTTCATTGAGATTGTAAGAGATAGACGTATATAAACAATATATTTGTCTCAATTTTTATGTCAATTCCAATGCATTCCAATTAATACAGCCGTACTGTTTCCAAAATTGGTTACAGTTCAGTGTACATTTTGAGCTTGAAAGAGACAAATAGATTTTAGCTGAAATTTGTGCCATTTTTGACTATAGGAATTAGATAGGATGGCTCAGTCCATTCTTATTATATGTCAGTGCTTCTACTGCTCACCGCGGAAGACCTGTTTGAAATAGTGGTTTACGGTAATCACTGCACAGCCGCCATTTTGTAAAAAAATGTCAATAAATTTTTTTTCGCTTCTTCAAGAGTTGCTTAATCAAAAGTTATATTATTTGTATGACATTAATCTCAAATGTCATTAAAAAAAAATAATTAAAAAACTCTTGTTTTTAGAGCGCGTTTGATAGGTATAACCCCTTAACTCTACTAGTTGAATTTATTCGTTTCTGTATATGCTAGTTGAGAAAGGTGTGGTGAGTTGTATGGGATGTAAAGGAACCTTAGATTTTGAAATAGCAGTTGAGAAAGTAGAAATGTCAAAGCCTATTAATTTATTGTATGCTGTTATTGCGGTTATTGTTATAAAGTTTAATTATTCTGTATGTACTCAATGAAAAGAATGTCATCGAGAATATTGCTAACTGATAGAGAAAGCTTTAAGTAAGTTCCACATTATGTTGGGATCTCGATATAAAGCTTCGTTAGAGATGGAATGTAGTCTGCGTATTGCAGATATTTGCAGTATATTAAGGTTTGGATTGAGAAATAAATGCTTTGATTCTCATTTATTAGGTTTGCTTATAACATCATATCAAGATTATAGGTACTGCAAATATGGATGGGCGATAAATTTTAAGAGTAAAAAAGAGTTTCCAAACCTATATTCAAAATGAGGTATAAAAAAAAATTGGACAGATATACATACATCAAGGTATATATAGAATACATTCTAAAGGGTTTTCCAATAAGAGGTGTTATTTTGATATTCAAAGAAAATGCCATTTTTTGAGATAAATGTCGGATCTTTATTTCATTATAAAGAGAAGGGTATGCCGTTAATAATGGAAAATAACATCAGCCAAATGACTACCACGACCACGCCTACAGGACCATATCCTTTTCATGAAATTTTCCATAACCAAATCGCAAAGTGGCTGCCCTATGTCCTCGATAGCCTCACGAATTCCATCTTTGAGGTCTTAAATCGACGCTGGGCTGTTGGCGTAGACCTTCTCTTTCACGTGGCCCCAAAGGAAGAAGTCGCAAGGTGTTAAGTCACAAGATCTCGGTGGCCAATTGTGATCACCTCTTCGAGAGATAGCACGGTCCGGAAACTTTTCCCGTAAAAGATCAATGGTTTCGTTGCTTGTATGGCACGTAGCGCCGTCTTGTTGAAAGTAAACGTTGTCCAGATCAATACCATCCAATTTCGGCCATAAAAAATCATTAATCATCTGTCGATAGCGCAATCCATTCACTGTAACTGTTGCTCCAGCCTCATTTTCGAAAAAGTAAGGTCCAATGACCCCGCGGGACCATAAACCGCACCAAACAGTCACACGTTGAGGATAGAGAGTCTTTTCAACAATAACTCTTGGGTTTTCCGATCCCCAGATGCGACAATTTTGCTTGTTGACGAAGCCATCGAGGTGGAAATGGGCCTCATCACTCAAGATGAGTTTTCGATGGAATTCCGGATCATTTTCATGCATTTCAAGGACGCAATCAGCAAAGACTCGACGTTGTTGATGATCGGCCGGGTTGAGTTCTTGTGTTAACTGAACTTTATAAGCCTTAAGACCCAAATTTTTATGCAAAATACGGTGTAATGACGTTTGTGGAATGCCTAATTCCAAAGAACGACGAGGAATGGACAAACCTGGGTTTTCTTCAACACTTTCGGCTACAGCAGCAATATTCTCGGCTGTTCTTGAGCGACGTGCACGGGTTTTATTCTTCACATCACTAACTTGTCCCGACAGCTCGAATTTTTCTACCAATTTCTGTATTGCGGTCCGACAAGGTGCTTCACGACGACCCAAAAATGTTCGAGTTTTACGAACCGTCTCTGCCACATTTTCACCATTTTTATAGTGAATTTTAATAATTTCAATGCGTTGTTGAATCGTGTATCGTTCCATTTTTATTAATGGCGTAGTTTCTACTTGTCAAATGTCAAAAAATGACAGCTCCAAAAGTGACATCTACCGAAATAGCGGGCTAATTAAAATAACACCTCTTACTGGAAAACCCTTTATATACCTTGTACATATATATTTAAAGCATGTTCTTATAAATTATCAAAATCAAAATTATGTCAAGTTTGCTTATTTTACTAAATTGGATTTTTATTTATTCTTTTAATGTAACTTTATCTTTCCTACATTAAGGATATAAAGAGTATTTTGTTAGCTTATATAGAACTTTCGATAGGATATTTTCATATTTATTTTCAGTATAGTCTGGCAAGTAATCATGAATAGACTCCCTTTTGAGGAACAGTCAAGAAATATCCAAAATTAAATTTTTATGGTGCACATAATCATCCTTCTGAGCAAGCCATCCGTTGAACTGTGAACAGCTTTCGTATTAATATTCTCTGCGTGATACAATAATGCCAACACATTATCGGAATGTGCATACTTAAAATTCTCGGAGATTAATAATCGTACATCATCCCAATCGATTCAATTTATCGAATATTTTTTTTCAAAACATAGTATAGAAGTTAGACTCTAGCACCTACTCCAGAATAATAAACTTCCCAAACCATAAAACATGCTCTTTCACTACTAAAACGTTGCAGTGTTCTTATGTAAAACTGATAAAAGTTTGATTTGAATAGATCCTGCGCTCTAAACTACTATTAATACAGAAAAAATGATCTGATAAAATCTTAAGCTTACTTTTTTATCTTCTTCGTAAACGTAATAACATTTTTACAACTTTCTTAACAAAATTATTAAAAAAAATTTATCTGAATCAAATGACTACGATTCTCCAAACAAAAGCTCTCAACTGAATAATAATTGTTTATGTACATATGTATGTACATAAATCTGCCATGGTCCGATGAATAAATCTGCCTCCAGATGACTATGCAACTATGTGTTCAGTTGAGAGTTATTGGCCGTAAAATAGTAAGGTTCAGTTTTAATCAAGACCACTTTATTATTTTATTAGGTAAGGTGTATAGTAACGTAAGTGTAGTATTTGGCAAGGTAAGGAGCCAAGCTCAAAATTACTGAAAGATTATTTTCTTCTATGGATAGTAGTTTAGGCTCTATATATATTGTTGCCGTAAATAGAAGCGATTCGTCTATTTTTATTTATTTATTAAATTTTTAATAATTATTATCTTGTCCCATACTGGACTCGAACTGAAAATTTTTAGAATCAGTTATTGATGGAATAGAAGAATTTTAGAGATTTTTTTTTTTCAACGATTTTAAATTAAAAATACAAAAAAAAAAAGTAAAAACCGCGTCGTGCGGTTTTCCAAGCCGGGACCTTCTGCTTTCCGGGCAATTGCTCTTACCACTCTCTTCTTATTTCTTCTCCTGTATTTATTTATTTAATTTAGAAATGTTACAAAAAAAAAAAAAAGAATTTTTAATCACAAGTTTGTCATTCCATTTGTAACGCACAGAATGGGTTGGACCACCCACCACCCATAATATTAAAAATTATTTTGAATTTTTCATGTCCGTCCACTCGATAAGTTAAGAACGCGTTCACTTAGAGTATTGAAATTTTGCACACAGAATTCGAAAAAAAAAATGTAAATTTAAGTTCGAAAATGAGATCAATAGGGCAACTCCATCGTAGAGTTGGCATACAAAAATTTCGATTTTAACTATATATTTAGGCACTGCCAGCGCCTCGGCGAAGAGAGCTGAAATTTTGTACAAAGCGTCTTCATAAAAATAATAAATAAAATTTGAAAAACTAACTCAATCGGGCAACACCTTTTCGGCATTGCCATACAAAACTTGAGGTTTTCACTTTATTTAACTTTTATTTTCATCTAGGGTATAATATTATTGGTCTCACAATCAGACTAATTATCTATAATTTTTTCTTTTGTTAACATTGAAAATCGAGCTTCAGTATTCTTCTTCTTTGTTTCAAATTCTTATACAAGGCGCCGCTCTTTATCTAATGCATTGAAATCATTCCGATCAATAAGGTTTGGGAAAAGTGTAATTAATGGTATTACTGCTGGAACATCAATGCAGAATTTAAGCAATACACCGTTGATAACTGCCAAAAATCGTAGAAAATAAAATATTGACCAGAATAAAATTACCGGGACTAAGTTAAATGACAATTCAATGAAATTGAGTAATATTTGAAATATCCCCTTGCCTCATTAATTAATTAATTTAAATTACAAATTTCATTCAAAATAACGTTTTCTTTAGCAGTCAAAAAGCTTCTCTATGCTAGAGCCCACATGACATTAGCATACTACACTTTTCATGGAGGAGAGGCATTCGGGGGGAGAAAAAATACTTTTCTAAGCTGTAGCACAGGCAGCATACCAACACTACTGCAAGCAAATAGTTTCGGCCATTTTGGGATTTTTAAATTTCTGATTGGATAACTGAGCAATTCTTTACCTGCGATGTATTAAATTTTTGTATTATCAACCCAATTCACAGGTAAAAAACTGCCGACCGATCACAAATTATTTCACTATTTAAAAATAGTCAAAACTATTTGCTTGCATTTGGATTTGTGTGCAGCTCATACCAGCAAACATTGCGAAGCCAATGCGAATCGCAAAAAATATCACAAAGTGGAACATATGTACATATATTTCGCTAGTAAATTCAAATGTGATATGAAAGCGAAACCACGAGCGGGAGTAAATGTTGACAGAACATTGTAATACATAAGTGGTATCCAAAGTGGCGATAACTTTAGCGATTCACAAATAAAATTATTTCTTAATCATTAGCGATATCAGCGTGTCTCATCTATGTATGAATATAAATTATTAACTTATGCTTTTAGTAGGTACACCTACCTAGATAATCCAGTCTCCTATATATGTAGCCTCTCATTTTACCCTTAATATTAATTAAATGTAATTTTATTTGCTCAGCTTTTACAATTCACTGAAACACAAACACGACAAATTTCTGATCTGTTTACGCTAAAATGGAAAAATAGAACCGAAAATCTTGAAACTTGAAAAAATTCTCAGAAGTTCGGTCACAAAACAGCGCACATGCATGTATTTATGTAAGACAAATAAAAGCGAACAGAATTTATATTCGCGTTCGTTTCGCTTTTATATCGCTTCGATAACATAAATAATTTTTAGCTGTGTCGCATTTACTCTAATATTTCGAATCGTGAAGCTCCATTGTCGCTTAAGTTTTGCTGTTGTGGACGTTCGCTAAATTGTTTACTGGAGTGCTGCGGGTTAAAACTTCCCGGGTAGCCAGAAATGATATATAAGCGACAAAACAACGACAAATTCTTGTCATTTGTCGACAAAATTATGTGACAAATATGATTTGAAACTGTGATCAGAGTTGACGTCGATTGTCACATAATATGTCACATAAATACTATTTAAGATTGTCACAGTAATGTTAATAAATAGTGATATTTGTTTCACTTATATTTGTGACATTTAAATGTCGGAATTTTGTCAAACTATAGTAAATAGTATATAGGTAAATAAAACTGAAGTTGTAAAAGAGCACAACAATTTAAAAAAGGATTAATTATAAGTACAATCAATTTTTATATTTATTGCCGAAATATGCCGTTATAAAATGTGTTGTAGTTCGCTCGAACTCATTAATAAGGTTGTTATAAGCTCCTGGTTGTATCGGACAGAATCTGTAATTATATATTATATATATATGCAGATGTGTATATATTTTAAATTCCATACGTATTTTTTTATATAAGGCCCCATTTGTGAAACTGCCGATGCTAAAAGATTACTTAATAAAATTATAATGTAACCAAGTGTTGGAGATATCTTGAGTTCCCTAAAGGCCCGTTTCCACTGCGGTCTTCAGACAGTGCGCGCACATAAAAATTAACAAAAATAGAGCAAAAAATAAAAAATCTTAAACTGTGCAGAGTCAAAGTTTTCTTTGCGTATCCACTGAAATCTTTCTGAAAACAATTGAAAAGTATCAAACTGTGTTCTGAAAGACTGTACGCGCACTCTACAGAGACAAGATTTTAGGTGGATACGACGTTTGAATGCTAAAATTCTTGTGTGCGCACAATGTTTTATGTTTTCATATTTTAGTCTAAATATGTCT
Source organism: Dioctria rufipes (assembly GCA_963924295.1). Lineage (NCBI taxonomy): Eukaryota > Metazoa > Arthropoda > Insecta > Diptera > Asilidae > Dioctria > Dioctria rufipes. Next base: position 304,562,149 of record OZ002740.1, read on the forward strand.
CAGTTGCTATTTTGTAGTTAAAAAAAAATAGAAAAATGAATTTTGACGACGAAAATATAGCAATTTGACCAGGAGCATTTATTATTGTAGCGAGTGAAAAAAAAAAGCGAAGGCAACCGCGGTGTTGGGTGAGACCATATTTAAAAATTAGGCGTGAGCAAGTTGGATTAAACTTAATAAACAATTTAAAAATAGATTCGCTTAGTGAATTTCGGAAGCTCGCAAGAATTTGTGTGCTATTGGCCTTAAAGTGAAGAAAGAAACAAAACTTGAATTTTCGCCAATGCGTTTCTGTTGAGGAGCGGTTAGATATAACTCTGAGGTTCTTAGCCTGCGGAGATTCATTATGAGCCTATCACATTTATTCAAGGTTTTAAAACAACTGATATCCAGAATTGTACCTCAAGTATGCTCTCGAAGAAAAAAGTTCTTCACTTGGGGTAATCTACGTTTCAAATTAATCGCGTTTGAATAGTCTCTCTCTTGAAAAATACCATATCTTTAATTGTTTGCTCTAAGTATGTTTTGTGTTTTCCATATTAACTGGAAAACAAAAGATCTGCCCCAACAAGCTATTTCAAGACTTTTCAAGGTCTTTTTACGTGTATCCACTGGCTTCACTTATCCGCGCACAATTCCCGCAGAAGTTCTCCGCACTGACGCAAGAGATTTTCTAATGGTTACGTTTTGTATCCACGGAATATCGGTGTGCGGGTGTAATCTCCACAGAATGCGGAGACAAGACATTTCTTATCTCCGCACATTTATTTTAGTGGAGACACTTCGGCAGATAGCGTGTGGGGACAGTGCGTAGACAAAACTTTTGATGGATACGCACCTAGGGAAGCAGGATTGATCTGGGGCGGCTTGAAAGGGTTATCCCATGGGGCCTAGGGGCGCAATGGACCCACTAGAGGTCTAAGTGATGCAAACTAGTTATCTTGCGGCACCCCTCTTACCAACCTAACCTAACTTAACCTAACCTAAATTCAGTTTGCATGCTCTTTCCTTCCCCAACGAACAGACAAATTTCCATGCAATCACCATCACGTTGTTCTAGATAATATTGGTCATCAACAGAATTTTGTGACACTTTGTTCATAGTTTCTTGTGCAATTTTTGTCAATAAAAAATGATATGGTAGCATAATATAAATGTCAAACTATTGTGTGACATTTCATTGTCACAATAATTTTCTCTTTTTTGTGACAAATTTTTGACATTGTTCTGTAATGACATTATATGGCTACCCGGGTTGTATCACGGAATTTTTCCTCCCTCTCGAATGTCTTCCATGAACGAAACGTCAAGTATACTACTACGTGTAAGCCCTTGCCTTCAAATGCAATCAACTTCTGCATGACAATTCTTTACGTTTGCTGCGGAATTCTATCCCAGCCATTAAGCTTGGAGTTAAACAATTTGGATCGATTCCTGCTTTTAGTACTTGTAAGAACTCAAAATTGACACGATGTAGTATTTCTTTACATTATATAATATAGAAATCATGACATTGTTTTCTTATTTCTGCTATCTCCTGTTCTTGAAAAAGTGTTTTATGAATAAATTGCGCGATTAAATTAGAACTCTGAGTTCTTCGAGAGAGTGTTTACATTTGCACAATTACGTCGCTGCACCAACAGCCAATACAACAGTAAAACATTACACAAGTCAAGTTATCGGATTGAATCTAAAAGAACACAATTACCATTTTGCATTTGAAATTACTTTTTTCTTCTACTTTTCAATAAGATATTTGTTGTGTTCTGATTGAACTTGATATGTTTCAACGTAGTAGGTACCAAACCAATTTTTCAACCTGATTCGTTAATAGATTTTATTATTAGTAATTTTGTTCAAGAAAGATTTTTTTGGGATTCTCCGGTATATAGTAACCCGGTAAAAATTCCAAACGTAATCTGTTTATTTTCCTCCTGGGCATGTTAGGAGTGTTTTTTCCTCATATAATTCACACCCAGAATTTATTTCTGAGTTTATATGAGAAGAGATCAGTTTGATCTATTTTCAAGCGTCTGCAGCAGGCAGAAAACCAAGCTGCACCGATGAGTGTTAGGTTTTCTGCTGACACGAAACGCTTCTTCTTCTTCCTTTTCTTTTTTATTTTTCAGCCCACTGCGTGGCGTATACAGGTTCGATTCGCTTCGAATGAATCTGTTTCTTTAAATTTTTTTAAATTTTTTTAATAAATAAAAAAATGTATTTTTCTATTTTCTCAAACTTTTCATTTCTTTCTTCTTTTTTCATTTTTTCATTTGTTTTTCAAATCACACAATTTCGCTATTTGTGACCCGTTGATGAGTCAAACCAAGACTTGAAACTTGTCACCAAAAATTAATGGGTTGTGTGATGAAATAACAAATTAGAACATTTTTTAGCTTTTGCTATATACCGGAGAATCCCAAAAAAATCTTTCTTGAACAAAATTAAGTTTAACCCGGTAAAAATTCCAAACGTAATCTGATTATTAGTAATGTAATCAGTTCTCCCTCCTAGGTGAACAAAAAGTTTTGAAGAAACTTGGTTTGCTATTAAATAATAGTAGTTTTAAAAATGAAATGAATCAATACTAAACATGGAGTAAAAAAGTGCAGGTGTTCGAAGCACAAATACCCCGCATGCAGTACCAACGACAGCACTGCTCGTTGTTGGCCATATGTCCGAAGTAATTTTTAAATGTGTCATGAGTTGATTTTTGGGCTTAAAATAATAAACTTTGGGCCTAAACGATGGCGCATTTAGTACATCGTTCATAATTCAAAGTCAAGGCGTTCTGCAACCAAAGTCGTATTTGTGTTTCATTCTAGTCATTTTTTTATTTTTTAATCGAACAACTTCGTAGTCCGCCGCACAATTATTAATTCTGTTGATAAATTTTCATTATACTCTTTGAGTTTTCACTTTTTGGTGATTTCCGAGCACTGATCGTGGGATTTAGCTGGTCTACCTCTGCCGGATGATGTAGAAGGTTTCAATGTTGATGAAGAAAATTGCGATGTTGATGTAGAAGTAGAAAGATGTACGTGTCGCAAATGTTGAAGTTGATGGTTGAGATGACACGTAAGATTTTAGTTCTTTAGCACTGATTTTCATTACTATATTTAACCACGTTTTGTTCAAACTTTCGTGTGTTTCTACAGTAGAGGAGAAAGTGGTAATATTGCCGTTTAATTTGTTTTCATGTGATAACGAAATAATTTATTATTATTTTAGCAGTCAATTAATGTTAAAATATTTGTTATATTATTTGTCATAAGAAACTAAGCTACAAATTTAAATAAAGGTCACAGTTTTCAAAAAATATTATATTTTCAAAATGTTTCCAAAATACCATTATAAGAAATTGTGTGGGTAATATGGCACCCCGGGGGCCATAATAAATGTATGAAAAAGTTTCAAGCGTCAAAAATCACAAACATAGTATTCGCCTTCGGCTACACCACATTTATTATGTGCCTATAATTCACTACTTTGGCATTCCACCGCATAGATAATCAGAGAAATGGCCTTCACAGAAGATGCAATTTACATCATTTTCAGAAACTACAACATCAATAAAAATTTCTCCGGAGTCAGAGTCATTTGCTACATTTGGCAACTCGTTATCTTCACTATCTGTAGATGTCCTGACTGTGAGCTTCGACCTTGTCCTCCACGTTTAATTCCACGTCCTCGCCCGTATCCTCGACCACGTCCTCATCCACTCTTCAATTCTTCAGACCTTTTAATTTATCCCTCTAATTGCCTTTTATATGATGAAGATGTGATGACAGCTGTAGTTGCAGCCTTCCTTTCCCGATTAGATGTCTTTTGTTTAGGTTTAGGAACAGGTAAGATATTTTCTGGCGAAATGATAGAGGTTGTTGGTCTAACTTCATTTGTGGTTAAAGGTGAGGACAGGGTCACAGATGATCCCGGTTGATAAATGACTGATGATGGTCCCGGATGATCAACAGCCGACGACGGGCCCGCCTGATCAATAGCTGACGATGGGCCCGGCTGTTTAATAGCAGGTCCCTGCTGATCAACAGCTGATGATGGGCTCGGCGGATTGCTGGCCAGAATTTGAGGATGGTTGCACGTTATTTATTGCCAATGATTGCGATTCAGCTAAGAAATCAGCGTCGGTAAAAATATGCCGGTTAAAATGATATATTCCAGTAATTCTGAATACATTTACTGCTATTTCGCCAGCTGTGCATCTCAAATAAGCCTTTCCAAACAACTCAGCTATGTCATAAGGCTTAAGTATTCAATCACAATGCAGCAGGAACTTACGTACTATTTCACTATAGTGAATTTTTAGTACAATCATGAATGTGCGGTCTAGAGGCTGCAGCCTGGGGGTTGTGTGCGATGAATGACCGTATGAAATTTCGTATTGTCACCCTTCTGTGCAAGTTTGATTTTTGAAGTGGTTTTTCGCATATATTTCTAGAACGGTTTGTCGGACGGAAAAATTAATTATAATCAATTTTATAGGATTTCGTATTCTGAAGAAGTTTTTAGTACAATAAAAATGTATTGGAGGGATCGTTTCCACAGTATACGTAAAAACCATAAATTTTTATATGGCAATACCAAGAAGGAGTTGCCCGATTTAGTCAATTTTTTGCAATTTCATTTACTAGTACAATGAAAACATCATGTATCAAATTTCAGCTCTCTATATCGATGCGTTCTCAGGCAGTGTCCAAATATATAGTGGAAAACGAAAGTTTTGCATGGCAACCCCACGAAGGAGTTGTCCGATTTGATTCATTTTCGAATTTAATTTTATTTTTTTTTAAAGTCCGTGTACAAAATTTCATCTCTCGAAGGATACGTGTTCTCGAGTTATCGTGCGCACAGACGGATAAACGGACGGACAGACGGACGGACATGCAAAAATCAAAATAACTTTTAATATTATGTGTGAGTGTCCAATCCATTTTGCGCTATCATCATTATTTCGAGGTGTTACAAACGGAATGGCAAACTTAGCATACCCTATAGATTTCATCTAGGGTATAATGAGCTGTTCAAATTTTTCTTTGACTTTAGCCATTCCAAACACAAGGGGGGGGGGGGGGGTAAATATTAACAAAAAAGAAAAATGTTGCCATAAAGTAATATATTTAGTTTACTATCGAATGGCATTAAAATTTTTAAAATCTATGACCTGACGAAAATCGATTTTTGGTCACCCAAGAATCGCTTTGGCCCGCTGTGCGCTGTTGAAGTCGTAGTTATACCTAGGCCTTTTATTTGTGTCATAATTATTTTGGAACTTGATTTTTGTCTTGTTCCGAGAAGTTTACGAGGAGAGTATGAAAAACTCTTGTGTCTGTATAATACGATTTCGCTAAACCTTTAAAATAACCAGTTTCAACGATAGATAAATATAAAAATTCATCAGGCTTTCCACAGAGTCCCAGTTTTAGAAAATATTCACATGAACAAATATCCGAAATATGTTCTAAAAAAATTGAATACTTCTAAACTATTTGTAATCAATGGTGTGAACTATTTTAATTGGAAATATTTTTTTTTTAGATCGTAAAGCTTTTCAGTATAAAAATTTTCTTTTACTTCTGATATTTTTATGATTTTAATTTGGTTTTATAAACACTTATCAAGGTTAAAGAATGTTGGAGAATTTTATGTAGGCAAAATAGTTTTCAAACCTACATATCCGTTTTGAATTGTAATAGGCTGTGTTTAGGTTTACAATAAATTCAAAAAGAAAATATAATATTATACTAATTTTAGCACACCTTAATATTGTAATTGTTAAACTTAGTGGTTCTTATGAGGTTCTGCCTCCTTTATTCATGTTCATGTTGTATGCAGCATAAAAATGATATCATGATAAATTTTATTGTTAGAAATGCAAGAAGCGCTAAATATAAAACTGAAGTTTTGAAGGGTGTTGTTTGCGTATTGCTCTTGAGACTATATAAGAGGGGAAGTGTGGCCTATCTTCTATCAGCATCCAGCCAGAACAATGAGTTGTGTTCTATGACCTTAACAATAACACTTTCACTTCTAAATGATCTCTGCTACGTATACGCTTCTCTCAGTCTTGCCCTGCGGATAAATAATAATCACTTCAAGTATTATTTTAAGCTCTTCCCCAAGAATTTCTAGGAAATGTGTGACACCAAAGCGGAAGAACAGGATAAAAGTCCTCAAATTTTTCAATGTATACAACGAAAAAAAAAAAAAACACGCACGTAAAGACGACATATGTATGTATGTGGAAAAACAAAAGGAAAGCTCTCAACCGCATATTCAGTGTTGAATAGGGAAATTTCTTTGCAGAAGTTAAAAAACAATTGCATATGCAAGAACAGCAGCAAATGTAGGAAGTGAATCGTTTTTTTTTTTACCACAACAAGAGTATACCAAAAGCCTAGGGGAGAAGTACAGAAAAAATCTAAAAGGATCTTTGTACGTTGGCGTTAATTTAACCAAAAGCAAGAAAAATTGGGGAAAACGTTATGAAAATTCCTTCTTTTCTCCAGAAAAGAAGAATATAAATTTGAAAGCGGTTGTCGTGTCGTTGCATTCTATGTTAATGTATGTTGTGAATTTTTGCACAGTTATTTGAAACAGTTGCAGCAATGAGAATATATATAATCAGGACAGACAAGTTGTGGAAATAAAATAATGAGCGATAATAACTATGTAGAAATTTTTTTTTATAAATGGTCTAATAAAGGATATTAAGATGGCGGTGAAAAAAAAATTATTTAAGCTGAGATAATTGTTGCCTGAATCATACAAAAATTTATTATTATTATTCTTGCAAGCTAGTTTAATTGGAATGGAGCATTATCGACATTAAGAAACTGCAATTTATTTGAATGGAGATGTCAATTTTACTATGGGACATACAATAAATACTGTACAATGGGAATGTAGCTTGCAGTTGTAGATCAGGCGTATCCATGCATGCGGTCCAGGACTGCTTTGAATGCGGCTCAACAAAATTCATATAGGGCAGACCGGGACTAGTAGAACCATTTTTCATAATTAATTTTATAAGAATGTTACTGCAACGTTTTTAGGCATAATAAATACGTTTTCATTTTGGTTACTTCAATGGGATTCTTAATAGTTCCTTTTATTTTATTCCCTATAAGGTTTTCAAGTATTATTTGCCATTTTCAAAAAATCTTCCCCGTGAGTCCATTTAGTCCATGCCGGGGGTTTATTGACTCAGTGGATGGGGTTATTTGACTATATCAATTTAATAAAATAATAACCATGCAAAAAGACAAAGTTTTGAAAAAAATAATCATTTTTTACGAAATAAGGAAAATTCAACATTTTTAAATAATCTATATGTGGTAATGGTGCAGAGGTCTAAAACACATACTATGTTTCGGATGAAAGCATACATATATGATAAAAGCGGTCTATATGGTGCACGATTATCTATATCCACGTTAATGTCAAGATTTCAGGCGGGATAGGGCTATGGCTGAGCCAGACCCATTAATACACAAGAAATTAAATTTAATTAATTAGCCCATTCGAGATTACAGTGATGAATGATAAAATTTTGATGATATGGGTGATCTCAATGGATTTCCAAGAACTTAGAATTATTGAAGATATTAAGGGTTGTGTGGATTATAGGTTGCAAGTCCTAATAATTTCCTAGAATTTTCAGGTACTTAAGGGTGGGTTTTATAAAAGTGTAGTTTTATTGGACTGGACACTACTTCCCGTTAACTGCAATAAATAAAAGTGGAGCATAAACATACAGTGGTCTATAATATGCTAGAGTTTATTAGTACTTGAGGAGTCTAGAGATGGGTTATTTGGGAATGCTATGTTGGGGCAACAATGAACCGTTCCGGACGTTTCACTCCAGCCACAGAGCTGTTCAGCGGTATTCCTCACTTTAAGCTTCGTTATTGATAACCTCTTTGTAAGCAATTTCCATCACATCTTTGGATTCATATTAAATTTTTCCTTTTTCGTTTGTGGGTCCTTATCGTTCTGAATGTAAGAAAAGCATTAGTAACTGTAACTTAAGAGCTAATAAAAGAAAAAACGAAATATGGGGTTAGTTGCCTCATGAGTCATCTAACCCCGCTACTCTGCGTGTCGATAAGTCCCAACCCCGCCATTTTCTTTTTGAAACACTAACGACAGAAAGTTACTGCAATCACAGGAAAAACAAGTTGGGAGCACCATTAACCAATGCATACAATTTCAATAAAAATCACTAGACAACCGAAAATCATGAGCTACACTATGACACAATTTAAGTATGAAACAAAATTTTTACTCACGTGCTTGTAATTTGTTTTGTTTTTATAACTCCACTGAGACGGGTACCTTGACTGAGTACACAGTCAAATTTACACAGCTTCGATGTCGATGTTCACTTAGTTAATCGCAATGAGTCTACATACCCCTATAGTCAATTAACCCCGGTCTACCCTACTTAGAAAAAAACTTTCTCAATTAATTTTATACAATATTCTCTTTATCTATACCTACAACATTGCTATGGGAGTATAGTTATATTTCTCATAAATGTACAATTGTGCAATGTGGCTGAAGAAAGTTACCAATATGCAATTGTACTTAATCAAATTGACACCGAACACATTGGGGACATTAAAAAGAATATTTCGAATCCCGTCAGGTCCCGGATTTTTAACACAATCAAGATTGCTCAAATTGCTCAATGTATTAAGGAGTGATTCTGAAGGAATAAAGTTTAACATAATATTCATATTGGAAGCGTCCTGAAAAGGTAAGAAGGTAGTGTCGGGGTCGTTTTAAAAAAAAAGATGTAAAGTGTGCGGACAATATTTCGCATATAAGCAGAGTAGATCACGATGTAGGTATCATCATTAAATGTTAATTCTTTAGAATACGTGTTCGATTTATTTAGGTTTTTACTAAAAACCCAAAATGCCTTAGGGTTGCGTTTAACTAATGTTTAACGTTATTCATGTACTTTTGATAACATAGAATAATTAAACGAAGAAGATTTCTCGTCTAACAGACTGAAATTTATTGAAAATAATTTCAATAAATTTACCAAATGCATTTAAGTGCAAAAAAAAAGGATTTAACTTTTCGACCCAGCGATCGGAGATAACCATACCGATGAGACCTTTCTGATCGCTGGGTCGAAAAGTTCAGTCATTGAATAATTAAGCGTTTAGATAGCCTCTTCAAGAGCTGTTATTTTTGAAAATGGTTTAAGTCCATTTTTTCATGAATCGAGAAATTTAAGGGTTTGCATTTGAACTAATTTAAAAATATTGGCAAACGTTAATCAATTCGAGTGATGTTTTTAACACTATACACCTTTTAAATTTTATTATGAAATAATAATTATTGAAAGTATTTAAAAAAATAAACGATTTTTTAGCTTCAAGGGGACTTATAGTATACCACTTTCAAAAATAACATATTATAAGAAATAAAATCAAGAGGAAATATAAGTCCATATTTTTATAGACATTAGCTTCACTGAAATGGATTTTTTAATGTAAAAAATTTTAATTAAAACGAAGACACATGGATCACCAAGTTTATTAAGGTTAAATAAAATGTGAATTCCTTTCTCAAGATAACTAAAAATAAAAAAAAAATTATATTTTAAACTTATTTCCCCTTCACTGTTAGCAAAGTATTCATGGGTGGTATGTAAGGTAGCAAACTCATCATATCGTTTTATTTCTCTCTTGTTATAGGCCTCGAAGTTTTATACAGTGGCAACATTGTAATTTTTCTAAGGTTTTTAGGTCTTCCTTGTTTTCCAAATAAAAAAATTGTTTTAAATGGAGCATTTTCTTCCATATTAGATTTGTAAAAAATTGTGTGCAGTTCATCCTTTTTAAACCTTATCCAGCATATTTTTAGGCACAGTAAAATTTCTCCGTCCGTATTTTTTTTCCTGTTTGATATTGCCTCTTCTAAAGATTTGGTCGAGACAAAATCTTCTCTTTTCATTTCATACAAAATGAAGCTATTTTTTTCGGCAAGTTTTTATTGCTTTATAATTAGTCTTGAGCAATATATAATTGATCCTTTTTCTTTAATACTGTTTCCACTCCTGCAAAATCTCTGCCGTTTGGAAGAAATGAATGGCCGGATAATAAAAATTTGTGGTCAATAACATTTATGCTATTATCAGCTGATTGAACAATCCTTAACCACATCTGTACGAATTTAATATTTCGATTTTGTCCGGTACACATGTCACTGTATGCAATAATGTGGTCTTGGGTTGTAACATTCTGAATATGCTTCAGACAGCAAGATATGCCACTTCTTCCGCACCTCTAGATGCTACAGTTTCCTGCCATGCATAGATATGAATTCTGTTGTCATGAAAGTTATGAAAACCTTCATTAAGTACATACATATTTCGCTTATATAGTAGTATGTAACAGAAACTAATAGTTTGGGATATGGAAGGGCCTTTTGAAGATCATCTCAGTGTAAAATTTTTGAAAAATCAATTTTTTTGTCTCATCTTGAAGTACATAAAGTTGTGCGTGTTCTGTCAAATTTTCAAATTAAATTCGCATTATTACGGTCGCTACAACACCTTTCTTAGAAAAATAGATTTGAGCGTAAGACGACGCGCGTCATTTCTTTTGTTCCGTCCCTAACGGCACATCCCTAACTAGGGTTCTTACCTGCTCTTCTATAATCGAAATAGAGTGGTCAAATTCGTCAGTTTCGTGTTTTTATTCAGATTGGATTTTGTATGGAGCTGGGATGGCCGTTTGATTGCAAGTAGACAATTTATGTAAAAAAAAAACCATACTTCAAACTTTAAACGCGTTTTTCTCGAAATATCCTTTTTACAAACGGTGTCAACTCTCAGAGGGAGCGTTTTCAAGTTATCGGCTTGAAATTTTTACGGAATTTTCTTTACTTCATTCTTTATGTCCATATGGAAGTTTTTTGTTTTTTTTTTTTTTGAAATCGTCATATTTTTCACACGACAAACTGTTGAAAAACAGGGCTAAATTTCGTACTTTCTCCTCGAGCCGTCGCCATTTTGTCAAATAAAAAAAAAAAAACTCCATAGGGACAAAACGGCTTCTCTACAGATTAATAATCAATTTGATTTTTTTCTTTTAGATGCAAACTGCGGTCACAACCATGGACACTGACTGTCCCCATTTTTTTAATCACTTTCTAAAATAATTATTCACAACAAGTAAAAAATAAATAAAATATAAAAAAAAATATTTCTGTATTGCTAAAGAGTAGTCTTATTCGAAAAAAAAATCATTCCGATCCACCCCCCCCCCCCCTATTCATCCGAAAAAAAAATCGTCAAAATTAACAATTTTTTGGTGGTCCCTTAAGGTCCAAGGTAGCTTTGATTTTCATATTTAGGAAATCGCATTTTTGACAAGTATCTTTATGTGGGTGATGAAAACTTAAATTAAAATTATTCTTAAAAATTTTCCTAGATATTTGCTTGCTGAGAAATGTTGTTGTGTTATTCTCTTCGCACGCTTCAACATACAAGTTGTACATTTTTGTTAATCTCAAATCAGAATTCAGGTATTGTCTGTTTTGATTATTTGAACGCGTGTAACGGCTTTCATAGCGTGGAAAACTTTTTATATGATCCTTTACGGCATCTACTAGTTTCTCATGAGTCATTCTGCGAGATCCTTCCATTTTTCCACGTAAGTCTTTTCCTATTAAATTTGCTTTGAGAGCTCTATAGTCTGCCTACAGATATAACAAATGTTTCTATAAAGAATTTTTTTCATACCGCAATGCTTTCCTTTCCAGTATTATTTAAAAAATATTTATAATTACAATCTCTTGCTGATCCCTTTAAATTTCTAGCTCGTCGTGTTTTTTCTGACGTTCGCTGAGTAGATGCACACAAGAATGTATTTTGTCTGTTAAAATCCCCCATTTTCCAAAACAAATTAAAAACGGATATTCGATCACTCTCTGTAATACGATTCTTGCACACTTTCAGACATTTGCAATCTTTATTTTCGAATTTGTTAGGAAGAATAATATTTCCAGTTTTTGTATAATATTTTTCGTCTTTATTTCTTTTACTTTTCCTAGTCTTCTGATTATCACTTTCATAATTTGATAGAAAATTAGTAACGTCGTCTTCGTCAGTCGTTGAATCACTTAATTCCAAAAATTATAATTCTCTTTTTAGTTTGTAGCAATCTTCAATCAATATTGATCAAATTGCTTTCCTGCATGTGAAGTAATTGTAAGAACTGTATTTAATATTATTTATATAAAATTTCGATTTTCTATTATATTTAAATAATACTCACGCTGCAATCTATTAGTATAAGAAACACAAACTAAATAGTCGGACTTGCGAAAGAAAACTAAACAAAATCAGTGAAATAACTTCTCACCATTTCATCAGAGGAATAATACCGTTATCTTGTCAACAATGTTATTCTTGTTGACACTGCTAAAGCCCAGTGTATACTGAAGTCATAATAATCAATAATAATTGCAAAAAGAGAGTTGTTTTAATTATTGTTATTAGAAATCGACTTATTGCACTTTCAAATAAAAGATTTTTGTGATAACATTTTATAGCCAAAATTCTTTTGATTACTTTATAAAAAATCGTACACCATTGAATGTGTGATTGTAAATATGGAGAGAAGGTGTCTATATCTTACTAAAATTGCCATTAACTAATTTTTTTTTTTAAGTGGACTTATACCACCTTCAAAAATAACTGCTCTAAGGAAAAGTCTTATAAATCTCAGAGTGGGGACTAGTTTTTTGTACAACCGTCTATATTTATCTTTTGCCTTCAGGACTTTCGGAAAATTATTGTGTTTGCGTTTATTTAAGTACTTTGGGTATAAGCAAGTATATTCCAGTATTAATTGATTCATAGAATTTATTAAATGATTGGTTTACATGAAGGGAAAAGATGGGAGAAAAATCAACATTTTAAGAAATTCAGAGAAGCCAGCCAGTGCAATTGTCACCTTGAAAAAGTTCTTTTTTTTAGGAAATTTATTACTAGCATTTCTTGAATGTTCCAAAGCGCTCAAAGGCAAAGGGGTAGGTATAATCAACATTTTGTTAAAAATTGAGATAAGTGCATAAATGCAAACTAGATATACTCAAAATATTAGTGAAAAAGAGATATTATAACTAAATTCCTATCCCGTGCTGTTTTATAGCAGCCGTTATTTTAACGACGTACAAGTAGGCATTTTTGTTTAGAGGCACTTTACTGGGAAGGGGTCATAAATGATTGCAAAGGAGAAAATTATTACCTTTTTACTAAACCAAAATCCATCATCGAACATTATTTTAACCACATCAAAAATTTATTAAGATGTGCGGATTATTTTTATTATAATTAAGTACATAAAATTAAGACTTTAAACAGAATTTAGGATATTCAAAATTTTAAAGTATTATATCTTAAAAAACTGTGACAAATGTACCTACTTGTACCTCTTTGATTTTGAGAAACTCTATAATATCGAGCGGAGGATGATGGGAGTCTATCTTAGATAGTGGGACATAAGAATGAAATAATGCTTACTTTGAAATGTGAAATATTTGTCCAAACTAAATCAAGAAGACTATTGTTTATATTAAATTTATTTTTAAATTGCTTTAAATTACATAATTCCATTATTAAGAGGAGAATGCGAGGAAAGACTATTGGGTGCTGAGTGACGAATGCAATTGTTAGTCGCTTGATAACATCAATTAAGATGTGGTAAGTTGAAATCACCTAAAAACACTACTATCAAGCAAAAGTCTAAAATATATATGAAAATAGCAAAGTTGCACTTTCATTACAGAATTCAACTGATCATTTAAAACTAAAGGCAATCGATATGGAAAACAGCGGTTTGAACGTGAATTTTTTGGAAAGCACAAAACTAAATTTTTAATTAAATTAAAATATAAATTGAATTAAAATTCAAAAATTTTAAATTTAAGGTGTCACGAATTTAGAGTTGGGAGGAGAAGAGCAGTAATCATTAGGGAAATGATAATAGCCGTTTGCTATTACCATAACAATACAGAGTATTTAAAAAAAATTATAAAAAACTTGCATGTAATTTGCTGCTGTTTAGATGAAAAAATCACCAGGCTAATAATTAAAGTCATATTAATTCGAAGCGTTGTGTATATCTCTACATAAATACATATCACCGTGAGAAATAAGCAAAATTTTACAAAAGATAAGTGCAGCCATATATACTTACACATAATACATAACAGTTGCGCACATTGTTCGTCGTAATAATCTGCTAGTCCGTATAGATTTGCATTGTCAGCAGATTTTTCTGAATCAAAAGTGGTCACCAAAATGAATATATCAGGTGTGGACATTTCCGCTTACTACCTTGTGTTTGACCATAGACAAGTAATATTCAGATTTCAAATTGCTTTAGAAGAAAAAAAAAAGCGAAATAAAAAATGTTATAGCTGCGTTCAGAAAATCGTTACTTGAGAAAGTATTATCAGAGGTGAAAAATACGGAGATTGCTACTTTAGTGTGGCCGACAAAGAATACTTCAGAATTAAAAATTTATTTTTTTATTTTTATTTTCGAATTACTCATTCGCTTCTATGTTCTACTATAGATGGCAGAAGAACTATAGATGTCACAGAATATAGTTCATAAAAATTGAGCCATTCCGAACCACAACATTTGAAATTATGGATACGTCGTGTGATTCAAATTTTCTCGTATCTGTTGTGTTGGGGAGGTTGATCAAATACAAAACTGCTGTCAAAGCAACATTTGTTCTTAGCACGCGCCAAAACATATTGTAGTCTATTTCGGAATGCACAGCTCATTTCAGAACCTGTATACACTGTAAAAAATAATAGGACTATTACCTAAATTTAAGACACGTTTTTCTCTAAAAATACATGTAATTTACTTTGATATAAAGGAAAAATCAGTTTAATTTCCCCAAATCTATGCAACATTCAATAAATTTAGGTATTTGGTACCAGAAATCCTATAAAGTACGTAAAATTCCCGAAATGTTAAGCTCTGTTGGATATAAGGAAGAGAACATTCAATAAATTAGGTATTATGCTACATTTTTTATGGAAATATCTTTTCGTTTATACTATAATTTACACATTGTTTTTGAAAATAAGTCATATATTGTTTTTCAATATTTTGTTTGAGCGCGCTCAGCGCACCAACATAACTTGCGTACTACCATAGATGGCACAAGAACTAGATGTCGCATGGCATACTAGAGAAATGTGGACAGATTGTTAAATGGGTAGTGCATTCTTGGAATGAGCCATAACATGTTTTAGAGCATGCCGCAAGCAAGTGTTTTTATAATAGCAGTTTTGTATACATTTGATCGATTTCTTCAACACTTAAGATACGAAAAAATATGAATCACTCGACGTATACATCATTTCAAATGATGTGGTCCATTCTGGAATGGACCACCCAGCCATATAAATTTTGTATACTTTTTTGGTACTGCATGCGACATCTAGTTCTTGTGCCGTCTATGGTACTACTTAGTAGTATGGGCCATAATAAATGAACTATTCAGCTCATTCTTATGTTTTTTAAAGGGGCTGGTGTTCTATCACCTATGGTGGAGTGTGCTGCTATCACCTATTCCCTAAATTTTAGGGAATGTTCTCTTAATTGTAGCGAAATATTAGGAAAAAAAGCAAAACACAATTTTAAAATTCAATACATTTTGGGGAATATTCCCTATATTTTAGGAAAAAAAATTTGAAAATTAACTACATTTTAGGCAATATTCCCTAAATTTTAGGGGAGAAAAGAAAAATTCCCTACATTTGAGGAAGAAAACCCTACCTACATTTTAGGGATAAAAATCTAATCTACGTTTTGCAAGGTGGAGCCTTCCCTAATCTTATCGACAAATACCTAACCTTTGCGGTTGCCACTCACTTTAGGGAATTATTTTTTTACTGTGTATCCTGCTCTGGTATACCATGTGATATCTACTTCTCGTGTCATCTGGCATTTTTTTTTATACACTTGAACCAATCTTGAAAGCTTTGAGTCCGCAGTTACCTTAGAAGTCAGACTTTCGTAGGTTTCCACAGTTGTTTGTTTGAGAGCTGTTCAATTTTGATCATACTCTCTGTATAATGGTATTTTGTTGTGCTGCGACAGCAACCAATAAATTTTGCATGTGCTTGATAAGTTTTTTTTGCGGAAAACTGCTAAATATGCTGAAAATTTGCTTCTATTTAGTGTTTTGTTTTTTTTTTTATTGGAACGATTAGTTTTTGGCATCTATTGACAATATTTGAGTGAAGTTATGGCTAAATTTTGGCATATAGAGTTTTTAAATCTCATTGTTTTCCATGAATTGAAAGAGAATTTTTGGCAATCTAAAACGGATCTGCGGATGTACGCAACCGTGGTATGTCTAATATATATAAATAGGCTGACTATATTCATAGAAGTGCACTTCAGAAAATTTTCACTGAACTTTATTGCCAGTTTTTTTGTATTTAGTTCATTGGCATTTAGGAAGTATCAATGGAGAGAGAACTCAGATTTATATGTAAACAGAACAGATAAATAAATGATTTCGTTGAAATAAATCTTTATAAATAAAAAAAAAAAAATGAAAAAAAAAAATTAAAAATTTAACTAAATATATTCGTAAAATACGCAGAAAAAAATTCGAAAGGTTTATTAAAATCATTTTTCGAGCTACCCACTCAATTTTTTAAATTCTCGCAAAAGCTTTTTTTTTTCAATATTGACGTCAATGTAAGCACTCGTCTTGATACATAAAATTGTATATAGTACATGAAATAGAATATCAAAGAGTCCATATTATATATGTCCGTCCAGGAGATAGTAAATATCCGACTTTATCACTACTCATTTTGACACCACTGAACACTTATGCTCCTCTAGGAATTTGGTGTAGTCTAACTCTTCTTCAGATTCCAGAATAGAACATCAGTGTTGGGCGTAATTTGATTCCAGTGTAATTTAATTAATAATTCCATTACAGTTTAGTCAAATTACCAAGTAATCTAATTAAATTGTATTTGATTACATTTCAATGAGATTACTTCTGAGAGAATGAATAATCTATCAAATATGTAATCTGTTACAATATAACTCGATTATTTTGTAATCTAATTACATTCCAACAGATTACTTCATAGAGTTAAATGGGGTGAAGTGGATTACGTGGAAGTGAATCGGATTGCCTATATTTTTTTAATAGCTTCACTTAAATTCTGAAAATTGTTGTAAAAAGTTAATAATCAGTGTAAGTATCTAATTTTTGCAATTATTTTCAGAACTTAAGCAAAGATATTAAAAAAAGATCGGTGATCAAATTCACCCCATTTAACGGTACTTCACTTATCTATGATCCAACATGTAACCACATGCCAGCTACCGGCGATAAGTTTTTATAGTTGTGTATATACATGAAGATTTAGCAACAGTTTTCTTGTTGATGAATTATCAAATTACAAAATTAAAATAGAATGTAATGTAAGTATCGTTGGTACTTGATTAAGATTATTTTGAAGTTTTATTTCGCTATAATAAATAACGTATGTTACTTTAAGTAACTAAAGTATTCAAAGGTAACTAATAACTAACTAAAGAAGTTTTTAGTAGCTAGTTAATTCTTTTCTTAGTAGTAACTAGTTAGTTATTTTTTCCCATCACTAATGACACGGTCCCGAAATCATGTGTCGTAATTAACTTCCTTCAATATTTACACAATACTCCAGTATGCAAAGATTTCATTTGGGAATGAAAATTCATAAAATTTAGAAGGCTTAAATCTCGGCAATGTAATCACATTGCATTGAAACTAAATTAAAATGTAGTGGAATTAACATATAATCGATTAATGTGTAATAAAATTAACTTGTAATCACACTACACGGTAATCGATTACATTATGTAATTATGGAAATGAATTACATTTATAATCGTTACAAAGTAATCTGATTACCGATTACATGGTTAATTGTAATTGTTAATCAGATTACATTTTGCCCAACACTGTAGAACATATAACGGAATGAAGATGTAGACGAGTTGGCCTCTGAGACAATATATGTTCTATAATTCGTAGTAAAAGGGAACATTTTCTGGTAAAAGGGAACATTTTCTGGTAAAAGGGAACATTCTCTGTGCCGCATCTGCACCGACATTGCCTTGCTAACTTAGGCCAATGAAGTTGTCGTCACTGCCTCAACTTCACTGAGGTGAACGATAAAGTGACTGTATTCACTTCTTTCGAAACTGTCTGTGCATTCACAAGCGCCAGACATCAGATACAAAAGGACTTTCATTTCGATAGTTATAGTTAAGTTAACTACACATGTGTTTAGCATGATACAATATCCTTAAACTTCAAGGCTTTTAACTAGTCCATACAATCAGGGAAGATTTTCTACACGCCAGATTTTCCGACCTTCGGTATCACAACAGCAATAGTAAAGTGCTAATAGGGGTCTGAATTAACCATCAAACAAACCTGCATGGATACGTTTCGGGCTATTCCTATATGTATTTATGTAAATCATACCTTTTTAAATGAAGTTATAATTGGACTTAACTTTTATTTTTATAATTATTTTTATGATTTTCCAGCTTTAATGAGTACACATCGCAATATTTATGATACTAATCGTTAAAAATTATTCACAATTCAAAACTATTTGCTCAACGCTGACTAAATAGGTATCCCTTCATAGCACCATCAATTCGATTCATAATATGCACCCAAGTATATTTCTGTAGTAATCATATCACGTTCATATATTGCAATTATTAGAGCAACATTGAAGTAAAAAAAAAAAAAAAAATAAAAAACAAAAATTAATCACAAATTGCACTGCACTTGCATAACCGGTTTTTCTTGTGGCCATTTTATTAAAAGTAACCGCCTGAAAATTTATTTTTCTTAACGGTATTACCAGCGAAAAGAGCTAGTGACAGAGAATTAATAGTTTTACCATTCTGTTACCAGTTTTCATTGCAGAGACACGTACATATGTATATTCCTCAGGCTTGAACAAATCTAAGCCTTTGCTAGATGCTGCCATACCTAGACTAGATTGGAAGCACAGTATTAAAGAACTTTTCCTGCTTGAATAGATGGAAACGATATAGGAGAAGAAAAAAAAGGAGGACTATAGCTAAATCGTGGATAAATTGATTCTTCAATATATGTATTTATCGAAAGCGATCAGGAGCCGGTTTCAAAAGGTATGCACGCATGCCAGCCGCACTGCACTATCTATCTCTTAGCTTGAGTGCAAGAAGTGATTTCTGAGAACTAATAACTGAAGCATGCAGAGAATACTTATTATCGCTGGACAGACAAATGTAATTGTAAAGTGAACTTCTGAGTCGTTGATTGTCGTAGTTTATTCTTCTCTTTTATCACATGATTGGAATCTTAATTCGAAACCGTATAGGCTTTCACTCTCGGCTCTGAAAAATACCAAGGTTGTTTCATAGAATGTTTGCCAAATACGTTCTTTCTGTGACATCAGAAATGCATTTAACGAAATTTAAGCCTTATTAAGCGATCAATATTATTGAAATAACTTTTACCTATTTTTGGAGGATTGTTATAAACGAATAAAATTAAAAAAACATCCAAAATGTAAGACTAGCCAAATAAAGGCGTGTTTTTTTTATAAAGATTTGTCTTTATACTTTTAAAGACGCCCAATTAAGGAAAATTTTCATGCTCTATAGATAAAATTATAATAAATACCTACAATGGTGCCGCGACGAAAAAAAAATTAGTTATTTTTGTATAATCATTTTGAAACTCCTGTAATCCCTTAAGAAAATTCTTTCTGACTGAAATATGCACACGTGAGCATCAATAGAAAGTTCGGGAGATATTCAAAATCTTCTTGGCTAGAGCAAAATTTGGTGGTCCAGCGCGACTCGTTCTCATCGAGCTCTTGTTCAGAGCAGAAAGCATTCGGCGGTTTTCTCAGCTCAGTATACCATCAACCAAAGGTTAGGTCATCTTTTTGTTGATTTTGATGGCATACATATACTCAGGAAAAGAACATCATTCTATGAGCTCAAGTAATTTCACGTCCAACAGTAACGAATTCTTAAGGATTGTAAATAAATAAACTAGATCAGTTGTTAAATAAATCACGATCCGATTTATTTTGAATGTGAGGGCTCGAAAGACAGTCCGACATATTCGGTAGGAACTAAATCAATTAGACCCCTTTGTAGTCCATTCAGTAGGGGTTTTTGTTCGACAAAACTATAACTCCTGAGGGGAGTACGGGGCTGGTCGAGCAGTCATTGGAAAGGTCATAAAATGAGCTCTGCAATTGGCCGTACACTCTGTACTTTTTCAAATGCAGGGTATTTTGTGAAAGACTACCGAATTTTCTTAATCACCCTGTAACTCCGAAACGGTTGAGATGCCACTCCTCCCTGCCCTACAATTTTTTGTTTGACTAGGTGACTACTAGCAACTCCTGTCCTATGGACCACCATGGACGAAACAACCTATATAAAAGGTACTATATGTATATATTTTTTTGGAAGAATGTTCATGTTTCCGCCCCACATCAGACTTACAAAAAAGTGTTTTTACAAAAAAATGTAGGGAATTTACTATTCTTCAAATTTATATTTTTACATTTTTGTCGAAGGATCAGCCGTTGAGGAATTATTTTGAAAAAAACCAATTTTTGGTACCTTTAATCCAAGATGGCAGACCGCGCGGACCATCCACAAGGGTTTAAACTTGGATTTTTCAACGGGGCTGGAACTAAATAACATATATAAAAATCACAACTACCCCAGCTTTTGTAGGGCAAAGCCCTTATTTAGTCCCTATTGACTGGACTATCGTGTTTTGATCTACAAGTCATTCGAATTGTTCAAAATAATTTTCAAAAAATTCAAATGATTTAATTTCTCGATCCAGTGATCAGAGGTGGTGTTACAGAATGGCTGAATGGTAATTGGTGTTCTCTGATCGACTACTACGGAAATCGAATTGCAGTTCAAAAGACGATTATTTTTCAGTGTACAAAATAATTTTCTCCATTATCGGTAGATAATGCATACATAAAGTTTGAGAGAAATGGTGTGGACTCTTTGTTCACATATCAAACAATATTTCAAGGAAATGGAAGGAGTATCTTTGAATCTAGCGATTATGAAAATTCATGAAATTGACGCAATTGAGGAGTGGCTTTTCAGAAGGGGATATTTACAATTTTTATGCTTTTTAAGTTAAGTATGAGATTATATTCTCTACTCTGAAATTCAAGACTTCGTCACTGTAAACCGAAACAAAACGCGATAAACTCATAGCAAATCTTACTTGAAAACACTTGTTCCGATCAAAAGGGGATATTTACATTAAAAAATATGACATTATTACTGTTACTTTGGTTTCATTTCAAAAAGGGATATTTACAGTACGATTTCAATAGTCGAAATAAATTTTTAAGGGAGAAGTTTCTGTTTTATATTTTTGAGTAAAAATTGAAGTAAGAATTAAAAAATAAAAACTGATAAGAATACTCAAAATATGCTTTAATAATTCTATTCTAGTATAATGTACAAATCAAAAGAGGATATTTACAAAAACGTACAACACAAAAAGGGATATTTATAAAATGGTACAGAACAAAAGATTGGTACAGAACAAAAGATTTTTATTCAAAAGGGGATATTTCCAAACTTTGCAAGCCAATATTACCGGAAGTAATAGTCAAATTTTTTTCAAAATAATATATTCTAGATAACTTATCATATCCTTTCCATATATTCCTCCTATTATTCTGTAAAGCTGTTGGTATTGTTACAGTCAGTTTTTTCGATTTTATCAAAAAACGATTTGGACGTAAATATCCCCTTTTGAAAAGACACTCCTCAATTATACAATTATGAGATTGCAAAGTGAAAGACATTATTTTTTTTTTTCAAAACGGAGAAATGATAAAATTCGTGGGTTCTAGCTTATGCGATTCATTTTTCTTTATTTTAAGCCATGATACAAAGATTAACAAGGTATAACCGACTTTTCTGTCAATTGGGTGCTTACGTCATGCGGGGACTATTGTAATTCAATGAGATCTGTCATTGTCTCAAGTTGATATTATTTTAGAAAGATACAATTTTGGCTTTTGTATTTATAGACAATTCCAAATTGTTCCACAATAATTATTACTTGGGACGAAGATGAATTAGAAATTCAGAAAGTGATAATTTGAAATTTGTTTTTGTGCTATGGTAAATAGAAAATTAATTGACAGGTATATTATATTATAGTCGATTTACTTTTTGGGTGTGATTATTAAAAAAATAAATATATATATATATACATACATATTGGGATGTATACAGATTCCGCCTCCTGGAGGACCTCAGGCTCGTTTCTCAATAGGTGCCCAAGAGAAACGAGCACTTCAGCCACTACTTTCACCATCGCTACCCGTTACTGGGACTTGTGTTAGCTTCGACATTTGGTGTACACGTAGATATCAAATGATGTGAGCTTGGCTGTCTTTTAACCCTAATAGGTCACACTTCAGTAGAACCGCATTACGGTCACTCGGGGTCATTGTGACCCCAGCTCTCAAAAAGTGTCCTCAAACTTCAATAATTAGTTCTAAAATTATTAAAAAAATATTTAGGTAATGTGTAAAGTTCCCGGAAGGAGATTATATAGTCCTTCTAATTAAAATTAATTGTTAAAATATTGTAAAATATCGGTGAAGTTAAGAAAACGAAAAAAACATTATTTGTTTTTTGAAAACTGTACTGCTTCTTCAGAATTGATTTCGATAAAAAAAACTATTAGAATCTATTCTTGAAATTTGATATTTTAATAAAAAAATCATTCCAACATTGCCTGTTTCAAAAAGTGTATTTATTTTGAAGATCGAAAGCGCGAAAAATGTTGAAGAAAAATGGTCTTTATGTCGAATGAAGAATCAATATAAATGAAGCAATAATATTTATCGCATAGACGTTTTTTGGCGAATATTTTGTACTAATTTAAAATGAAAATATAAGAAAGTAGAGTAGAAATATTTTTTTTCTATCTTCGCCCGCACACTTAACGCACATGTTCGTCTTATGTTCGTCGCACATTGGGCGTTTACAAGATGGCAGAAGTGTATATTGTTTTTTTATCCTTGGTTCTTTTATAAATTTTACAACGTTGGCGTTTGGGTAAGTATTGCCTTTCACCATTAGCGGGTAAATATTTTTTCAAGATCATCATGATTCTATACCTCGAATTTACTCGCAAAGTTGTCACAGAGAAAAAGAAATTTTCACTTTGCTCTAATAATAAAACTCGCACGTGTCTTGAGCGTACATTATAAGCCATCTGCAAACAAGCATTAAAAACATATAACCACTGCACCGAAAAAAATCATTTCGCTTGGAATTTCATACTTACGTTACAGAAAATTAATTTTATTAATTTGCAGCAAAAAAAAAAAAATTATAATTTTTCAGTCCAAAATACACAAAACACATTTTTTTAAGGTCCCAAGCCACGCTAAGAGCACAGAAGTGTAGTTTATTAGACGCATTAATGGTAGTTTAAAAAAAAAAAAGGGGTTAATTTGACCCCGGCGACCTATTAGAGTTTTAAAGGAATAAGAAACGTATTAATGATCTTCTGTGCTAGCTGATGGAGTCTGAATAACGAGATAGATAGATAAACAATTTTATTCAGAAATTAGAGTTTATTAATACAATAAGAATTAACTGTTACTTAAAAAGGAAGTATGACTTAACATGATGATTGTCTGTCAGGTTGGTACAATATAGTTACACAGACGTAATTCTAAACTTCAGCTAAATTCATCTGTTATTAATTTTCTATACTTCCAGGCCGCCGATAAAAATTGACAGAGAAGTTCGTAGTTTTGGCCGTTTAATATATCGTAGAATTTGTCTTTGGACAGCAATTCCTTACCCAGGTATCTCTTTCTTGTTAATTTGAAAATTGGAGAAATGTCAACAAAGTGGAACGTATTTTCTATTTCGTCTAGGTTATATATGGGGCATATTCCTACAGTGTTATCCTTGAAAGCTCTTGCGTTAATATCCAGTAGAACACTTCGTGCCTTGAATATTAGGCTAATGAAATTCGATGAGTAACTGTTATCAACATAGTTGGGTATATTGCTGTAGTTCAGTTTACAATACTTGTCATGGAAAGGAGACATCCGAGCCCGGTCCACATGTTTATCCAAGTCAGTCTGTACAAGATGTTTGCATGAATCTCCTTCCAGTTATTGTTTGGTGCAGAAAAGTCCAATGGTAAAAATTTCACCCCACTCTTTAGCCCATGATGTATGGGATAAAATTGTTTCCTCAGCCAGTAATCTAGGGAGCCTTTGACGCGAGTATTTAAATATCCTCCGCAGATAATTGAAATGCAATGTTAAAGTAAAGATGAAAGTTCTATTGATACCGGTCTCTAAGTGTAGCATGTAATTAGGAGAATTGGATGGCAGATGCAACACACTTTTGAGAAAGAATCGCAGCAGTTTCTCAACTTGCTCATAAGGCTTGAAGCTCCAAACCTGCGCACCGTAACATAATACAGATCTACATGCAGCCTCGAAGATTTTAAGATTGTTTGATATCTTTATATCTTTATTTCTCATGAACGGCAGCCATGTAGCGTTTTTATATTTTTTGCAGAAGTTAGCTTCTCATTCAGGTGCTTTGTGAATGAAAGATTGTATGTGAAATTTATCCCAAGATATTTAAATTCATTTACCTCTTCTATTTCATTATCAGCGAGCCACCATACCTCACATGCTGGGCGTCTTGCTCCAGTTCGAAAAACCAATACCTTTGACTTCGATATATTGACCAAGAGATTCCATTGTTGACAATATTGCGCCAATTTGTCCATCATACACTGCAAGGACTTCGGAGTCTCTGTCAAAATGACTATGTCGTCAGCATATAATATGCATTTGATTACCTCCCGGGAGAATATCATGTAAGTCTTTAATAAACAATGCAAAAAGTAATTGGCTAAGAAGACAACCCTGTTTCAGTCCCTGTGATACCTTGAAGAAGTCAAAGACGCCTCAATAACTTAAATTAATAACTACACCAGAATCATTCATATCACCTGTTGGTCGATTACCATCACATTTATGAGAAACGACTCAACTGGCTCTTGCATTAGTTTTATAATCTGAATTGGCATAAGCAGATTTAGTATTTGCTCCTTTGAATGGACAGTAAATTTTCTATTATGGTGGATAAGGAAATTAGGGCAGTTTTTATGCGTCTATTAGCACAAGTTTTAGAAGGGTAGGAACAGAAACGAAGAATTTGTTTATATCCAAATTATAAAATTATTAAAACATCCTAACTATAAATATACTCTTTCAGCTATCGTTCTTGCCTCACATTAAAACGAATACATCCAAAACCTGTGATTATTCTGATTTTTTATATCGAGTTCTTGATGGTATGTTTTTTACTGGATTTGTTACTGAAAGGAGTCAACACCGGGCGCGGCGCGTCATTTTTAAGCTACCGCTGCACGATCGCTCTTGCAAAAGTAAATCTATAAGTCACATTGGGAGCAGTGCGGTGCGGTGCGGCAAAATAGTTACCGCGCGGTGATTTTGAAGATTACTCAGAAACACAATTTTGACGCTGCCCCTGGCGGCAAAATTTCTTTTTCATTCGAAATAAAGGTCGATACACTTACCGGTACAGCACGAACCGGCACAGATAGGCAAAATATTTTTAGATGAAACCAAGTTAGCTAATTCACATCACCGGCACCGGTAGATATCGGCACGTAACGGAAACTTTATTGCCGGTCGCTATTGATGGCTAGAAACCAGACCGGCATTTGTCGGTTGCTGGTCTAGCTGCGAAGTTAACATTGGATCAGTTTTCTATAGTTTTCTCTGTATACCTGCTCGTGCTGTGCCGGTAAATGTGCATCGATCTTTAGTCCGCACAATTCGTTAAATAAGGCTTTTTGCATTCTAAAGTATTTGTAATCGAACTATATCATTTTTCTTTGTTTTTCTTCAACCAAAACTACTAATAACAGAACCTTTTCATCAGAACTAGAGTACATTTAGATAAAATCTGCCGCTCCCGGTGTGAACACTCTATTTTGCCACGTGCCATTGAGCCGTGCCGCTCTCGGTGTGACTAGGGCTTTATAGCTACAGTTCGCGTAAAATTTTCTTGCCTTTTGTACTTTCAGTTAGTCTATTTATTGTACGTAGCCGCCGTGTGTTGTTTTGTTAATTTTGATATTTAAAAAAAAAATATTCACAATAATTTTGAAGCCACTGTAGCATTTTGGTAAATTCATAATTGACTTTTGTGTGCTGAATGTTTGTATTTGTATGTCTACAAAAAATTTATTGCTTATAAATCTTTCTCATAAACAAAAATTTGATGTTCTATCAAAAATCCAACTTTAGACATTTGTCAATTTCCAAATGTTGTTCACATGAGCACTCGATTTATGTTATTCATAGTGAGGTAGAGAATAATATTGAAATATATACATACCTACTCGTATGTGTACAGCAATCATCTAATCACAAAGTGATACGATGAAATCCATTTGCAAAATATTTCGCTTCATTAAATCCCCTAGGTTTGATTTGAATTCCATACAACAATTCCAATATTCTAAAGTGCTCAGAGATTTATTCCAGGTGATACATTGGATTCCAGGTTTTCATTTGATTTATACATATTCCCTTATTTGAAATTATAAAATCTTTCATAGTACCTTAGATTATGTAGGTATTGTTACCTGGAAACATCAGTCCATTTCATTTCAGTCCTTAACTTGAAATCCATAATTCTCAGAGTTTCTGTGTGTGTCGAGATTTTATTGTAAAAGCTCTCCTTGATATTAAGCTTTTTTTCCATCTACAGAGGGCAAATAAAAATTCCCAAAAGACTAAAAAAAAAAAATGTGTAAATCTTCGGTGTGGAAAGCTCAAAACTAATCTCTTAAAATGTTTGGTGTGCTTTTCCTGCCATTTATGGTATTCCTGGCAAAGTAAATCAGCAGCAGATTTTAATTTTTTTTTTATACGTGGTGGAAGGATTCAGGACTCAGGAGGCTGATGTCATCTGTGGCAATATCTCTCGGGGGATTTTTACGAAATATGTATTTTATTTCAGTTGGATGGTGTAAATCATCTCTCTTATGTGAAATACTTCAGGCGTGTAAAAATGTAAATTTTTTCGATTAAAAGAATTTTGTAGATTTATCAGAAGGGCTGAAAAATTCACATAGGAAAATTTACATAATATTATCGACCTTAAAAAAAATTCTATAAAATGAAAATTTTGATTGATTGAATGAGAATTATCTTGATACATATTCTTATTTTGGCTTACACTCAATTACCGTGGGTGTTTTGTTTTGTAAATTGGTTGTATGTATATGTAACTAGAACTAACATCGATAGATTTATTTAACTCCTGTAAATCCCTCAGTGGATTCCTAATTTTTTATTTGAAATGGGGATAAGTATTAAATAGGTTTTTATTTAAAGGCCCTTGAAGACAGGTTTCTTTAGAATTTCATTCTAAACTAGTGTGATTATTAGAACTTTTCATATTAAATTTTCTAGTTTTATTGTATTTTTAAGACTTACCAAGGATTATGTTATACCTACAACTCCAAGTCAGCTACAATTTATTCATAGTAAAATCTGCATTTCTCCGTCGCCACCAAGGAGGGTTGGGGGCTGACGATTGGGAAAATTGCTCTTTCATCTCCAGAATCTAAATAAGTGTCCTCAACAAATACGTAACGGCCGGCACTTTATTTCAATTATCTTTTCCAGACATATCAATTGTTAAATTTAAAACCGTTAACAATTAAAGTTTTCCTCTCACATCTTGTTTAAAGCTGACTATGATATTTCGAATATGTACCTATACAATTCTACATACCGTTTATCCGACCTACAGGATGTGCCGTCTTGGGTGTTACACCCGGAGGCTATGGATAGGTCATGCTTACATAGATAAGAAAAAAATTGTATGGGTGGGAGGTGGGAAATCCTAATGGTTTTTGAGATAAAGGAATTTAAAAATATTTAGGTATGTTTTTATAGATCACACTTTAACTTTGTTAGATATATAATCGTTGGACCTTATCAGTGGTATATAAATTTTTCTCCTCTCCCTTTATGTTTTGAAGTTATGGCTCAACAAAATAAAATTTTTGGAGGAATTGCATAAAATTAGGCGCGATTTCTATGGTCAGGAGCAAAATTAACGAAATAATGAATGCATAATAAAAATAGGTAGGTAAGTATATGAAAAAAAATTGCTGCATGTAGGAATGTACATGAGTATCAAATGAATGCTAACATTCTTAGATTTCCACATCTTGCACGAATAAGTAATGGTTATCAGATATTTTGGCGGGCAAATCGTTAAAATTTAAAAAAATTAGGATTTTTTGTCCAATGTTTTGACTTTGACGGCCTATAACTAGCGACATGAGGAGGAGTTGAGTGATTGTTCGACATTAGTTGGAAAGCTTAGACGGTTTCTTATCATCTGAGCTGAAAATCACCTTCATAAGTTGCATAACAAGGAAGTTAAAACATGTTTCGTGAAAAACTGGTATATTGTCTTCAAATAGGTGTAGTTCCTCTGGAGTGTTGGGATGGAGGGTATGTGGAACGATGTTTTTTTCAGCTCATCTCAAGAAATCGTGTGGTATACCGGAAGCCACCTTGATCTGAAACACCCTATATTACACTATCAATATCAGTGCGTTTCGCATTATTCAAACGCCATGGTATCCAGACTATACTATGCTCAATACTTCTTGATAATTAGGTCGTAATGTTACTTCGCCAATTTTACATTCACAAAAATGAACACAAGAGTGAGTTATAAGTTTGTACACATGTATGCCATTATGTTGGAAAACTATGTACAAAATACAAGGTATGCTGAATATAAACCATAGTGTGCAGATATAAGTGCATATGGAATTACACCGGAAGTTAACCATGTAAGCGAGTCCTGCAATTTTTGTGATTCCTACACAAACCACGTGCTGCGGAACACCCTTCAAGAAACACTAATGGTGAATGTTTTTTAACCTGAACTGAACCGTCAATCGTTATGTGACCCATACACGGCGAACTTGTTGTCCAACTTGGTGTGTCACACATGAAAGTTTTTCTCCACACCTGTCAAACATCCTGTCCACCATCAGGGCAGAAACACATATTAGGAGCTGCTAAACCTGTTAAATACTATTTTTTCTTCAATAGAGTTCTCTCATGATTCAAGAATAACAAATGCGTGACAAACATTGCCCTAACATGATACAATAAGTTGTCAAACACGTGGTCTCGCGCCTAAAATTCAAACTAACTGCTAGAACTGTTAATTGTTATCTTTCTTTCATAGAGTTCACTCAAGAATGACGAATGCCCGACAAACATCAAACACGTAGCCCCGCCACTAAAAATCAAAGTAATTTGATTTTCATCCAACGCTTGACACACTGCGTGTCACACCGCAAACAGGCCCGCACACGGCCAAATCTGCGTGATAACATCGTTGTCCTACTCAAGTTGGCCAACATGCGTGACCGTGTATGGGCCACTTCAAACCGGTGTAGAAACTGAATATAGAGCCGTTGTGAGAAATAAAACTTTCAGAACCAGGTCTGGGTCAGTGTGGTGAATAAAATACTTAAGGTTTATGAACCTAAAGGGGCATATACATGGTCACGCATGTTGGTCAACTCGAGTATGATTATGATGTTGTCATTCAGATTTGATAGTGTTTGTGCCTGTTTGAGGGTGTGACACGCAGTTTGTCAGGCGATTGGATGAAAATCAAGTTAATTTGATTTTTAGGGGCGGGGCTACGTATTTGAAAGCATTTTGTATCGTGTAGGGAATCATGAGTGAACTCTATTGAAGAAAAGATAATAGTTGACAGTTCTAGAAGCTCCTGATATGTGTTTTTGTCCTGATGTTGGACAGTATATTTGACAAATGTGTGGAGACAAAATGTGTGACACACAAAGTTGCACATCATGCTCGCCGTGTATGGGCCGATTAATAGTTCGAGCAGCTTCTGATATGTGTTTCTGTCCAGGAAAATTTATGGTTACGGTTCAAAATTAAACGTCAAATCGAAATTACATATTTGTAATCAAAGTGTGGATGTGTGGAAATTTTGTCGAAGTGCAATTATTTTATTAAAGTAGTTTTTTATTCAAATGAACTAGCATTTTCAGGTACTCTACTTCCTTGAATTCTGTTCAGCTTATCTCCGTATCGGACAGGGCTAAGTTCGGTGTAGATCTGCATGAGATGCACTTGTATGGCATAGTTAGATACATTGGAATTGATTTTCTTGTATTCGATTGGAAGTCTGTCGTTGTGGCTGTGATTAAATGCATTTAAAATTTGCACCAACGGTTTTTACAGGCACGTAATAACTGAAATTCAAATTTTTAATCCATTTTAAAGCGAGGGTGAATTCTGGCTTACATTGAACCGGAGATGATACATTACCATGTTCCCAATTAATGGTGCAACACTGAGATATTTTTGAAAGTTGATTTGAGACATTTGCAGGAAATACCTCTATGATTAATTCAGAAAAATGTCGTGCACGCTGTCATTGTTTATTTATTAAGAATAAGAAATGTTTTGGAACAAAAAATAGTGAAAAAAAGTAGATTCAAAGACATATAAATGAGTTTGCAGGATACATAGTTGAACGAAGAGAATTCAGCTTAAATAACAAATTTCCCCAGAATATCTTATTTTGAATTTCTTATATCAGTGATTGGGATAAGTATTCGAAAACTAGATATGTAGGTAGTTGTTTCCACTACCGTACATCATAATGAACTCCATGCAGAGAGGATATTTTCTTACTTAATTTTCCATAAATATTAATGTCTCATTTCCGCACTTGAGTTTAAGCAGGGTACATAAAATTTAATTACCAATTTTTTTTTTTTACTGGGAAAACCATAAGGGTTTTTGTCGTTGTAATATATACATATATAGTGTTGTGTACATGCGATTAGATTGAATATCGGCAAGAAGTTTGAGAGAGATATAAAGCAAGCATACATATTTCATTTTATTTTAAAATGGGAAACAATTTAAAAGATTTCAAACTTGATATTGTCCCTGAATGTTTGTATTGTAACGACTAATGTAGAAAAATGACTTTATTTAAATTTGTCCTGTAATAGTTTCGAAAAATGACAGTTTCGTGTATTCATCAACAATGTAAAAGTAAATTCGTTACATCACAAGTAAAATTCTGCAAGTTCTTTAAGAACTTCTAGCCAACAGTAAGGCATGCAAGTTACTTCTGGAAGTAACTTCCGAAAATTGTCAAAACTTCTGAAAGTTCACTTACAGTTAGTGTTTCTACAGGAAAAAAAAAAACTTGTAGAGGGTATCCCAAAAGAACATTGCAATACTGAAACAGATGAAAGTAGAGCTGATTTTCTGTCGAAAATCCTATATAATCCTATTAATTTTGGAGAATTTTATATTTTTTTCTTTCTTTTAATTCAGTGCCTGTGCTTAGTTTTTTTTTTTAATTTTTATCGGTTATTTCTAATAATAAGTTATCAACTAATAATCAGTGTAAGTACTGCTTTTTAACTCAGGTACCAGTTATGATGATAGCTTCCTAGAAACTCGATATCTTGTATTTTAAAGTTGTAAAATCTGCACTAAGGGGTATTTTTTCTGAAAACAAACCAAACGATCTGCTGTTTAAATACTTGAAAAAATATTCTCATTAAGAATCCTTTTTAATAACTAACATGTTGTACCATGAGATAATGCAACGACTTAAACATTAACATCCTAAGATAAGAGCAGGTAATGAATTTTGGGAAATTTTTGTGATGTATGAAAAAAGAAAAAAATTAATTTTTAAAGTATTTTTATTATTATTTCTCTATACCATTCCTTATTTTTAGGCTTCTATACAAAAGGGAAAACAAAAAAAAGAAACCATTATAAGATCGCTCGTGCCTCCGTCCATCTGTCTGTCACAGACGTTTTTCTCGAAAACAATGGAATTTGAAATTTGTCAGAATGACACGCACATAGCATATCGACTGTGAAAAATTATTAAATATTTCATTTTTAAATTTTTAATTGGGGTGGCCTGGGCCGCCCCAATAGTTTGTTTTGTTTTTGGCTTTGTATCTTGTGGGGTATCGTGTGGAAGCTCTATTTTTAAGGAAAAAAATCAAAATTTTTGTTGGAAAATGCTCAAATTTGCAAATTTTCACGGAAGTTATCGCGGTTAAATTGCAACGGAATTTGAACGGAAGTGCCAAATACATTCGGGTAAAATACCAACCATAGAAAAGGTATGTAGATTTTTGATTCTGTAAGTGGAATTTTCGTGTGTTTTCAAAGATCGCCGATAGATGGCGAAAAGAGGGTAAATTTGTATAGATTTAATTATTTTAAATAGGTAAATGACATCTGATCTTCCTGAAATTTTGCACAGATAATATATTAGTAAAAGCGCATCCATTTAAACCGAAAAAAAATGGATTAATCGATAGGTTGTAGAAAAACATTTTAAAATTAATTTTTCAGACAGAATTTTGGTAGTTGAAAATTAAATTTCGCAACTTAATCAGAAGGGGAGGGAAAATATGTTCACAAAATCGGAAAAAAACATTTGCAAAATGAATTTTACAAATCGGATAATATTTACCCCACTTCCCTCAGAACACCGGAATTCAGGAAATGAGAAATTTTTTCCCATTGGTGTATATGAATGCCCTTTTGACATTGAACTTCTTAACCGATTTTGATGAAATTGTGCACGAATATACTACACAGATGGTAGAATATAAAATAAATACCCCCATCCCCTGCAAAATATATGTTTCTATATTATAATAATATATAAGTAACGTACCACTCTGTAACTCGCTGCCATACGAATCTCGTAATAGTTTCAAAAATCATAAAAAACTTACAATGAACTTACCAAAAAGAATTCTGAAATTCGCTTGGAATTTGGCCGAGAGATAAAGGTGGCAGCTTTACACTATATGCTGCTAATTAACGTAAGTTGAAAGTAATTAGCAAATCTCGCAATCTTATTTTGGGTAATGCTCCTAAACTAATTGGGGTAATGACTTCTGATTTTCTGTGTATTGCAATTTTACCCTTTAAGAAAGCAATCTATTGCATCAAATTTTCATAAAAATAAGGAGAATTTTAAAAATCAAAATACGTTATTTTCTGCTTATTAACTTCAGAAAACTTGTTAACTTTTTAAAAATTTATTTAATGTAGTTCAAATTTGTGGCAGCCCCGCTCCGCAAACCAGAGAAATTTAAAAAATAAATCATTGAATTTTTATTTTTAAATCATTTTTCATAAAAATTGGGGGACAAATTTAAAAATTAGAAAACGTTATTTTGTTGTCCTAGGTGTTTAAATAAATATTTCATTAATCAATTTGCGCGATTTATTCAAAAATCTTAACGCCCTGCCCCCTCTTGCGAATTGTGCACCGAGCTATCCAATTTAGAACAACGACTCAACCTTAATTATCATACTCAATTTGTTTTTATTCATTTTTAAATACTTTTCACAATTTTTACAGAAATAATCAACACACCTCAGATAGTTCGACCTCTCAAGTGTAAAAAACGGGTGGCTGTCATTGTATCTAGGACTACAGGCTGATTATTAGTTGACAGCTTGTAAAAGAAATAACAGAAAAAAAGGTTTGGGGTTAACAAGTTATTAACGAACAACCAAGCACAGGTACCGAATTTTGATAAAAATTCAAATTATAAAAATCTCCAAAATTAAGCCAAACTTCAAAAAATTGTATATAGGATTTTTGACTGAAAATTACACAGTTCTTTGGGACAACCTGTACAAGTCACTTCTGGATGTGAATTTTCGAAGTTCACTTGAATACACGACTTTAGATTGTTTTTTTTTTACTTTTGCTCTAAGTTGTGTCTATTTTAAAGGAAAATATTTTTTCTTCTTTCTAGAATATATAGTATAAATAATTTAAATTAATTATAATTTGCACAAAACAAAGCTTTTTTTTTGATTCCTCAACATTTCTGATTTTGAGTTTAGAAACTTTTAGAACTGCACGCTTCAATTATTGTTCCAGAACGGGCAATTACTAACATCGTTTGCTATATACTATGTTAAAAGATGGCCTCTTCAAAAATGTTGTTTGCATTGCATTGGTGCACAATTCAGCTATTAAAGTTTTCAGGTTGAATATTGCAGCAATAGCTAGCTATACAAACTGGGTTTTTGAACAGCTCCACTATATGTATTTCAAAAGTTGCAATTATTCAATAAATTGTTAAAAACAGCAATTCGTACAACTCGCCGCAACACAACTTGTTCAACTCGATGGAATCATTTCGGCACTTTAAAAAAATGCAAAAATTGTATCTAAAAGCCAAACTGATGGTTTTTGTTTTAAATATAAATTGCTTTGCATGACTTGGTAAACAAAAGCTCTTCAAACTTCGCCGTCTATAGGCGATGTAAAAATGTTCATAAAACAGATTTTAAACAGAAAGCGTTGAATCCACGTTGAATTAATAGCATGATATTAATTCAGTTATGCAGACATGGATCATTATGTTTCGGAATTCGTATTTAGGGTGCAATGGAAATCTTTCCGTCTTTCTAAGGGCGAATTGTAAATATTTCCACCACCAGCGGTCTCGGTAATTATTCAGATGAAATTATCACCGCGCGTTAATTAAATAAATCGTATAGGCGTAATATTCAGTGTAGCTTAAAAAATATTACTTATTTGTTTTTGTTTTTAGCTCTATTTGTATACATATGTGTTCTCGTATTCATATAACTGCGAATCTTCTTTTGTAAAAAAATGTCGAGACGAATTGTCGTAACGAGACAACATAATCGCTTTTAGCAGAGCACTTAATGCGCCAAATTAATGAAGGACCGGCAACTTAAAAAGAGGCGAAGTGAAAGAGCTTCAGATTACAGACACAACTCGTCAGTGGACGTGATATACCCCACATACTTAGAAAGGGAAATGACAACATCCCGTAGATGCATTTTGCAAACCCCTCGGAAATCCCTTGAATTATTCAGCCAAGAAAATATCTCCACATTTGGGGTTCGGCGAGGGTATATCAGAATACTTCCGAGTATGCGTTAACAAAGTTAGAGAGTTCCCTTACAGCCTAGGGGTAAACTTAAATGGATAAACAATATTCTTTGAAGGGTGTTAGAAGGTGTTGCCAGAAAAAGAGAAAATTTAGTAATTTTGTAGTTTTTGTATTTGTAATTTGGTAGGAATGGATTTAGCTGTGAGCTCTTAAAAATGTCGCCTATGAGAGAACAAGTTTTACCCAACAATAAAACCGGGACGGCTACTATTACTTGCTATAATAAGAATTTTAAGAGATTTTCCCGTACAATCAAGTGGAAAGCAGTTTTATTTATCGTTGAAGCTAAATATCATCACTCATAGCCCCGTTAGGCGATTTAGTTATTAGTTGATGAAAATTTTTTTTCCTTTTTTAATTTTGGAGTTGGGCAACTTGAAGGATCTTGATGGCTTCATATCGCTGTAGACAAAATTACAAAGATGATTTAAGTTATTTAAAGCTAAATAAAAATAATGCTGTTTCACGATCTAATATAGAACTTTTCTTTATCGATGCTTCAGGACGCTCAAAGTTATGTAACGTGAACATTATTGTCTATATAAGTAATTAACGACACATAAAGGTACATGAACGATATTTACGTTTGTTTTGTTCAGTTGTCATTTTTATCGCGTCGTATGAATAAGTACTTGATTAAAATTAAGTATACAAAATAGTGGAGTTTATGAAATCAAAAACTGTAAGGGATTTGTAATCTTTCACGAGATCGAACATCACGAAAACTTACTGTATGGATGTACAAGGTAAAATGAATTGCACAGGGATTAAAAACAAAACGGGATTAAAAGGATTAGTATCTACAAATACAATACTACGTAAGATTATAAGTAAAATATCTAATGTTTATTTACTATTTATTTGTTTATCATTTTTAGGCGCTATGTGTAAATATATCCCAAAACTACAAGGTAACAAGTAAAAAAGCTAGAATTGGTCTAAGACCAATTCTTATGATACCCTAGATGAATGCCCGTACAAAATTTTGTATGGGCACCGATCTATGCAAGTTTGATTTTTGAAGTAGTTTTTCACATATATTTCTAGAACGGCTTGTCGGACAGAAAAACTGATTATAACCAATTTTATAGGATTTCGTACTCTGAAGAAGTTTTTAGTACAATAAAAATATCTAAAACTGAACGTTTTCACAGTATACGTAAAAAACGTAAATTTTTATATGGCAACACCAAGAAGGGGTTGGTTGCCCGATTGAGTCAATTTTTGAAATTTTATTTGTTATTACTGTAAAAACACTATGTACCAAATTTCAGCTTTCTATGTTGTCGCGTTCTCAGGCAGTGGAAAACGAAATTTTTGTATGGTAATCTCACGAAGGAGTTGCCCGATTTGTTTCATTTTCGAACTTAATTTTACTTGTTTTTTTTAAAGTCTGTGTACAAAATTTCAGTTTTCTAAGTGAACGCTTTCTCGACTTATCGTGCGCACGGACTGACGGACGGACATGCAAAAATCAAAATAAGTTTTAATATTATGCGTGGGTGTCCAATCCACTTTGCCCTACTATTATTATTTCTGTGCATTACAAATGGAATGACAAATTTAGTATACCCTATAGATTTCATCTAGGATATAAAAAATGGGGAAGGCAGAGACAGAACTGATATTTACCATCGAAAAAGATCCCTTGAGTGCAAAAATGTTTCCCGATCAACCATGAAGGCCGAAAAAATAAAATCACACCTGTATCAGCAAACAAGTCTGTGAAACCTAAAAAGTAGTGCTAAAGTTTTCCTTTTCTTTTTTTTGAAAATTTTTTTAATGGGGAAATGCACAAGTTTCCAGACAGGGGCCAGTACTCGAAATTTTCCCGATATCTATTCCGTATTAATAATATTGTTTTTATATCTGAGAACTGAAATTGATGTAATCACAGAAATAAAAAAAATATATTATTCGACTAACATGGAATAGATTTCTGATATATGATCGAGTTCTGCGAATAGTCTGAAAACTAATGTACTCACACTAATTATAATTTAATTAATTTTGTTTTGTTTAATAAAAGTTTTAATAAAATAGTTTCGTATTTAGTTCATAGAAAGCTAAGTACAGGAATGAATACGCAAGCACAGAAAAATTGTTTGTAAGGAAAACACCTTTTTTATATTATTTGGCTGGTTAAATATATTGAACATTGTGATTCAAAGTCACCGGTTAACATAACAAACAATTTCACACATTTATTATTATTAACATTCATTAGCTTCTGACCCATAGCGTATTTTTGATTTCCAAGATTTCCGTAAAGAAATATGTGGCTTTTATCTGCTAACATTACACAATATTGCCACCATGCCTATACGTTCGTACGTTCTTTTTAAGGTACATAGCTTTCAATAACGCATAAAGCCAATTTTTGTGACAAACTATTCACATATATATTGTTACGTGGAACAGAAACAGAAAGAGATAACTAGTGACATCTGCTGGAAATGGAGAGTAAGTAGCCTGGGGTTCGAAGAATCGATGATGTAATTTTCGGGAAAGTTCAGGAATAGAATGAATAGAATAGTCAAGAATAATCTGGAGAGTTTCTAGGGTATAAATATAACAGTTGTCACCGTCAGAAAAGAGTCTTGTCTTGTAATTGGATTGCGATAATTGAAAGTACAGTATTAGCGATAATTAAACTTGAGTTGATTAATTGAAGGTTTGTGAATTTTATAAGGGTATAGCGGAAATAAAGAACTTGTATATTTAATATTGTGATTTAAATAACGAACCAAAGTCCACGCTTGCAACAATATTATGAGACTCTTACAACAAATGGAAAAATTTGAAATTCATGGATTGTGAAAGTAAACTTGTACATATATATATGTCAAATACCAATTCTGTTATTGTTGAGTAGTTTTCATTGCAGTGTGCTTGTGTAAAACTTTCTATTTCAGAACGAAACTCTTCACATTTTGATGAACACTTACTATAAGATGAACTTAAGAGGAGTTAGTACTCAGCAAATGTTTCAAATCAGATAGTAGTGAGCCTGTAGGAAATAAAATTTACTATACGTAGGTTTGTGTCCTGAACGTGAGAAAATTCATATAAAATTAGCCTAGACCTAGACCACTGAGCACATTAGAGATATCTAGCGTAAAAGACAGACACCCAACATGCGACAATTTGAGACGAAAAATGAATATTTGGAGTTCAAATTAAATTAAAAATTTTTAACGAGAGTTAAGACTCTCCTAAATTTTTTTGCACATAATTGTTAAATATGCTATTTTACTTTGTATTTCAACAACTTTCAATGAAATATTACAATATCTTGTCGATGAAATAACGGGAGAAAAAACAAGTACAAGAATTAAATAATTAAAAAAAGCGCCACTAAAAATGAAGAAACTCGCAGTTATTTGCTAGATCTAGGCTTTATCTTTCTAAAATAGTCACAATCTAAGGAAATAAGAATACATACGAACAGGAATTTGATTTAAAAACTTCAATTTTTACCATTTTTTAGAAGTTTCCGAGTTAATAACGCCATTGCAATAATTTTTTTTTTATTTTTACTGGCGTTATTCACTAGACCTCTTCGTTATCTTTGATTTAAGGTATAAATCATTAATCTGGTATATATAGTTTGCCGGAAAAATTGCATTGAAAAATGTATGAAACTTTGCAAATCTTGGTAGAGACTTTTCCTAGCGCATCACGGGATTAAAAGCATTTATTATTTTATTTTTTATGCCCTTATTGTTGATAAAGTAATTTTTGCCGCTGGTTTTACTCTTCCGGGATGGTCTAAAGATTATTTTCTTAAACACTTTTTTCGATATATTATTATTTATTATTATGTTATTATTATGTTTATTTACATATAAACCATACATTAAGATAATACAGTTCTATCTCTTACCTAAAATTAAAGTATTACCGCTTTATGTTATGTTTGCACAACGAGTTTTAGCATAAATTTTAGCGCTAAATAGAAAACAGCTACAAAAAGGAATAAAAAACTACATAAAATAAAAGAAAAAAGGAAATAAGCTACTTTACGAAAATAAAGACAAAAAATAAACTAAGACAATGATTATGATGTCGTCTGTCCAAATCTGGCAATAAAGTACTGTGTAAAATTTCCAAAGTATGAGTCTTTTCATATGTCAGACTGTCCTATTACAGTGAAAAGTGAAAAGTGTAGGATAGTTATGATAAATATATCAATATGTGGACTTCTATTAATTATATTACGCAATTACCATATTTCTGTACTTCAGAGCTGACTTTGTATACCGGTATAAAACGTCCCAGTCTTGACCGTTTAACAATGCTATTGTGCTATTATGCTATTGTTTCGTCAGTGTATTCTTCTGAATTCAGCTAGGATAGGGCATACTTGCAGGAAATGAGTTAGATTTTCTTCTTCAGACATGTGAGCATAGCGAACTCAGTGACCTGCTCCATGGAGAGGTATTTAGTGATATTAATCCCTTATCTTTTCCATGGGATAATTATCCTTGAAATAGCGTCGTCCTGCGAGCCCGTAGTCTAAAGTGCTATATACTCGTAGTTCGTGCCTTATGCTCCTGCCCTTTGCAGTTTTGCTTTCACAAGAAAGTCCGCCTCCTTATCTAAGATGGTCTGTAGTGTTTTCACAACATTATCTAAATCTATGTCTACATTGAACTGAATACCAAAATCCTGCCACTTTTCAAACCAAAGAATCTCAGTTGTTATGATTTTCCCAGCCAAGATTTTAGACAGTCTATAATCAGGTAGTTTTGTGAGTACTTTATGCACATACTTAAAGTGGGATTGCAGTGTATAAACGAAAAGATCGGGAGCACTCAACTCCAGGCTAAGCATATAGTTCGGCGTAGTTTTTGGGAGACCCAAAAGTTTCTTAAGAAAATAGCGTTGCAATTTCTCTACTTCCTTGAATTGACCCATACTTGGCTTGCATAACACATTATCGAGCGCGCGACAGCGTCAAATAATTGCAGTTTTGCCGTATGTGGGATAGATTTGCTACACATGAAACGACCCCAGGCCGCATTGATCGAGTTTCTGGCACACTCAAGCTTGTCTGTTAAATGCTTCTTGAAGGATAAGCCCACCGTCAAGCAGACACCCAAATAATTTTAGGAGCTTTTTTTTCGATATATCTTACGACCATGCGTCAAAATTCACGAATGTCCAAGTTATCAGTAATTTTCAACGTCAAATTTTACTTCTACTTTAATCTAGGGCACCAGGGTTCGAGCTCAGCGACAGTCCGATAGTATCAGTAAATTAATAAAATTATATAGTCTGTTTATAGTGATATAAAAGGAAAGAGATAATTTAATAATATCTGGAACAAAAACAGAAATTCATATTTCTTTTTTTCTTCTAGTCGATAACACGATTGTTAAATATTTCTATGAAGGTTTTCAGTGTGGAAATGTTCTCGTTCTAGCGGACCACAATATTTGGTAAAAATGATGAAATAGCGCTTGTTTACTATTTCATAATTATAACGTCACTTGGAAAAAACTTAGGTAGGTATTGTCTCAGTGCAAAATTGGCATTAGTAGTGTGTTGTAAAGTTAATTTAGTTAATTTTAGTAATCATGCTCGTGGTACAAGGCTCACACATTTGGAAAAAGGTAAAACTCTTGCCTTTAGCGAAAAAAACGTTGGTATTCGTGAATTTGCCCGCAGAATTGAACGGAGCCATAGAGTTGTCCAAATTTTTTTGAAAAATTTAAACGAGTATGGACAATTAAGGCGACCCGGAAGAAAAAGGAAAATTAATAAATATGAAGTAATTCAAGCAAGAGTTTAACAGAGTTCAGAGTGTTAGCTAGGAAAAAGATTTTGTTATCTTGTTGTACAATCCCCGAATAAAATTAATTGAAATTGAAATTGAAATTGAATTCTGTTTCACGTTCTACTGTGTGGAGAGTATTGAATAGCAGCGAGAATATTCAACATGCAATAATAAAGTGTGCCCCTCGATTTGAAGAACGCTATATAAAGCCTGAATGGATTTTGCAAGAAAAAATATGAATAGAAATTAGGAAACTGTAAGTCCTTAGTCAAAATTAAAACGCCTTTAAATTAAAAAAAAGAAGCATATTTAGGCGATATTCTCCGATTAGGAAAAAATGGAACTTAGATGGACCGGATGACTTTTGAGGAACCGTTATATTTTTCCAAAAGAAATTTTGGCAGCAGAATTCACTTCATCAAGAATGAAAAGCAAAGATTACACGGATGTGCTTCAGACGAGTTTAGTCACGAACACAGTGGATTTTCCAATTGAGAATCTCTCGGGAGTTTTAGTTCGCCGGGTGTATAAGGAAAATCGACAATACAACTTCGTTGAACACTTAAAACGGGCAATTGTAGAAGAATGGAATGCTATTGATTTGAGTTTGATTGAAAATCTCCTTAGTAGCATGAAAACCAGAATAATTTTTAATACAATTTTGAAGCAAGGAGCAACTCTTGAGTAATGAATTTTATGTTACTGTATCTATTATTTTTTGGAGAAAATTTTTTTTTTAAG
The DNA here is from genome assembly GCA_963924295.1 of Dioctria rufipes. Lineage (NCBI taxonomy): Eukaryota > Metazoa > Arthropoda > Insecta > Diptera > Asilidae > Dioctria > Dioctria rufipes. The sequence continues at coordinate 304,603,933 of OZ002740.1, forward strand.
TTTTATGAAAAAAGATGTACATGGCGTTATAATTATGAAATAGTAAAAAAGCGTTATTTCCTTCCAAGAACCGATGAATGAAGTGGTGTTATTACAATTTGTGAAAAATATTTTTTCCTCATGAATTTCAGCATTTTTGCCAAATATTTTGGTCCGCTGGAACAAATGGTTTTCCAGAGATCTTAAATTTTTTAGTGGCATTATAAATATGAAACGCACCTTATGAATCAAGCTTGACATGAATTGCATTAATGGCCGTTTTCACAGTCAGCGATGAATTATGCCAAAGCTTAATAAATATTTCGGTTTCACAGTCAAGGCTTAAGTGATATTAAACGAACGTACATATTACAAAAGTTAAAACTAAATTGAAAATTTCCAAGCGAAAAATAGTTATCTAGCTAGCAGTTTTGAGTACTATCTGGCAGCTACTGTCAAACATTCCATTTGATGTTTTAGGAAGAAACCAATCAGTTTAAGACAAAAATGAGTTACTTATCTGATGCAGAGGATAAAAGCGACGAAGAAATGTACAATATAATATCGCAAGGTGTGACCCGTGAAAAAATTATAAGAAGTCGTCCCCAACATTTCGAGAAATAGGATGACGTTGATTTTTATTCTCGGTTCCGACTATAGAAACATTCGGCCATGATGGTTTACTTTGTCGAAACATTCTGTAACAATGATTTTGGATTTGATATCCTTCCAGGTAAAAACAACAATAAACTGAAAAATAAAAACTTCTTCTTTTAGTTTGGTTTTTAGTTCACAATGGCAATTTTCCTTTAAAAGAAATTCATAATTACAGCAGTGCTGACAACTTACAAATTTTCATCTGTGGCTTAACTAAGCCTCAGCTTACTGTGTACTGTGAAACCGAGTAGGTTTAAGTTCTGGGCTTAAGTCATACCCGTGGCTTAGCTAAGTTCTAGCTTAAGCCTGGACTGTGAAGCCAGGCCATAAGTAAAATGAACTGGATTTCATAATTAAACATCGAACTGAGTTAATCCTGTCATGTCAATATCTGAGATAATTGCGTAGAGATTTTCAATTATCATTTTATGATACATTTACATTTCTATTCTGAAACTCTTGCGGTCTTTAATTTTTTTTCCAGATAACATAATATTTCCAAAATACTTTTTTAAATATCTGAAAGATGTCACTGCCATCGAATTATTTTGTAACAAACGCCAATTTCAGTCCACTTCACTCTCCACTTCATGTGAATAAGGTTTTTGTATTTTACTACCAGCTTTGTATTTTATCAGCAATTTATTAAAGTTAATATTATTATAATTTAGATATTTATGTGTTTTAGAGTTTATCTAAATTTTTGTAATATGTGGAATTACCTGCAATTCCATAAATCATCGATTCTAACCAACTGTGGTAAAACATAATTGGAAAGTCCTGAAAATTTATTTGAACATTAATGGCATTAGTCACAGTTCCTATATAACCTAAACTAATAAATCCCTTTAAGCTATTAAATGATTTTAACAACACCCTTGCAAATCGAATTGCGCCTGGCAATGTTGTCAAATAAATAAATTTGAAGAATGAAATCTATGGCCGATGGTAAACACACCGGCTATATACGAATGCATATTGCCCTGAGGGATCCCCGCAACATGTCTAAATGTATACTATATTCCTATCTGTATGTATGTACATATCTGGGTATGAAAATTTTCGTATATGTGTATGTATGAAAGTTCTTTTATCCGAAGGGTGACTCATTCTCTTTTGATATCAAGCAAATGTTCATTTCATTCACTTTTGCCTAGACCTTAGACAGAAGAATGGCTTCCACCATCTATCTATGCATACCCTGAGGGTGATTAACCTTTTTCCCTTGTGCTAGTCACGATATTCACTTTTATACTATTTTTCAATGATTTTTGTCCCGAAAATTTTGTTAGGAACCCCTCTATGATTTAGTGGCAAGCTAAAAAAAAAAACAACTGTATGAACGTAATTTGAAAATATATGTCCTCGCAGAAAAGACTTCTTTTATTTTTCATCCCTTGTGACTCATTTCATGGTGGATAGAAATTTTAGCCAATCAACGAAGGCAAGGTTATGTTCACAGGTGTTCTAATGTTGGTTTTAATTATTTAAACGAAATGAAATTATCAATCATATTATGTACATCACGTGTTGGTGTTGGAAGATTAACGTGTTTCTTGGGAGAATGGCTACTCGTTTTAGATTTCTTAAAGGCTATAACTACAATTCCCGATATTTGGCATACAAATTACATTATTCTAGACATTTTTTCGAACAAACGATGCAGATTTACCGTATCAAACATTATAGCGAAATCTCTTTCTACAACGCAAATGTAACTAATGCACCTGTTCATTAGTTCAATTGATTCCTTTTTCTACGTGGTCTGTTTGACTAAAACTTGGCAATGTGCAAGGATTGCAGATGTTGAACTCTTGAATTTTAAATTTCTTATTTTCAACCGTGACACAACCTTCCTCTCATCGCTCTTTTAGACATCATTTTCTCTGCACGGTTAGAAATATTGGTATAATAGATAAAATTGTTTATACTATCAATAAATCTGTGCATGAAATTATTTATAGGATTTTTCAAATAAAATTAAATAAATTACAACGTAAAAACACGTGTAATTTGTTTATCTCATATTCGTGTAAGATTTATTGGTAAAAGGTTATGCACACGAAGCAATGATAAGGTTTTGGAATAAAAATTTACATGAAGTTTAATAGATAAAATTTATATACCTCATATACATAGACTTCATAGTTACTACATGATATTAAAGCAGAGTATGAATTTAAGTAATTCATACAGTTAACATTTTATATAATTACTAAATGAAATGCCTTTCAGCTATCCTTTTTCGTATAAAACAAATTGAAATCTATGAGTACAAGCCTTGTGTATAGAAGTATCTAGTGATTGCAAAAATACTTCCTTGTTATAAGGTCAGATGGCTCCACTTGTACCATTTTGAACAGTTTTGCTCACGCTTCGCTAAAAGAAGTGCAACTGAAGTATGGAGACAATGGGTTCAAGAGATAAGCCATAAGAGCATAGCCCAACTCAAAAAATACAAAGGCTGCGAAGTAGACAACGCCTCTATAGAATATAAAATCCACGATGGCTGGCATTTTATGTAGGGAAGGCCGCAATTTTTTCTTGAAATTTACTGGAAATTTTTTCCTTAGAATTGTTGTGCCTCCAATAAGCTTAGAATATATAGCAAACCGGAATGGTTGAATCGTGTAAAATTCGCGTACATGAGTGTAATTTGACAAGAGTAGGAAATTATACAACGATTTTCACTATTCTCCTCAGTTAATTATCAGCTAAAATTGTTTTTACTGAGGTAGCTTAGTTTAGGGCAGGGGTGTGGGTGCGGGGGATGCAGGAATGTGGTTCCAATATGGCATGCTGCATATCAAATTAAAGATCTCGCCGAGTACTATCCGCTGGTATACTTTTTTTTTACCGATTTAGAAAACTTTCTCGAGACACTTTTTACAATAGATGTGTGACCAAGTGTACAAATCCATCCCCAAGCTATATCTCCGCTAGGGTTTTCCATTAAGAGCGCTCGAACTTTGAACTGAAATAAAACAACAGTTATATACAATTTGAATGAGTTTTTTAATTCACTGTAAAATATGCTTGATACCATTATGTGTGGAATATAACATCATTCAGATGACTGCGACGGCTCCGTTTCGTAGCATGGATTTTTGCATCCAATTTTCGATGACTCTCTCACATAAATCTGGCTGTATTTGAGCGATAACACGTTCAAAGAATTAAGTGTTTGTGGTTTGTTGGCATAACACATTGACTTTACATAACCCCATAAGATAAAGTCCAACAGTGTTAAGTCGCATGATCCTGGGGGACAATTGACTGGTTCATTTCTCGAAATAATGGATACAGCAAACTTTTCCTTCAGCAAATCTATGGTTTCATTTGTTGTGTGACATGTGGTACCGTCTTGTTGAAACCACTTGTCACCTGCACCGATATCATCAATTTTTGGTTACAAAAATGTAAATTGATTGAGCATTGCACTGTAACGAATTCCATTGACAGTAACTGTGGCCCCTGCATCATTTTTGTAGAAAAATGGACCAATGATGCCCCTAGACCATAAACCACACTAAGCAGTCAATTTTTCTGGTTGCATTGCCAATTGTTGAATTTGTTGTGGATTGCTTACACCTCAAATCCTGCAATTCTGCTAGTTAACAAAGCCATTCAACCAGAAATGTGCTTCGCCACTGAAGATGATCTTTTCGCCAAAATGAAGATCAATTTCAAGTTGCTCGAAAGCCCAATGAGCTCATCTGCGCAATGCATGATCATTGGGCTTTAGTTCTTTTGAATCTTATATGGATGTAAACCCAAGTCCTTACGCTAAATACGCCATGCTAATGTATGAGAAATGCCTAATTTCTCAGATCGGCGAGGAATTGACTAATTTGGGTTCTGATGTACACTTTCACTAACAGCAGCAATATTGTCTTCACTACGTACATTTCTTTGTTTCACTGGCACTATGGTATCAGTAACAGTACCACTTGATTGAAATTTATTCATTAGACGACGAATTGTGCTTTCTACAGGACGAATATTTCGACCATAAAATTCACGAAGTTCATTTCATAATTAAGTAAAATATCATGTTTAGTACTGAAGTTTTTGAAGTATTTAAAAGTAATTGAAAGTATTTGAAAAGAATTGAAATGAGTTATATAGTGATACCCAAATACTTTTTAAATACCTTTGTATATTTCTAAGTATTTTTGTAATAGAACCGCAAATTCAATTACTTTTCGGTATTTTAAAGTGTTATTTTCAATTCCGGGAATGGGACTGTAAAATTTTAATTCCAATACAGAAGTATTAGTACTGGGAATTATCAATTCTTAAATATTTGGTATTTGTAATGATAATGGTACTTGAATTTTACACTTCTGATTCTAAGGTTTCTCCATTTGAATAGTTTGAGATGACATGACGCAAGTATTGCACAATAGCAATTCACACATAGACTCGGTAGACTTTTTTATATATACTACATTCGTGTTTGCAGTTAACTCAAAATCGCAGCCGAATACAGCAGCAGTTTTTTTTGCATATCGATAGACTAGATCTAGGGCTTCAAAACAAAATATTGTAAAGAAAAGTCCGCCTTAGGTCTCTAGTTGGCCAAAAGTCCATAAATATTAGAAAGTGCCTATTATTGTTAACAAAAACTTCCTTGTACTTGATACCTACCATAGTATCTAATATTTTTTCTTGATATTTCAGGAACTGCCCTTTAATATGAGACCTCAATCATTATAATTGGTGCAGTTAGTCCTATGATATGATTTTTAGGGTTCTGTAGCCAAAGGGTAAAAATGGAAGCTCTATTACTAAGCCTCCGAAGTCCGTCCGTTCGTGACCGGGTTGTATCTCATAAACCGTAACAGGTAGACAGACTATTTTTATATTTTTTATTATTGTTATAAATTTAATCATTATCATGAGATAGGGTCGGTGTTAAAATCTACCAAAAGTTTTCGGTTTGGTATGCTATGGCTGAGTAGATCGATTCTTATAAAGATCTCATGTAAATTGGCTTTTATACATTAAAGAATCACAGAATCACACAATCTGCTTGCATAAAGATATCTTTTTACCTTATTTTTCTTATTTGTATGACTTTTTGTGATTAGTCTCGGGTCCTGACAAATCACTCTCATAATTACAATTAGTAGAAATCAAAGGTTTTCATGTGAACTGGCTTTATGTGTACCTATTATAACATATTAAAATAAGTTTTTTTTCTTAAATACATATAGAGTACTATAAATGTTCAATTTTCTTTACAGGTTTTCAGTTAATATGCTTACGACTGCTAAGTATCTTCTTGTAAAACCAATGAGATCTACACATCTGTAAACAAAACACCGTGAGTACATACAGTATTGCAAATTTATTAATTAGCCTTAATATTATCAGGATTTCATCACTGCTGTAAATAATTCTATAATTTTGTTAGCACATACTTTTCCTTTAATTTTTCCATGAAATAATTTTCATGTTCTGATTCTTATTAGGAATATCGATTTGAAATATCTTCTCACAAGAACTTTCACTAAAATGGTAATCTTATTTCGTATGTCATCAATCTAGTTTGAGAGCTTATTGTCTAATTGGGGCTAATTTGAATGCATACAACACTTCTTGAGGTATTCAATTATTGTATCTGTATCCACTAAAATTGTATTTTCAACAATCGTAAATTCTTCAAAATTATCTTCCAATTCATTTTGCTGTTCGTCATAATTTTTTTCTTCCTACACACCCAGGAAATTTTTTATTCTAATTTTAGCGATAGACATTTCTGAATCACCCCCGTAAGGATAGCTTAGCAAATATTTTGCGGCAAGTCTTCAAAGAAAAGCGATTTTCCATTTCATAAATTAGATTTTAAGATATAAATTAAAAATATTTTCAGTTAATATTTGCAAATTTGTAAACATTTTTCATACGGGCTTTTAAAAAAAAGTCAGCTCGAAAATGGGATAAATCGGGTAACGCCTCGTTTGCATTTCAAAATTTCGTTTGTTTTTCTATATTTTTGGACACTGCCTGAGAATGCGTCAACGTTGAGAGCTGAAATTCTGTACACAGCGTTTTCATGGAAATAGTAAATATCATAAATGGACTAAATCGGGCAAGCCCTTGGTATTGCCATATAAAAATTAATTTTGAGTTTTTACGTATAATATGAAAACGATCACGAACATAATCATTTTTACTGTCCGACGAACCATTCTAGAAGTATATGCGAAATTACATACGGGCATTCATCAAGAGTATCATAAGAATTGTTCTTAGACCATATTTTGACAATGATCGCATTTAGATTCCAATTTGAAATTTTGTAGGTATATTTAATAATACTTACATAAAAAATATAAACTAAAAGAAATACGAATTTTCAGAAATTAAAGGACGCGAAGAGAACTTCAAAAGCACCCTAAAGCTCCTTCTCCTTAATGTGATTGGATATTATGTATTATATGTCACGTTTAAAATAAGCCGTTGTTTTTATTTTAAAGGCAGGGGGACGAGAGATCCTAAGCACGGGGGTCAGAGCGGGCCAGAGCGGGCTTTCCTGCTAGAAATCCTATCAGAAAAACCTTCATGTCCCTGTTTTTCAGCTCATCTACAGATAGAAGGGCAGACCCTAGAATATCCAGCCTGCTCCGGGCGAAGGCCGAACTAGCACATAAAACGTGTTCGGTTGTCTCAGGATCTCCTTCCAGGCACGACAGATACTCAGGGCTGTCAAGAACTCCTATCCTTGTTAGATGAGCGTGAAGCGAGCTGTGGGCAGTGATGATGCCAACCACAGTTCTACATTGTTTGCTTCCGAACCCCATGAGAAAATCAGAGATATTCCTATTAGGCCCATCATAAAACAGTTTTGTACACCTGTAAGTACTCAGGGTCTTCCATTCATACTTTCTATGAACATCCGCTTTGATGAGAGACCCGATAGCAACGCCTATGGTGGCTTCCTGTTCGAGGAACGGAGAATCAGAGCCAGCCTTAGCTAAAAGGTCAGCCCTTTCGTTCCACATGATCCCCATGTGACCAGGACATCTTGTTGTAGATACAAAGCTTTTGTACCGACGACCTGCAGTTCGCCAGTAACTTAGAAGGCCACTCAGAGCCATCAAGACTGCCTAACTATCAGAAAGGATAGCAATGTCCTTTGCCTTGAATACCATATCAAGAGCTATCTTCAATGCCAGTGCGATGGCGAAGTCTTCAGCTTGGAAAACAGTGGTGTGTCTTCCAAGTGAGTACCCATTCCAATGCCAGGTTCAGGAGAGTATATGCCCGTTCCGACTCCCGCAAATTTTTTAGAGCGGACCGAGGAAGGCTCGATAAGGCACTTCCCTCAGTCCACGATTCCCTTACAGGAAAACTCAAAGAGATGCGACGTCCGAAAGGAAACTCTGAAGCCATAGCATTAAATGGCATGCTTGCGAAAGGGTTTTCCAGATCCAAACCAGACGCTAAATAGCAGTGAGAGCAGCCAGTCCAGCCGTCCTCCCAACAGTCTCCACAAGCCTCTTTGGCTGCCATACACAGGAGGTATATGTGAGTATAAGTCTAACGATCGAGGTGTACATGTAGTCCACAACCTTCGGTCTTATGCCCCATGTGCAGCCAAAGAGTCCCTCATAGCCGCATTAACTTTTGCCTCTACGTGAAATCTCCATTTCAGCTTCGAGTCAAGGTAGACTCCGAGGTGCTTGACACGGGGATAGAGTTGCAAAGTGAGTCCAAAGAGCTTTGGAAGAACAAATTACCCAAGCTTACGTCTTCTGGAGAAGAGCACCAATCTGGTCTTTGTAGGGTTGACTGTCATATTATGATGGGTACACTAGTCCTCCACAGTAGAGGGATGTCATCCGCATACGCTTCACATGAGATTCCCATAATAAGCCATACTATTGAGGGTATTTTTTTTTTTTTAATTACTACCAAACATCCGAAATTTCCTGTATTTTTAATTTAGTTTTACAAAAATCATTCAATTACAAAAAAAATATACATTTCACCATTAGTGTTATTTGGAAAAATATCAGAAAAATCTGAGAAATTCCATCCAGAGCCATTGTGACTGCATTGGTCGATTTTTAATGGAATGACCCCATACAGAATATGAGCCATTACAAAAAAACTTATCTAATTAAGATAAACTTATGGCTAATTCGACAACTATTGCAATTAAGAAAGTTTCCTCTCTCTTTTGTGCTACCTCGCAATCATCCAATATCTACATCTTTCCTCTGTAAAATGTCTCATGACGATTCTTTAAAAATACAACAAGATAATATTGCAAGGGAATAAGTTTTATTAAGTTGGAAAAAAAAATTTTTTGTTGTCGTTCGTGGACGAATAGAAATGATAAAAAAAAGGAAAAGGGAAAATTTATATCGGTTGGTGTGCTTTGAATTTATTCAAGCTTTACGAAATGTTGTCAATGCTTTACATTATACAGGATGAGATCTCTCATTCCGGCACTATAGGGACACTAATTTACATGCAGCACAGCAAGCATCTCAAAACAGAATATTGCTGCCGTTGGCGGATATTTTTACTTTCCTCAATATGCGTTCATTCGCAACCACCACCCGTAAGAAACTCTGGTTTGGGATTTCTGTTGAAGTTCAATGTCTTTTTACGGCTCCGATTTTACGATTACGATCTTTTTTGCGGCATGCAAATAAATACGCGAAGAAGTGGACAATTGGACGATCGATCGAAATAAAAAGTAATTGCATCACACTTAAATATGTATGATATGTACGCAGTATGCATGGATGTGTTTACGTATACATATTACATATTTTACATTGATAATTGGTCAGTGCATTAGATGCTATTAGAAATTAATTGTTTTATGTTTTTTGAAAAATATCTTCACTCCATTTTATGATAAAAGTAATTGCGTACCAAAAATTGGCGTTGTTGAAAAAACAAACTGTACGGATTACGGAATTTTGATTTAAAAAGCTCTATTACTACGAGTAGTGTAAGTTGAATGGTGAACTGTGTTCTACATTTACTGACATATCTGTGAATAAGTAGTCCTAGTAGCTCTGTTAAATACGTGCAGAAAACCCTTAACTTGCTGTATTTAATCCCCTGTCTGCAATGTAATTGGTCTTTCCTTTTTCTGTCTGGTATCTACAATATATCTATAGAAATGCACGTAACACATGAAAATTCATTATTCAGCGAGCTAAGTTCCAATTTGAACAAAAAATTAGACAGAAAATCTTTACTAGTCGAAAGAGTAATAAGAGTTTCTGATTTCTTGTTAAAACAGGCAAGAAAAACTTCACGAGTTCTTCGGTATCGTTGCTGGGCCTGATGGTATATCGCCTCTGGTACTCAAGTGTTGCGCCCTTTCTTTAGCTAAACCTCTATGCAAACTATTTCACCTGTGGTATTCGACAGAAAGCTTTCTTCCGGCATGGAAACTTGCTAATACCCAACGAAAAAGAGGCAAGCGATAACTCAAATTATAGACCAATTGCCATTACTTCGATTTTTTCGAAGGTTTTCGAAACACTCTTCAACATCCAAGTGATAAAATATCTAGAAATACGGCTCTCGTACTGGCCGCTCTACTGGAGATTTACTAACATTCCTTACCGAGTGTTGGAATCAATGTCTCCATAATTTTGGTGAATTTGAGATCATCGAATTAGATATCTCGAAGACTTTCGATAGAGTCTAGCATCCTGCTCTTTTAGCTAAACTTCAGGCATTAGGTTTTCTCACCCGCCGTTCAATTAAAGTTATATTGGACGGAGTCACTTCGGACCGTTTTATAATTCATGTCGGTGTACCGCAAGGTTCTATGCTCTCTCCCACTCTCTTCCTCATTTTTATTAATGATCTGTTAGCTCTCACTTTCAATCCTATTCATACGACGATAGCGCGCTTGATTTCGTGTACTCATTCAACTCTATAGCTGATTTCTGTGCGAATGTTATAGCTGCCAAACGAAGCCACATATTCAGTTCACTAAGCTATGACCTCACAATAATACTCTCTTGAGGCAGAGCGAATGCGCTCTTGTTTAATGCTTCCAAAACGCAATGTTGTCTGTTATCACATAAACGTACTCCAACCCCCACTCAACCCATTTTCTTCGATGAAGAAGATATCTCGAACTTACTATCTCTTAAAATCTTGGCATTGAAATATACAACAATCTTAGTTGGTCTGATCACATTTTTGATATTCCCAAAAACGGGATGAAATGTTTGGGCTTCTTTTAAAGATGCAAGAAATATTTTACACCATCAGACTTGGCGCAAATCTACAGGTCTCATATCAGGCCTAGATTAGAATATAACTCCCATATTTGAGCAGGCGTAGAACGCACTGCATTATCCGCTTTAGAAAAACTCCAAGAGACTGCCTTCCGACTTATTAGCGATGACATATCATTAGAAAGTATTGATTTCCTAGAAATCGAAGTAATGTCGGGTGTCTGTCTCTCTTTTATCGTTATTTCTATGGTCATTGCTCTGACGAAATTTCTAGCCTGATCCCTTGTAGAATTCCTCCTATGCGCACCACATGAGCTGTAACCCGAGCTCATCTTTACACCCTTGAAGTCAAATTCAGCCGTACCGTGAAATTCTGTGAATCCTTCATAAGCAGAACAGTACGAATGTGGAACAGTTTGCCATCACGGCTTTGAATAGCATCGAACATTATCTCAAACGTTTTCGAATAACCTGGAACCAATTAAACGTATTATTCGAGGGATGCTTGTAGGTATATGTAACATTTATGCCTGGTTGACTTTAGACAGGTACGGTGTCCGTATCCACGGCAATGTCCGTCGATTTACTCACTGACTTAAAGTTTAACCTGGTCTTCTTAATATGAGTCAGGCCGCTTTTTTCGTTGCAGCAACTGAAAGATTCTTTTGCGACACCTAAAAAAAGACATCAAAAATATTAAGAGTAAGTAAATTCATCTCTGTCAATAGCAACATTAGTAAGGTAATATTTTGATTCTAGCATATAATTGTCACATATTACTTTTAGATTGCATTTCAAGCCTGTTCAGTCCTCACATAAATATGTTGACATCCCACGATGAATTTCCTGCTGTCAGCTTTAATACACCAAGCAGAACAATATTCCTTCGATGTATCTACCTAAAATACAACAAATATAAACACAAAGTATCGTGTTTCTAAAAGAAAATCAACACAATACTTATCTTATAACAATCCTGCAATCTCAGATTTTGTCCATATAGCCATCCTCAACATTCTGGACATCTCCGTCTCTAAAACAAAAAATAAAGGGAGGCTCATAAACAACAAATAAATATAAAATAGTAACAAAACTCTCACCAAATTGCAGACACCTCCGTGTATTTTTACTTGTAATGTCATCAAATGACATTATGACAGCCAGCTGTTTTCGTCTCAAATAAAATTCAAGTAAACGTCGCAAGAGCAACACCACGAGGCGAAACAGACATAAATGGTTACAGCGGCTATATAAAGCCGACGAAATTCAGTAGATGGCACCGACAAAAGCTGAGGAAAATTCTCAACCGCATTTACCATAGAACCCTCAATACCCAAAATTCTGCTTATCAGTCAGTCCTTTCTCAGGTCAAGTGCTTATCAGTGATCATAGATGAGCAAACTAAATCGTTCTGCAATGAACAGTTTAGAAAAAGCCTCGAGAAAATAAAACCAGGACTACAGACCCTTGATAATATTAACAAAGTCTGTTCTAAGAAGTCGAAACTCCCTAAAATCATAACCAGCAGGGAAGGAACTCTATCATTTCCACTGGAAAAATGCGAGGCCTTTGCAACATTTTTCCAAAATACCTTCAAAGACAACTTAAACCTCAGAGACCCAACCTTCTCTTTTGAAGTAGATAGGTGTGTTAGCACCTTTCTCAGTGCTAACGAATCCATACCACAAACATTTTTCGCTGTGGACAACCCAGCAATCTACCCAGAAGATCAAGACACCTTTACAAACCCCCTCCAACTTTATGTCTTAACTAAGACAATAAATAGCAAAAAATCGAGCGGCCCTGATAAAATTTCAAATTCAATCATCAAAAAGCTACCTTCTATAGCACTCGATTTCCTCGCAACCATTTTTAAAAATCGCATTAACAATTGTTACTTTCCGGAAAAATGAAAAATTTCACGAATTTTCCCCATCCCCAAAAAAATCTTCGTCTAAGGAATTTAGACCAATCTCCCTCATCTCAAATTTGGGAAAGCTTTTTGAAAAAGTTATCCAGCTACAAATAACAATTACCTGTGAAATAAAAAACACATCCACCAAAATTCTCAATTCGGCTTCAAGCCCAAACATTCTACATTCCACCCTTTACTAAAATTCCACACGGATGCTACAAGAGCTCTAAACAGAAACGCATGCACGGTCGGGTGTTTTCTCGACGTTGAAAAAGCCTTCGACGGCAGGGCTAATATACAAATTAAATCAATTCGGCTTTGCTCGACACCTAAACAGACTTATCCACAGTTTCCTAACTTCTAGGAAATTCTATGTGGAATTGATGACCACAAATCTTCGCTCAAAACAATCTCAGCAGGAGTCCCCCAGAGCTCCATACTGGGCCCAATACTCTTCAACCTCTACACCTCAGACCAACCTCAAAATGAAAGCGGCACATGCCGATGACTCCCTCACATATGCCCAATCTCGCTGCCCGCTCCTGGCGGTCAATAAAGTCAACCTACACCTCAGCAAGCTCGCCTCTTATCACAAAAAGTGGGGGATCAAAATTAACGTCCAAAAGTCTGAACTTATCTGTATTCGGAAACCTAGCACCGAGCGAAACCGCCAAGTCGCTAAATCCAAAAGAATTACGGCCGTATATAATGGAGGAGCAATAAAGCCCACACAAACAGCGAAATACCTAGGAGTAAATTTCCATGAACTCTTACGGTTCAATGATCATGCTAAAGCAACCATTAGCAAAGCCAATTTCGCGTTCAGCGTTATAAGCCTTATAATCAATGTCAGGGACGGACTCACAACCCAGACAAAACTACTCATGTATAAGCAACTAATAAGGCCTGTCATCACTTATCATTTTCCTATATAGTACACAATCTCCCCCACTTATATGAACCGCCTTAGCCAGCTCGAAAGAATGATTCTTAGAGCTTGCACAGGACTCCATAGAAGAGCCAACGGAAAATACTACCGCAACGAAGTATTGTACGAGGCAGCCAATATAACTTCTATCAAGGAATATCTGTTCGGTCAAACCGAAAAACAAGTCGAGAAAATACCTATCCATTCAAACCCACTCATAAGCAACTTGCCGGATCTTATAATACCGGCAAATTTCAAATACCTATCGCCCTTGCTCTTGGCTAAATCTGATGCTAGAAACATCTACCTCCACGAAGGTAAAATAAGTTTCTATGACACCAAAGGAGATTACTACAGGGGGTAATTCCAAATAACCTCAAGAACCCGGGAATGTCTCTGATGCAACCTGCCAATTAACTTCCTAAAGATTCCGCAACATATCCAATCCTCACTTCCTCCCAGTCCCTCCCAAACATAACAACAAACTCTTGCGAGAAAGTCATTAACTACAGCTGATGTGGCGCAGCAGCTGTAAGGAAAAGAACTAACAACAACACGAGAGGTGATAATCGAACTGACGGCCAAAGATAAGCCCCAACGCCCTAAAGAAGACAATCTGAAGGATGTGAAAAATCATCTAACAAAATCCAAAGAAGGAAGACAAGGAATAAATTTGAAAGCGTAAAAGCACTTGACTTGACTTGACTTGTAGATGGCACCATTCTTTTGGCAGAGTTGATCTGTATCAGAATTAATCTGAGTAATAAAGAATCGTGCTTCCTACCTTTTCCACAGAAGATAATTCTTATCAGAGATAGTCTGAGTGTCTGATTTTTCTAACAAATCATTTTACTACCCTGGTGCCCTCACGCATCATCACAGAAGATAATTCTGATCAGAAATAATCTGAGTGTCTGATTTTTTCTAACAAATCATTTTACTACCCGGGTGTCCTCATGCATCATCACAGAAGATAATTGTGGTCAGGGATAACCTGAGCTTCTTATCCTTCCATTACAGAAGATAATTCTGATCAGAGATAATCTGAGTGTCTGATTTTTCTAACAAATCATTTTACTATACTGGTGCCCTCACGCATCATCACAGAAGATAATTCTGATCAGAGATAATCTGAGTGTCCGGTCTTGTTCTATAAAAGCATTTTACTACCCTGGTGCTCTCACGCTACATCACAAAAGATAATTCTGATCAGAGATAATCTGAGTGTCTGATTTTTCTAACAAATCATTTTACTACCCGGGTGCCCTCATGCATCATCACAGACGATAATTCTAATCAGAGATAGTCTGAGTGTCTGATTTTTCTAACAAATCATTTTACTACCCTGGTGCCCTCACGCATAATCACAGAAGATAATTCTGATCAGAGATAATCTGAGTGTCCGCTCTTGTTCTATAAAAGCATTTTACTACCCTGGTGCCCTCACGCTACATCATAAAAGATAATTCTGATCAGAGATAATCTGAGTGTCTGATTTTTCTAACAAATCATTTTACTACCCTGGTTTCCTCATGCATCATCACAGAAGATAATTCTAATCAGAGATAGTCTGAGTGTCTGATTTTTCTAACAAATCATTTTACTACCCTGGTGCCCTCACGCATCATCACAGAAGATAATTCTGATCAGAGATAATCTGAATGCCCGATCTTGTTCTATAAAAGCATTTTACTACCCTGGTGCCCTCACGCATCATCACAGAAGATAATTCTAATCAGAGATAGTCTGAGTGTCTGATTTTTCTAACAAATCATTTTACTACCGTGGTGCCCTCACGCATCATCACAGAAGATAATTCTGATCAGAGATAATCTGAGTGCCCGATCTTGTTCTATAAAAGCATTTTACTACCCTGGTGCCTTCACGCATCATCACAGAAGACAATTCTGATCAGAGATAATGTGAGTGTCCCATTTTTCTATAGAAGCATTTTACTCCCCTTGTGCCCACACGTACCAACAATGGCATTTTGTCAATTAATACCAATTGAAATTTATTTGTTGACAGTTTCTTAAGTCTTCTACTTCTTCTTTTTTTCTCCAGAATTAAAGCAAGCAAGAAGGCGTTTCTTTTTTTTTTGAATTTGAATTTTTAAGTTGTTTATTTTTATATATTTTTTTGAAGTTTTGAATTGTACTAGTTTGTAGGTTAATTTGTTTCTGAATTTTTTTGTGATATTAGGTTAAGCAAGTTAAATTGAATTTTTCAATAAAATTTTATATTTGAAATACTAAAGAACTGAGTTGTCCTTTAACAACCGGCTTTCTCCCTTACGAACGAGACTAGATCTCACAAAGCCTCTTTCATATAAAATTTAGGAGCTTATAAAATTATTCTCTATTTATCTATCATCTCCAAATATAATTTACCACTTCTAAATACTTCTCTTGGGAAATCATTACTAGTACCCGACAATGTTATCTACATATTATACAGATACTTGTAACCACAATTGTTTCTATGAAATAGTATATTTGCAGTCATGCCCCTGTTCTCAATTGAATCAAAGACGAAACTTCCATTTATTCCGGATTTAAACATTAATTAAATTGAGAAATGAAAACCAAAGAATTTAGAACAACTTTCATGCATTATATTACACTAAATAACAAAATTTAATTCTACTAGAATACTATACTTCTCTTATACGAATTCAGTACAGTCTTTGTTATGCATTTATTCAAGGATGGATGTTCACTGAACAAAATCCAATTTTCTTGCCACATACTAAGTAAAGTGTGCAGAATAAATACGAATTGGATAGTAAATTGTCTGGGAAATGGTCACTGAACAAATATTTCATGTAATACGGAAACTATGTATGTATGTATGTATGTACATAAATAGAACTACCAGGATAAGGTTAGTATAATTTATAAAACATCAATTCAACTATAGGACTCAACTCTGCTCCTTTTACCCTATTTTTTTTTTTTGCTTTTCTTTCTCATGACCTTTTTCTCCCCTTTTATACAACACAAAAGGCAGTATGTATATGTTTATGAGTAGACATTGTTTAAGTAGCTTGAGAATTAATTATCAATTTCCATGACATAACATTCGCCAAACATAATGCACATATTCGATACTCCCGCAGCCTTGTCTTAAGTAAGCGTTAACAAAGTTCAGCCCCCTATTGTCCTTTCGATGTGAAGAACACCTTTCATGAAAGCAACTTCAATTAGCTTGCAAAAGGGAAACCCTTTTAATTGAAATTTGAGACTGTGGAAGACAGCCCTTATCAGAATTTCTTTTCTCTTGAATATCGAATAATTTTCCTCTTTTCTTAGTCTGATTGTTCAAAGAATTGCTTTAAGGACGAAAATTCTGTGGGAATTTTTGTTTGTTTTTATATGGATTCCTTTTTCGCTTCTACTTAAATGGTTTCTTTAATTTTGGTGTTAATTAGTGCGTGTTAAAGTTATTTCATTTTTTGTTTTTTTATTTTAAATTAGTTTTTGTTTGTTTCATAAAAACTAACGAATTGTGTTGTTGGCATAAGAGGATTAAAAATTAAAAATATCAGTATACATATAACTATGCCCAGTAACTATGTAGATTTGAAGATATATATTAGACGCATTATGTAGGTTGAAAAAAAATATTTCTCAACACTAAATATGACAAATTGGATTGAATTGAAACCTGTTCCACATCCTTCAAAATGAATTATTCTAATATTTCTTCTTGTTCGCTTTTCTATCTGTTAAATATTTTTCTTGGTTATTTTAGTTTATTTCGTAGCTTACTAGTTATAACTTTAGTGCTTGAATTTAGTTTTTTTTTGTGTGTTAACTTCATTTTATATATCGAGATGTCGAGTAATATAAGTAGTAATTATTCGTTGCCTGCTGTTTGGCCTAATGGTATGGCAAACGAATATGTCGATCCATTTTAATCTATCTCCTTTGCTCCAGGTTAGATCGCTTTTCAGTATATTTAGCCGTCAAAATAATGGACTTAATATTTACCATCTAAATGCTAGAAGCGTCAAAAATAAAGGGAATATACACTCTGCGACACATGATTAACTCCATCCTCATTTTCTCATGTATCCTTGGAACAAATTACTCTTGTAAATCTTTATTGCACTTGTTTAGAAGCACTGGAAATTCCTAATTTCGCTGTGCTATTAGTGGCTGCATTTGGTACGGAGTACATTATTAACGGTACGACACTTGATTGACCTCAGAGAAATAAAGATTGTTTTTAATACAAAAGTTTCAAGAGTTTTGTAGGGAAATTATCTTCATTGTAAAGAACAACTGAATTCAAGTTTCGAAAGATTTATTTAATAATGAGTATTGCCACCGCTTTTATTTATAAGTTCAAATATTCTTTTTGGTAAGGAGTTATACAAATCGTGTATGATTTCGATCGGTATTTCATTCCAAGCTGAAATTATAGCTGTATTTAAGGTTTATACGCTATCAAGTTGATGGCCAGACCAATAGACTTTCCTAGTGAGCCATCCCCATAAATTTTCTATAATATTGATGGCCATTCCAGGACCCTTATATTTTCTTCCGTGAACCATGGATTAATCACCCTGGGTGTGTGGATGGCTGCATGGTCTTGTTGAAATATCCAATCCTGACCGTCTATCTTTTCTATTATTTGATTGAAAGACTCTCCATGTCTACATCGTCGTCGTCTCAAAAAGAAGCCAGTACTGACCAAGAGTCATAAGGAAAGTAGACATGCATTTGCTCGGAATGACATGACGTGGAGGAACGAGTGGAAACAGATCACATTTTCTGATGAAAAGCTATACTATAATCTGAGAAAAGAAGAAAAGTTTTTGTCCCGCCGTCATAGAAAGGAAGAAGGCGTAAAGATTTGGGGAGCCGCCATTTCCTACAATGGACCAGTTGATCTCGTTTTTATTAGTGGACGACAAACGGCTAATAATTACAAAATAATAGAAAAGATGGACGGTCAGGATTGAA
This sequence comes from Dioctria rufipes, assembly GCA_963924295.1. Taxonomy (NCBI): domain Eukaryota; kingdom Metazoa; phylum Arthropoda; class Insecta; order Diptera; family Asilidae; genus Dioctria; species Dioctria rufipes. The sequence goes on from OZ002740.1 coordinate 304,622,611, forward strand.
CATTTCCACACGACCACGCAGCCATCCACACAGCCAGGGTGGTTAATCAATGGTTCACGGAAGAAAACATAGGGGTCTTGAATGGCCATCAATATCTCCTGACATAGTATAGAGAATTTATATGGATGGCTTACTAGGAAAGTCTATTGGTCTGGCCGTCAATTTGATAGCGTATCATATAATTTCACCTTAGAATGAAATACCGATCGAAATCATACACGATTTATATAACTCCTTACTAAAAAGAATATTTGCACTTATAAATAAAAGCGGTGGCAACACTCATTATTAAATAAATCTTTCGAATTCAGTTGTTCTTTACAATGAAGATAATTTCCCTACAAAACTCCTGAAACTTTTGTATTAAAAACAATCTTTATTTCTCTGAGGTCAATCAAGTGTCGTGCTGTTTGATACCAACTTTTCAAATAAAAAGCCGTTAATAATGTACTCCGTACCAAATGAAGCCAATAATAGCACAGCGAAGTTAGGAATTTCCAGTGCTTCTAAATAAGTGTAATAAAATTTTACAGGAGTAATTTGTTCTAAGGATACATTAGAAAATGAGGGTGAGGTCAATCATGTGTCGCGGAGGTATGTATTACAGGAAATTTTTGTGGAATCTAAAGTGCATACTGTGCTTGTCTCTGAGACGTGGTTGAATGAGGACATTACATACCGCTCTATATCTCTGCCTAGATACAATATCTATCGGTGCCATCGCGTTGGTCGTACAGGTGGGGATGTTGCCATCTGGATTCATTAAAGGCCAAGTTCATTGTCTGTTCAGATCCCGGTAATATCTTAGAATTTTTCTGTATAGAAATTCACTCAAATGGTCATACATGTACGTTGGCTGCCGTCTACTGCCCACCTAGTTGTTTTAGTTAACCTATCGCTGCTAAGTTTCAAAACATCATAGCTGGTATATCAACTCACTGCAGGAATGTTATTTTCGGTGGTGAGGTGGGAGCTCCTCCCGTTGTTTGAAATACGTATTGCATACCTTGGATTTGAAAATCATGAACTCAGCTCCAACATATTTTAATACTACAAATCCATCACGATTGGACCTATTCTAAACAACTGACGCCGACTCAGTCTTACTTGTTAATAAAGTTAGTCATCCAGATAGGTTCTCCACGATTTCATCTTCTTGACTTACAGTTTTTAAGTTGATACTATTTTGAGTTTTAGTTCGTACTCATATCGTGACTATTATAATATAAATTATGATAACCTATTTTCTGAATACTCTGGGAAAATGTTTTAACTCTAATAATGTCGATGAAAAAGTAAGATGCCTAACTGAATACGTTTATTTTTTATTTAATAATTTTGTCCCTATGAGAGCTTGTCACAAGCGAAATTTAGGATGTGCTTGGTTTAAACTTTGGTTTACTAATGAAATCCGAAGCTTAATCGCGGAAAGGGACTAACTATACTACCGTTACAGGCTATTACGATCACCTGTCGATTTAAGATGTTATAAAATTGTACCTAAATAAAGTCATCACTACGACACATGCAGTCAAAAGAAGATATTTTATTTCGAAACTTGACCCTATGGTTCCTCCTAAAAATCTTTGGGTTAACCTTCGTAAATTAGGAGTGTGTGGTATGGATTCACAATAATATAATTTCGAGCCCAACAACTAAAATTCATTCTTCACATTTACTCAATCCTCCGCAAATAGTTATCCAGAATTAATATCTAATTTTGACAGAGAGTCTGAGTCGAATACTGGCGATGGATTCTTATTTAGGTGTGTCGATGTGTCTGAGATATCTATGGCTATAAATAAAATTAAATCGTCTGCTACAGGTCCTGATAATATCCCAACAAAATTTGTAAAAATTATTCTTCCGTTTATTTTACAACCCTTGACATTTATGTCTTCAATTCGTGTTTAACTACATCGCAATTTCCAGTGCACTGAAAAAGGGCTGTTATCCTACTGATTCCCAAGTCCCGCAAGTGTACTGAATTCTAAGAATTACGCTCGATGTATCTACTTTTAGCTGTGAATCTGCATTACTCAAAGTAGTATCTGATATTTCTGAGGTACTAGACAAATATTATATCCCCATATTGATTCTCCTTGACTTTAGTAAGGCATTTAATTGCGTCAATCATTGCCTGCCTTTCTTCAAACTGAGCCATTACAGCTATCACAACTATCAAATTGATAAAAAAATTTCTTTTCTCCAGAATCCAGTCTGTCAAAGTTTCTGACATTCTTTCATCACCCCTAACACTCAGCTGTGGGATGCCTCAAGGTTCCATTATCGGACTTCTTATCTTTTCGCTTTACATTAATGAACTACCCATGGAGCTTTTTGATGCATCAGTTCATCTTTATGCTAATGATGTTCAGATATATTTAGATAGGCAAATTGGGCTAATTGAGGACGGACTATGTTGAGCGGCTAAATGACGACCTGATTAGAATTGGTGAATGGGCCAAAAGTAATCAGCTTATACCACATGTATGCCAATGTATCAAAGAAGGTACTATGTTTCAGACTTAGCTCCAATCAAGGTAAACAACACCATCGTACCTTATGTCGATTCTGTTAAGAATGTTGGCATTGAGTTAAATACGACTTAACACTATTTGAAAAGTTTATTCCTGTCTGAGAATGTTGAGATTTTCTGCCAACATGTTCTCCCGTCAAAGTTTAATTTTTCCGAAACTCGATTCACAATGTCAGCGCAAGCTAACAGTAGCTATTAATGACACTGTTCGATTTGTTCACGGTTTACCCAGAACTTCTCATGTCTCTTTACACTAACTCATACCTAGGTTGGACACTGGATGTGTATCTAATGGAAAGAAAATTAAAATTTTTATATAAGTTGGTATATTCTAAGGAGCATGAATATCTGTATGATCGTATTCAATTCCTAGGCTCATCTCGGAACCGCAACCTATTATTGCCTAACTTTCGAACTCAAATTGGCTAGCGATCTTTCTTTATGCAGGTTATACACAAATGGAATAGTTTACCCACTAGCGTTCAAAGAGCTAGTTCCGTTAAATTCTCTATTTTTCTTGGTAGTATAAGTGGACGCGCGCTTTTGCTTGGTTACTCCACGTCTCGTTCTTTCTGTAATTTAGCTTTCTCAGTCTATTATTTTTTAATTAGTAATATTCATTTGTTTTTTTTTTATTTTCTTTTACTCACTGTATTTTTATATTTATATTTAATGCATACTTCTACAATCTTTTGTACAAAAATAGTAAATAAAGTTAAAGTTAAAGTTAAATATCTATGTACATATATACGGGAACTATATTTATGCAATGAAAATAATATAGACCATTTAAACCCAATTTTCACTTTTTACTTATTTATTGAAAATAATTTGTGATTCTTATAAAATAATAAACAAAGATTTTTTTAAAACAGTCTTCGGGACCATATTCATAATTGATAAATTTTTAAAATAGGCGGTCTATAGTTTTTTAAAATAAAAACTTATCTATATAAATAAAAATGAAATGCTGTTCGTTTGTAATTGCATCACTTGAGAACGGCTGGACCGATTTGGGTCATTCTATTTTTGAAATGTTCGTAATAGTCCGAATAAGGATCGTAGCGAAAGAAAAATTGGAATCGAAAATCCCTTCTAGGTGTTGCCATACAAAACTTCGGGTTTTCACTATATATTTGGAAACTGCCTGAGAACGATCGACATGGAGAGGTTGTACACCGCATTGTTGTAAAAATTGCTAATACAAGTTTTATTTATTTTAACTTCAAATTCATTCGATAGATTACAGATTCTGTTATAAATCCAGTTATATTATACCGGATACATTCATCTACAACTACATACTCATCGTGCAACTAGCGAAATAAACTACAATATAAAAAATATGCAAATATACTAAGACTAGGAAAATATAAAGATGTAGCAAATTACCCGATATGAATTCAGTATACTAAAACTAGGAGAAAATATTACGTATAAGAAATATCCAATTACTAATTGAATACAGAAGGAAAGAGTAAACTACTACTAAATACTAGATATTAGATCAATGTTCTAAATTTACTTTGATTAAACTACGAGTTTTCAAGGTAAAAAAGGGCATTGAGTATCCCAATAAATCTATAAAAAGAAAGAGAAGGAAAGGAAAGGGGTTCGGATTATCTGGGCTGTCTGAACTCTTCTATAGTAAGCATTTTGAATGTCAGAGGACTATTGGCAAATAAATCAATATCGGAAAACTTATTGTTAAATGATTTTTGAAGTCTAAATAATGGAGACTTTTCTATTAAATCGGTTCTATGCTGCCTCAATGTCCTGAATATGATACTAAAATTGAGCTTAGATAACAAAAAATAAGGGTAATCAATATAACCATTAACCAGTTTAAAGAGGAACGTTGCATCCAAATACAATCTTCTATTTTCAAGAGACAACAGGTCGAACCTAGCAAGTCTGTTCCCATATTCGCTATATGAACGTTCGAACTTGTAGATCAGAAATCGCGTGAATTTCCTCTGAACTAACTCCAAACTTGAGAGGCATATTCCAAAATATTTTTTACTAGAAAATTGAGAAATATAATGAAAGAAGATAGAGATGAAAAGGATTTACCAGCACGAAGTATGAAACGCATTAATCGAAAAATCTAAATTGTAATTTCGAGTCAAAATGTACGCCAAGATCGTTAACATCATCTATACGACCTAAAGGAGCATTTTTGGCATTATAATCAAATAAAATAGGGGAACTTATGCGAGAACATGAGATGGCATTACACTTAGATGTATTGATTTCAAAGTTGTTATTATTACATCAGCCATGTAGGGTAGATAAGTCATCTTGTAAGCGGAGACAATCACTGATGGAATCTATTTTTAAAAGTATTTTAGCATCATCAGCATACAATAAGCAATTGGACTTGATATATGATGGAAGGTCATTAATGGACATCAAGAAAATGTATGGACCAAGTACAGTTCCCTGCGGAACACCTGAGAGCTGTTCATACGGGTTAGAATACAGACCTTTGAAGGCTGCTAAAAAATCCCTATTGAGGAGTTAAGAATAGAACCAGGAAATTGTATTCGGATGGAAACCAAATCTTGGCTAAAGCTATTTTGTGACTTCTTTTGCCAAAGTCTTTAGAAAAATCAGTGTAAACATAGTCAACTTGTTTCCCTTGGTCAAGGGAAGTGGCTACGAGGTGTGCAAATGAAGCCAAATTCGTGACAGTGGAACCAACCTGGAAAAAAACCATGTTGATTATCCGAGATAAGTGCTTTTGTTGTGGGAAGGAGTTGGTTATAAATAACTTTTTCAAATATTAATGCCAGGCTACTGGAAATGAAAACAGGACGATAATTAGTAATTAATCTAGGATCAGCGCTTCAATATTGAAGGGAAAATTTCCTGCATAATAGACAAATTAAATAGGTCACACAACGGCTGAGCTAATGAGTGCGATCAGTTTTTATAGATACCGTTTGGTATTCCATCAGGACCAGGGTTTTTATTTATGTCTAATAGATCAAGAACCTTTAAAATTTTCTCTCTACATGTTGAGTTCAGTTTAATATTATTTAGGACGCCATTCTCTTCGTTTAACTTATTTAGTACAGACCACGGATTTAAAATGATGAGAAAATATTTCAAATGATTGAGTGGGGGACCGTGACACCTCATCATTTGGGTAGGTGTTGGATTCCTTTAAATTTTTACGAAAAACCCACAAAATCTTTGGGGTTATCATCTAATTAGTTTTCAGTGTTGTTAATTAGTTTTCTATAACATTCATGCAAAAGTTTCTTAGAAACTCTTCTTAGGCAGGAGAATGTTCTATAAATTTCAGGGTTACATATTTTTTTTTTTTTTGTATAGACGACGAAATCTATCATTAGTATCAAGAGCAAGTATTAGCGGGTGGGAGAACCAATGCGGGTAACGTTTATTTCAGCGCTTTACCTCAGGTACAAAAGCATGGAGCATACCATCATTTAAAATTCGATAGAAATGACTGAAGGACTGTTCTACATCTAAGTTGCATAAATTGCAGAAATCAACATCCTCGAAGTAATTATTCAAGCTAATATAATCACCGCACCTGAAATCAAAATATGTATTATTATTATTACACGAAATCTTCTCAACAGATATGGAAAGATCTATGTCAATGACAGGATGATGAGGGTCAATTCTACATAACGGGCATAATGATGCTGATACTTCAATGTTGTAATGTATACGTAATTATTTTTGTTTTGTTTTGTTCGTTATGGTCCAGGAAAAGTTTGCAGGAAAAGAAATTGCCAGTGATTAACGCATGTTTGAAGTCGTCCATTTTATGGAAACATATCAAGACACTCAAATTAAGTATCATCATACGTGTCGAGTTGCAGAACAACCAATGTGCAGAATAATTTGCAAAACAATTATACTAGACATTGGCAATGGCAAAATCTCTGTTGACGTTTCGACTGGTTGTATTACATTCCCCGTCGATTTTTGCCAGTTCACAGAATCAAAGACCAAACTCATCCGAAAGATGTTCCAAAATATTGCTCAAAATTACAAAATTCATGTATGTTTGGTTGAGTCAATATAGCACGGATGCGAAGAACATTGATGTCGACGAATTGAATTTGAAAATTGTCGTTGTAATTTCTGGCGAATTGATGACGTACAAATTGGTGGATTCCATTACTAGCCAAGATGATGTCGAAAATTATCCAACGTAATTTCTAAATCCGCTGGAAATGCCCGGATTGCCGTCTCACAATCTCCAATTGAAAGTCGGATCATTAACCAATCATGTCTTTATATTGGCACCCGGGTTACGGTGAAAAAACTGACGTCATCGAAACAACAATTCTTAAAGGAAAGTACAAAGGAGAAGACGTTTTTATATCACGCATCCCAATAATTCCGACCGACATGCCATTCAACTTTAAACGCTTGCAGTTTCCGGTGCGGCTTTCATTCAAATCTTAATGGCAGTCATTGAGTGTTTGCGGCATTAACCTTGAAAATCCATACTTCTCGCTGATATAGTATGTCGCCTGTTTCCGTGTAGGAAACTTTTTTTGTTTACGCGCCAGACATCAAAACAAAAAAAATGTCGTTTGTTATAAAGCATTGCAATGAATATCCTCCTCATATTAAATATCCATGGCAACAATCGTTAATAGATACAATGATCACTCAGAAATACGTTTTTTCTCATTTTTACTTTGTTTACAAATTTTTAATACCTTTTCACAAATTCACAAAACGATCACAAACAAATTTATTGAAATTTGCACAGGACAACGTCTGTCGGTTCAGCTAGTAAAATAATTAAAAGCTTACAAACATAATAAAACATAAAAAAATATTTTCACAAAATGCCAGCTCATGACATCTTTATTGATTTTGAACTTTCGAAGAGGACCGATTTTTTTTTGCAAAATTACCGTTTGCTTCTAAATATTCTTTAAATTCTAAACAACTGAGATCATAATTACATTTCGTTAATAAAATTTATTTAACTGCCTCAATCTTCATTTGTTCATATATTATTAAGAATAGAAAAAACCCTTTCCGTTGATGCATTTGATCCTAATAGACAAAACTGAGTTCAACAATAATGTTTAAAATATTCGGAAAAACTATATATTGATTTCTTATAATGTCCACCCATCCATTATCTGGTAACCTTTGACTCTCTAAGTATTCTCTTATCTTGTCAGAAGTCATATAACGCACGCTAATTCATTAAACACTTTGCTGTCGCTCAATTAATTCCTCTTTTACATAATAAAAATCAAATTTTCATCAACTATGTCGTCTCAACAAGGTACTGCACGGAGAAGCACCCATCTCAACACTTCAACTTCTTCGAATGCAATGCATTGCCCCATTACCTCAAATAATCAACCATTACAAAAATTACTTGATTTCAAATTTGAGATCCTTCATGAATAGGGAGAGGGACACTTCTGTCATGCATATATATTTTCTAGGACTCAATCTGTGCAATATCATTATAAAAAAGGGGTAGATAATGTGAAAAAAAAAAAATAAATAAAACCAGACTTCGGAGCAAGGGTAATTAAAAAATTGTTTAAAAATAGTTGGATGTTTTTGTTGGGATAAAAATTTTATTTTTTAAGGCTCAAAAAGTTTCAAAATTCTTTCTACTGACCGTTTTGATATTCCGCATCTAATGTAGCTCATATTTCTTTGAATTGTTTTTGAACGCGAACTATACGGGGTGTCCCGTATGTGGTCTGGCACCCGAAGGCTATGGATAGGTCATGCTGAGATAATCAAAACATTGTATTGATGGGGAGATTCTAAGGGTTGCCAAGATAACGGGTTAAGGCTGGGTCTATGTCATAATTGGGACAAATCGGTGCACAGTTAGCAAGATGGGGCGGGGCGTTAATATTTTTGAATAAATCGCAAATTGATTAATGGAATATTTATTTAAACACCTAAGGCAACAAAATAACGTTTTCTAATTTTTAAATATGTCCCCCAATTTTTATTTAAAACGATTTAAAAATAAAAATTCAATGATTTTTTTTTAATTTCTCTGGTTTGCGGAGCAGGGCTGCCACAAATTTGAACTAAATTAAATAAATTTTTAATAAAAGCTTTTTGGAGTTAATAGGCATAAAATAACGTTTTCCGATTTTTAAAAATCCACTTATATCTGTGACAATTTGACGCAATAGATTGCTTTACCCGCATTTTACCCATTAAGAAAGCAATCTATTGCATACAATTTTCATAAAAATAAGTAGAATTTTAAAAATCGGAAACCGTTATTTTCTGCTTATTTACTTCAGAAAGCTTATGTTAAAAAATTTTTTAATTTACCAAATTTGTGGCAGCTCCGCTCCGCAAACCAGAGAAATTAAAAAAAAAAATCATTGAATTTTCATTTTCAATAAAAATTGGGGGACAAATTTAAAAATTAGAAAACGCTATTTTGTTGCCTTAGTTGTTTAAACAAATATTCCATTAATCAATTTGCGCTTTATTCAAAAATATTAACGCCCCGCCTCATCTTGCTAACTGTGCACCGAGTTGTCCCAATTATGACATAGACCCAGCCTTAATTACGATTTTTTTATGTTAATAATTCATGTAATATTTATAGCACAAAATATTTATTGCTAATTTAGTTTGACGGGAAAAACAAATATTTAAATAAATGATGATATTATTTATTGATTATTGCAAAATAATAATTGGGACATATTGTCCCAATAGTATTGGTGAGTGGGTCATATGTGTCCCAACAGTATTTTATTATAGTAAAATAGTGGAGCATATAAAAAAAAATAATTGTAATTCAACATTTCTTTTTTATTGCATATATACAAGGTAATCAAGTATGATACTTAGCAAAACAATCATTGCAGAGCGCTAATGTGCACATTTGGCAAGTGATATTTGTCCTCTTTTCTTTTTTGAAACCAGCACATCGCACACATCGTTTTCTTGAATTTTCCGGAATAGGCAGATGATCCTCAACATTATCCATGAATTTGGTTCTATTTGAGGGATGTTCTCTCTTCATTATTTTCTTCTTGCCCAGCTGGGATTTGCCAATGGCTATCATATTTTCTGCTACTGGTATAATAAAGTTTATAAACGGCAGTTTTGAACGTCTTGTTTCATTGTATATTATATATGCATTATACAGGGTGTTTCCTCCATGGTGGTCCATAGAGCAGGAGGTGATAGTACTCACCTAAACAAACAAAAAATCGTATGGCAGGGGGGGGGGCATATCAACGGTTTCGGAGTTACAGGGTGATTAAGAAAAAACGCTAGTTTTTCACAAATTACTCTGTATCTTAAAAAGTACAGGGCGTATGGTCACAGTTAAGAGCTCATTGTATGCAGAACTTCATGGTCTTTTCAACGACTGCTCAACCAGAACCGTACCCCTCGCCCTTCAGGAATTATGGTTGTCTAAACTCAAAATTTCGATTTTTTTTACCTTTTTTTTAATTTGACCTCTATTATTTTTGCAAAAAGGTCGTTAACATAACTTTTTTTTTATAAAAAGTGTAAACTGTAGACATTTCTCTTTAATATGACCTATTACACCCAATGTGCTATCTGAAGCGCTTTAAGAGTTATTAGCTTTAAACCTATTCTCAAACCTATTTTCATTTCAAACCTATTCTCAACGATAATTTGTTCCCTTAGCACGTCATTTTACAAAATATCGTCTAATTTCGGTGAGACCTGAATAGGTTATGAGTTAATAACTCTTTAAAGGCGGGTGTTAACACATAGGGTGTAATAGGTCAACTTAAAGAGGAGAGTCTACAGTTTACAGTTTTTATAAAAAAAAGGTATGTTAATGACCTTTTTGCAAAAATAATAGAAGTTAAATTTAAAAAAAAAGATAAGAAAATCCGAAATTTTTAGTTTAGACAACGATAATTCTTGAGGGGAGAGGGCTATAGGGCTGATTGAGCAGTCGCCATGGAGTTCTGCATATAATGAGGTCTTAACTGTGACCGTACGCCCTGTACTTTTTAAGATACAGGGTCTTTTGTGCAAAACTAGCTTTTTTTCTTAATCACCCTGTAACTCCGAAACGGTTGATACCCCCCCCCCCCCCCTGCCATACGATTTTTTGTTTATTTAGATGAGTACTATCACCTCCTGCTCTATGGACCACCATGGAGGAAACACCCTATATATTGCAGTCATGAATAGCTTGTAGAAGACCTTTCGCCGCCATTTGGAGCTTTTTCGATCCGAATCATACTGTGATATCATTTGATCGGCGTGATCGACGCCTCCCATAAATTCATTATAAAACATAATTGAATCGGGACAAGTAATTCCTTTTTTACTGCCATCTTCTGCTTTTCTTTCTATAGTACCGATACTGCCACTGTGACTGTTGCTTACTAACAAGAAATCTCTAGTGTCTTGCCAACGAGTGCAAATTATACCTTCTTTACATGCCATCATTTCACTGTCTCCTCTCTGCAGTTTACCTTCAAATTTTGTTACATTTTTTCTAATCTTTATGCATGTTCCAACGGCAGCATTTGGTAGTGTATGTAAAAGATGAATTGAGGTGAAAAATCGGTCAAAACATAAAAGTATGTTCGTATCTCGAATTGATCTGGTTAATTTCTCCACAACTCTTTCACCAAGTGTGCCTTCTTGTGTGGAATTTTCTTTTCCGGAGTAAATATTTGTATCGTATACATACCCAGTTTTGGAATCACATCTTGTCCATAGTTTTATACCTCGTTTTATTGATTTTAGAGGAACATATTGTTTCATTGATAATCTTCCTTTGAATTTTGTCATTGTCTCATCAATTGATTGATACGTACTAACACTTCTGGCAGACAAAAAAGTTTGTTTTTTTAGACAGGATAATTCTTCTTCTATGTAATGCTCCTTGGAAGCGTCTTTTGGTTTTTCGGGGTTATTGAAGTACAGTTTTGGTAGAAGTAACTGACATCTATCCCTAGATATGACACTTTTAATTTCATCATTACCTAAAGATTTTCTGTTGGACCAATACATGTGATATGCTGGTAAACGATTGTAACTCATTATGAGAGAACAATCAAGCACGATCATTATTTCTGCACTCGATGTCTTTTGAATATTTATTTTAGATGTCTTTTCTACAATTTCTAATCGTTGATTGGTGCATTGGGCAATCCATACAAATAAGCTTTTAGGAAATAATTTGAACACAGCATCCATTTCTGAAGACTTGCTTGTTATGTTACACAGTACAGTTGTTTGGTTTTTCTTGTGGAATATTATGTTTCGGTATAAAATTTTCAGTTTTTCTACACGGAAAGAAAATTTTTCTAAAACTCCAGTGAATAGAACATTATATTAAGTGAATAAGGAACGATTCTCGTCCACGTGAATTTGGGATCGATTCAATCCAATACGGCATAATTTTAAGAAAATCAAATTCACGATTTGTTTTCTCAAATCAAAACCGACTTTCTTGCTTTTGAGAAATTTTGGAATAAATTAAGAAATACTTTCTAGGCGAAAACAAAATATTTTCTCATTTCAAGAACAGTCTACTTGTTTTTTCAAGAAAAAAGAGTTTGTATTAAGAATGAATTTCTCATTTTTTTCTTGCAATTAGAAAATATTGCTAATATTAAGTTGAGCTCACTCGAGTGACGTTGCTGAAATTGTTGACGGCATTCTAACCTTTTTAAAACCAGTATGATCTTCATGTCTGCTTCTGTCCAAAAGAAAATTATTTAGCCCTAAGAAAAGCTGTTTATATTCAATGAAGAAATAAATAAGTAAGCACTCGTAAATTTCTTGTTTAATTGTTTTTAATAATTCCACAAATTTATATTTTTTACATGAACATATTTTATTTGTATATTTGCAGTTTTTTTTTTATATCATAGATAGAAAAAGTTAATATTTTATGTATGTATATCCTTATATGTATAAAAAATATGTAATTTAAAATTAAATTTTTATTCTCATAGTAATTCTTATTTTGATATACAGATGGTAATATCATTAAAAAAAAGTGCTATATAATATACAGGGTGTCCCGCAACTGATGTTATACCGGGTAACCATAAAGAGATCATGTCGATAGACGCAAGATGATTAAAAACAGAAAGATATAACAACTATATAAAAATTACCAATCTATTGCCGTACTGATTTTTGTACGAAGGCCAATTCTCCAAAATATTATGAAAGGTTAGTCCTGCTGTCGTAAAAGAGCGTATCCTTAGTTTAGAAGTATTCCTCTATTTAAATTCCACCGTCTCCCAAGGTTTTTCATACAGTCTTATCCATTCTTTACGAACCTCGTAGTTTTTGTCGCTTGTCAACGTCGAAAATCATTAGATATTTGAAAGTAGAAATCCTAGAATGATATTTTGTAAACAAAAAGAAAAGTATAAAAAATGATCAGCGTCTTTCATAAAATAATTATTAGAAGTATAGGCTTTAACTATGTCGTCCACAAGTTTTTCCCTTACAAAGGGTGTCAAATTATGATGGTTTTCTTCCCAAGCTTTAAGAATTATTCGTCCGTCAGGTGTTGCTAAATAGTCAGAAAGTTTCTGTAAGCATATTAGTAATGTTTATCTATACAAATCTGATTATATTTGGTATTAACATACAAATCCAGAAAAATTAATTGCTGGAGAAGTAGTTGGTGAATTTGGTACTGGTGATGGAGAATGAGAACCAGAATCAGATAAGAAGGAATTTCTGCTTGCTGTAAAACTAATGCCAATATTTCTCTTTAACCAATCATAGGTCGACAAATCGAGAATTTCACAACTCATTTATAGAATATTTAATTTTCACTCTGCACAATATAATAATCGACACACACTTGATGCACTAAAACTTCCCGCAAATCGAAACACGTTTAATGCGTACCACTCCACGAGTTAGAATGAAATTTACCAAAATTCAACACAGTTTAGAAAAGAGAATACCATTTCGCATAATGAGAAAGATTTTCTAGAATTAAGTGAACATAGCTTGAAAAGACTGCCAAAACAGTACTTCTAGTAATTATTTTCTATATAATAAGAAATTAAGAAAACATTTTAAGAAATATTTTCTTGAATTAAGAATATCAAAACTGAATCAAATTTTCTTAAATCAAGAATATGTTTTTGAATGAAAGTTCATACAAAATCATATTTCTTCATATGATTTCTAAGTTCTCATATCAAGATAATCTAATGTTCTTGATTTGAGATTTGAAAAGTTAATATCAAGAATAAAGCACATGATTCAATCAGTTATGTAATGAAATAAGTGCTTTAATCTAACGTTTCCCATTTTCTACAAACAAGAAAAGTATTTCTTGAAGTTTAGAAAATTTTTTCTTTCCGTGTAGTCCAGTCAAACGCAACTCCTAAATTACCATTCGGAACCTCGTTTTCCTTTTCATTTTCGCCGTTGAATTCTTCATCTTCAGAAGTAAACGCATCATCCAAAATTTGTGTCAATGCAGTATCTTCAACTTCACTTGAAGAATCATCGTCGCTAGATGGTTGTATATAGTTTTTATCTATATTACTATCATCATTGTCTTGAAATTTGTTTAATTCTATTGGAACATATAAGTCCCATTTTTATTTTTGGATATAAGAAAACTCATAGAAACTATTGCTGCACACTAAATAAGTAAAATGAAATTCTAAATAACTTACTTGTCAATTTCGAGTACAGCACATATAAAAACACAGTTAGTAATAAGCGTGACACGTGTCTACTGTTTGCTAGCAACATCTAGAGACTGACAAAATTTTATAGAAAAGAAAAAAAGCAGACAGCAAACAGCAACAAATCAGACAGGTTTGTAAGCATTTAAATTATTTTAGTAATTATTAGAAATTCTCTGGGACAATAAGTCCCTACAGTATTGAAAGGGTTAAAGATATTTCAGTATGTTTTTATAGATCACCCTGTAACTTCTGAATGATACACCATATGATGATGATTTAAAATTTGTTAGATTGCTAATTGTGCTTCCGAAATTTTAAATTTGTTGAGTCAAAACTTCAGAACAGAGAAGAGCGGGGGAAAAAATCCAACGATTAGCAATCTAACAAATTTAATTTTAAATCATCATCATAGGGTGTAATGTTCAGAAGTTACAGGATGATCTATAAAACATACTGAAATATCTTTAAGTCCCGTTATTTTAGAAACCGTTTCGATTTTCCTCCCCTAACCATACAATTTTTTCATGTCTCAGTATGACCTATCCATAGCCTTCGGGTCCCAGATCACATACGGGACACCCTGTATAAATATAAAAACTTGTATAAACAAAAAAATAAAAACCGATTTCGAATCTATAAACTAACACATTAAAAAGTTAAAAACGATTGACTTGCTGTTATCCATTGAGGAGCTCTATTCTACACGTCTTCATGAGATCTTGATAAAATTTTTATGGGACCACCCTCAAAATACCGGAGATATGAGGTAACATACATTAGAAAAAAAAATCTGTCGAATTGAGAACTTGCTCTTTTTGAAGCTGATTAAGAAATAGGCAATGTATGTGCCGACGCGTCCGTGTCTTGTCACCACTTTTCTGAATCCCTGACCAGTCAGCGTGTAAATCGGGCAATTTATTTGTTCAAATTCTCAGCTAGTAATATCGTGCTGAGCGTAGAAAGCTGTTGCTATAGGTAGGCGTTGATTTGCAATGAAATTTCTTTGTAAACAAAAGAAATTTAATCTATTGTCAGAATTGAAGAGACGAAGTTGTTAAAAATGATTTATAACATTGTTTTTAAAAACTCTTGCTGAAATACAAAAGATTTTATAATAAACCCAGCAGGAAATCAAGAATCAATGACATTTATTTAGTCCCATGTCTGCTGGAAGATTATGTTTATGCCCGCTCAAATAGCGGTCCTGTATTCTTTCTGTTTAGGGTGTTCCAGTTAGGACGACCTGGTGTTAGTTGTGATACATCACCACCGCCATTAATTCGTAGACGCTATCGAATATTGGTGCAAAGCGACGTCCATCACATCTGTCTCGTTGAACCGGACCGATCAGCCGCTACGACAGAACCAGTGAAAACACCTCGACCAGTTTGACATAGGATCAACTGGTTTTATATTTTACGTTCCATACTGGAGTTATAGGCTCCCCAGTAACGTGAGACGTATATAACAAGGACCATGGTGATACTACAGCTAAAACGAGACATATTGGTCTGTCTCAAGGAGTGCTCGTGTGCTGCTAGGTCTCACGATACCCATTTCTTTCTTTTGTCCACATTTCTTACAGAATGCTCGAACGTTATCATGTGCACGACAAGCACTGACTACACACACAAGTGGCACACTAAAGGCAAAGGCCCAATGTACGCGTCGCATCCGACGCGTGCTGCACTTCTTTCGCGGCAGACGGGTGTATGATTTGAGTAAGATCAAATGAACGCGTCGCGCACGTACTCTTGAGATTTATTTATAAAAATAATTAGTGATAGAAAAGCTTGAATTATTAATTAAAAGTGAAATAATGGATAAATCGGAGCTATTAGAAGTGGCTGTTCTTGCGTTTGCAGCTTACGAAGCATATAAACAGTTTGAATTCAATCAAGAGAACTGTCAAAGCGTCTGCAGCGCGTTAAAAGTAAAAAACAACTGCTCTACTTTCGCGTCGAATCCGGCAAGCCTGGTAGCCATTTGGCTAGCACGAACTTAAATGCGTATATTGTATTCAAAAGTCAAAGCGACGCGACGCTTGCCGCGTTCATTGAGTTTTGACCATAAGGTCATCCTAGTGCTAAGATCAAGTTCGTCCTAATTGCTGTTCTTGTTAAGATGTTAAGAGCCTCTGATGTATAGAGGTTCATGCCAAAATATATCCAGTATGATTAAGCTACACTTTCTTATCTTACTCATTTGAAACCTCTACATCAAGACATCTAACGAATATCAAGAAGAGCTGAGGTCCCAAATCTCCAGTTGCAATAAATACGACGCGTTTCAGTTGGACTGCCAACCACAACGCACAATTTCTGTTGGGCCCTGGGATTCAATACATAGCATACTCACTAAAGGTACATATATATTTTTACTTCGACATCTATGGGAAGACATACTATTGACTTTGGAATGCAGTTATTCAAAATGTGAGCAGCCCAATTTACTCCAATAGGAATCTTTCAGTAGATATCTGAAGTTTATTGAATAGATTATTTTCGTTGCATCTTGCTGCCCGTACTAAAGATATAACCTGCATGGCGAACAATTTAAATATATTTCTTTAAGATGTCAGATGATTCACCTGGCAGGTCACCGTCTATCAATATTTTAACTTGGCCCTGCTTTTGCGGCATAAAGATAAAGTAGTTGGACAAGTACTGGGCAAATTTTTGTGCTATAATGATTTTCTGTATTTTCTATATTATTTCTAAAAATTATGATTATGTTAAGTTTTAATGAAAATGAATCCTAATTGATTGCTGAACAAAGATTCAAGATCTTACAAATGTTGCTCAAAATAGAGGATCGACTATTTTTTTAGATGCCACATTCAGAGAATAATCGATTTGCAGGGATGTCTTTTATGTAAAAAAAATTTCTTGGTAGCATTAAAAAGTAAAGTTTTGAGTGAAATAATGAAATTTGTACGAACTATTGTTTTTTTTTTTTTTTTCAAATCCTTTTCAATAATAATTAACACCACAATAAATCATCGCCAATGCCGGTTGATGACCTCTTTTCTCCTTTTATTAACTTCGAAGTAAGTACATCTTCTAAAGTATGGTATCAAAGGCCCATAATAGGTATGATAGATTTTGCTAATTACTACATTAAAAAGCGTACTTTGGAAAACATACTTTGCTGTTTTTTTTAGCTAGATTATCATTATCTACACAATGAAAGATAATTTTTCATATTGTCCTTTGATTCGCAAAAGATACTTTCAATTGTACATATTATGAGGACCATGTTCATCGACCAAAATTATTTAATGGATAATTTGGAGAATGTAAAATTTTTAGATTATTCATAAACCATAAAGTTATTTTTCGGAAGACATTATTATGACTTCTCTGAAGTGGTATTAAAAATAGTATCCGTCTAAGGAAATGGGGATATAGCCTTATAAATTGCAATAAAACACCTGATTTATGAGCACAGGGTTTTATGATAAGTATTTCCTTTTAAAGCTTATACAAAATTTAAGACTTGCCATTTTTAAAGCTTGAAAAGTACAGTTATAAAGGACTAGACATGAAATAAATTTGGTTGTGTATGAAATCTAGTGAAATTATTTCACTTCGTTCATTTTATTTCCTTAAATATTATTGCAATTCTGGAGGAGAGGTTGGACTGCTTGAACCAATGTTATTTTTTTCAAAAGAATTCTTCCTATGAAATATAAGTCTAAAAATGACAAATTAAGGTCTAAATTGAACATTAAGGCATTAGCTAGATATCTTTATAAAAAATTTGTAATAATATTCATATCATTCTTTAATAAATAGGTACTATAAACTTCGCAAGTTTTGAGTTCTTGTATAGCAACAAAGTAAACATTGAGTGATATTATTGTTGCAAAAATTTAATATATATATAGGTAACTAAAATAAGAAATTACCATAAAAGATTTCCATTCAAAAAATTAATAATAATAAAAAGGTATTTGATTCCTTTAAGCTGCTAGTTTAGTTTAGTAAAATATTAATGAGCAATTAAAAACGAAAAACCAACAATCTTCTTTGGATGCTGTAGATACATATATCAGTAATATTAGGATGTATAATAGATGGATTGAAACGAGGTTGAGAAGGCCACGAAGGCCACAACGAGGCCCATTTTTCACCTTCCAGACTTATGAGGAATTGTAATTTCTAGCTTTAGGATGTTTATATAAAACATTATTGCGTAAAAAACGTTGTCAGCGTAGAAGATTTTTTTTTTAAATTTTACTAAAATATAATCCACTTCACTTGAAGTTATATTATAATTTTGGTCACTTATATGATTATTAGAGAAATCATCAGAGTTTGAGTTAAAACATAAATTGAAATCAAAATTCAAATCACCGTCATCACTACCTGATTCTGCGAATACTACTAATTTCACTTTGCTGCCCAGACTTCATTGAAATTTTATTTCTATCGTAATTAAAGACCTTGTTCTTACTTTTCATCCTATTTCTCTTGGACTTACCTATGGATAACTTTTAATGGTTTCAGGAATACTGAGGGCCACTGTTGGATTCAAATTTGCGCGAGTATAGCAGGTTAACTGGCTTTGTTCATTAGAATACTGTACTTACTCTCTCGCTAATCTCTATTTCCTGCAATTTAATTACTTGATCCATCTGAAACGCTATGTGCAAATGGTAAATGT
Organism: Dioctria rufipes; assembly: GCA_963924295.1. NCBI lineage: Eukaryota > Metazoa > Arthropoda > Insecta > Diptera > Asilidae > Dioctria > Dioctria rufipes. The sequence continues at coordinate 304,641,499 of OZ002740.1, forward strand.
ACATTAGATTAACTGCAAGAGAAAATTTTATTTACACTGGCACAGTAAATTGGCCAACTAAGTGCTAAGGTAACGAGTTACGAACTGCGCATACGCAAAAGTGATCAGTCTCACTTAGTGAAAGTATACCCCCAAAATTTGGATTATTCCAACTTTTAGACTTGATGCGATGAACAGCCGATTAAATGTTAATTTTTACTTATGTTATGTTTTGATTACGTCCACGGAAGTTTTATTTAGAAGCTTGACTTTACGCTAGTTGTTAGTTCTGTAACTTTTCATACGGAAATATAATTTGTAAGTTTGATATGTGCTCATTAGTTCCGGAAATATTTATTTCAATATATGTGTATAAAGCAAGAGTACCGCGATTTATATATCTATGGGATTTTTTCTGTTCCAGCTATAGGAACCGAAATTGCGGTGTGCAGTTATACAGTAACATAAGTATTGAACGTTTCGACGCGAAACAACGGAAAAAATATTTTGTCTTGCCATGGAACCGCCCTGGGCTCTACAAAATATTCAGGAAATTTCTCCGTAACTGCTAAAGCGTTTCTTGCATAATTATTGCTCCTCAAACTATGAGAAATTTCTGTAATTTCTTCCTACGAATGAGAGCTCCATGATCTTGCTAGAATTTTTCATGGATCAATGTATATTTAAAGACGGAAAGCGTTATGATACTTACCAGTACAGAGCGCATATTACCAATATCACTTTATCAGCTGTAGAGACTATTTACGCAGTCTTGTCAATTGTTAATTTCACCATCAAGTTAGATTTGATGTTTTGAGTTTGTTCGGTGTAAAAATACTTAAACAGTTTTACAACTTATCTTAAAAAGTTCTATAGAATAATGTGCTATTTTTTTCTATATCGATTCTCCCTCTCTCGCTCGCTCTCTCTCTCTCTCTCTCTCTCTCTCTCTCTCTCTCTCTCTCTCTTTCTCTACAGTGATATTCAAGTGTTTTATGTCTTTACTTGGTTGAACCCTCCACCAAAGTTAACTTAATGACAAGTTAAGACACAGAAGAGTTTTAAATTTAAAATGTACGTGGAAAGAAAAGGAAAAAAGAAGAAAAAACAAATAAAAATCGAACTTTAAAACTTTTAAGAATAAAGGTAAAAAATGTGAGAGCCCAGATTACATGCAACGAAACAAAATGGCAAGTTAATAATTTTCTTAAATAAATGAGAAGCGGCGGAATTTTTACGTTTTACTCTCATAAAATGTTCCCGTGCTTTTATGAAAACAGGTTTTCTGTAAAATGAGAGTTATTCAATGTTTTTTTATAGCAAAATCAATGTTTGTTGTTGTAATTTCTATGATATTTGAACGCACGTGCTTCTGTTTACATTCGTTTTGCTCTGAAGAGATTAAGTGGCAGAAGTCATGCTGGATTTTGTGAGTTTTTCGGGAAAAATGAGAATTTTATATGAGAGCAACTTTACGTCTCCTTTCAGCACTTTGGCCAAAGCGAAATTTATCTTTTTCTTAAAAGTGAGGTAGTGTGACCTGAAGTACATTATTGTGAATAGTTTGATAGGATTTTGAGCGATTCAGAAAGCATCTAGCTTTAAGCCTTAATATCACGGCAGTCTTAATGCACGGATTAGTGGCGAAATATATTATATTCTATCTCAAGAGTACCAGTTTATGCCAGTGTATGCTTGACATTGGACTTACTGGTCGGAACGAGACCTATCTAAAATCTCTACCGATCTTTGGGTCACGGTACCCGGTTGATTTAGCGCAACTGCACTCCGAAAGCCAATCCTCTAAGCATACTTTAGTAAGCCACCATCCTTCAAATCCACGTACGCAGGATGCAGTTAAACAACAGGGCATATTCTTCTGTTCAAAGAAGAATGTCCGCCTAAGTCATGCAGACTCAGACAATCTCTCTCTGCCCGCATATGGGCTACCACAACCACAAAAAGGGGGCTGCTCCATGTTAAGGTGAACAGCACTACTAATTGCAGCACTATCCGGGGCTCCTCAACCCCGTAGTACCAAGTTAGCAATGTCGGCTACCCAATTGGTGTGCCTTCGTAGCACATGATCATAAAGTTATGAATACTCCCAGTGGTATCTTTGCATGTAGATATCCTTGTACTAATGAGACTGGTTAATCCATTCGGGCCTAAGATCTTATTGGCAACATCTTGAAAGATTTCTACATATCCTATACAGGCAAACACAAACCTTAATAGGCGCTGTTAGCGGGAATCACGCGAAGGTTAAGATATGCCCGATTCAAGACTGAAGAGGCTAAGAGATTAACCCTACTAACATACTGCTAACGCTACTAATATACATAGTCAATTTCCAACATTTATCAACCTTCTTAACTTCGTTTTTCGCGCCATGCCATTGGGACTATGTCTGAGATTTTATTATTCTGACTATTATGAGCACTTAACTTCTTTATATAATGACTTCTTTGCCATTCATACCCTACTACAGTAGCCACAGAGTCAAAAATCTCAATTTTTATGTACCAATTCGTGCATATGATATCTTTCAGTCATACTACCCTACCTTTGGACCTGCCCGGGAGATGCGATCATCAGTACTTCGAAAACTGCAATACAAATTTCTGCCATCAAGTATTCATGCTTTTCTCTTATATGCTTTTCACCTTGGCAGGCCTGAGCTTCACAGTCTTCTTTTTCGCTGCCATTGACGGATTCAATAAGATTTTGTCGTTCGGGTAATCCTACGTTATCTTGATTTTTATTTTTAGCTCATTGTTCAATCGCACTATAATGATGCATAGACAAATTCTTTTCCCCCGTTCATGCAAAAGACGACAGTTATGACATTACTGGCTTCGGTCTAAAAAACACGAAAAAATTTAAATTTTGTTCGACTGTGTCCTATCTTCTTATTACGTTATCTTTGCGTCCATCCTATCCTCTAATATGCAGTTTAAAGATTATAGACTGTGAGCTTGAAAATATACTGCCGAACAAATTAAAATAATTATCACTCTGAAAATCTTTATGTTTCCATAGTATTTCCAAAAATCAAATACATATACAGGGCGTTTCCGGCTAGGTGGTTAATAGAGCAGGAGTTGATAGTACTCACCTATCCAAACAAAATATTTTATGGCAGAGGTTGGCAGTCATTGGAAAGACCATGAAATTCTGCATACAATGAGCTCTTGACGGTGACCGTACGTCCTGTACTTTTTAAGATACAGGGTGTGTGAAAAACTAGCTTTTTTTCTTAATCACCGTGTGACTCCGAAATGGTTGATATGCACCCCCTACCTCTTCCATACAATTTTTTGTTTGCTCAGGTGAGTACTATCACCTCCGGGTCTATTGACCACCTAGACGGAAGCATCCTGCATATATGCCCTCCTGTGATAAAAAAATATGGTGAATTCTTCATTTAATGTTCGCGGGTACCATTAAATCATAAAATATTTTTTTTTGTGGATTGGTAGTAGTATCTATGACATCTATGCACAGTTTCATGTCACTATATTTAGTTGCTGCAGAGCTACACGTGCTTTTGTAAACATACAAAAGTGCGTTTTTTGATTTGTACCATATCTGATTTTGTTGAGCAAAGAATTTGCATTAAATTTTGTCTGCAGAATGAATATTCTGTCGCCGAAATGTTGAGGATGTCTCCGAATGCTTTTGGTCACAAAAAAAAAAATGTGTACAAATGTTCAAAGAAGGGCGAGAACGAGTTCAAGATGAACAGTGCCCCGAACGACCATCAATATTTTCCGATGTGTAAGTCACATCAAGGAAATTCAAGATTTTGGTTTTTGAAAATCATCGATTGACAATTAGAGACCATGCTGATGCTGTGCGCATTTCATTTGGATTAACCAAAGTAATTTTTGTGCCTTAGACGCGTCTAATCTCGATTGATTTCAAAAATACTCAATATTTTAGAAGAAAAAAAAACCTCCCACAGTCCCACACTGTATTGGTTCTTCGAGCACATTTCGCCAAAACCTCGTCCCATATCGTTCTACAACCACCGTATTTACCTGATTTAGCACCGTGTGACTTCCGGCTGTTCAACAAACTAAATAAACCACTCTGGGGTTATCGTTTCGACTCGATTGAGGAGATAAAAGCCAAATTGAAGAAACTGTTGATGGCCATACCGGAGAAAGACTTCTTTGACTATTTCTAGGATTGGAAAATACATTGGCATTACGTCGGATGGCGAATAGGCACTTTGAAGGTGATGAAATTGATTTGGAAGCATAAATAAAGATTTTGCATTTTATAAACAAATTCACTTTAGCTTTTGATCACAGTAGTTTATTAAAATATTTAAAAATTGTTGCCAAAAGTGATTTTCAAATATCCGGGTTCGTCTGTATAAATTATTGCTCCCTCCTTAAAATATTCATGAAAGCCAGAAGCCAAGACTGAATGCCGTATTTGTCGAGTAAAAATTTCTTACGCTTGATATCCCCTCATCTTCCCAATGCTATTTTTATTTATATTCAAACCCCCCCCCCACACGAATTCCCCCTATTCCAGAAAATGGTGTACTTATGCCAAATACCCCGTATATACAATATATATTTCTGAATCTGCTTCTCTGTAACTATTTTCCAAGCTTGTTTCTCCTATTTTTAAGAAATATGTGTCTGTTCCTCCAGAAATATATGTGTGTTCCTCCAGAAATATATGTCTGTTTCTCCAACACTAGTTAAGTGTTAATTTCAAAACATTCCAAACAACAAGCGTGTTGAAGTGTTAATTCCAAAGCATCCATTTAGCCCTCCTTCTAAATACCTAGTCTCAATACTGCTCTGTTCATAAATCTAAAGAATGACGTCATTGGCGTCAGGCCGGCAAGTTTATAAAACCATAAAAGTTGCAACAGTAACAAAAAAAATTAGAGAATTGTAAATGGCTCCATAGCTTTAACCGCACAAGTAGTATTGAAGAAATCACTCCGCTTTGTAAGGAGCAGACATTGTCTTTTGGAAATTTGCCAACAGCTACTGTTAGAGCATGGGTGATAGTTGGATCCCGCGACTCCAATCTACCCTATTATTTGCAATTTATTATAGCACATCAAGAGGGGATAACGTTCAACAGATAAGACTGATGAGTATTGTTTAACAATCAATTCAGTCAGGGGGGAGGAGAAGTAATCTATCATTTGTCATATCATATCACAGCCGGGTGAGTTCTAGTGCGGCAGATAAAGCCATTGGATAAAGGATCTGTGTACATTGGAATGAATTTGTCGTTTAGTCACTCACACCACACTTTTCAGGATAATTCGAGCGTGAAATAATTGTGAGATGGGAGTTTAAAATTTAGTGAAAATGTCGCAGCTTTAACTGTTTCCCAGTTAATTTTTTTTAGAAATGTTTGAGCGTAATGTCTGGATGCTGGCTTTGGGTATCAAACTAAGTGCATACAAGAAATTAATTTAATCGTTGCATAATATAATATTGTAGGCGTGTTGATTTTTTTTATGAATGAATGAACGTTGACATCTTTATATTTATTTGAGCTCTCTGATTTCGGATAAATGTACTTCTCTAAAGTAAATTTTGATATTTACGCAAGTATTCGTTTTGTGAGATCAAACGAATTTTCTTTTAGGACGATTTTTTCCCTACTTTGATGTTTCTTAACTAAGTTCGGAGAACTTAACTTTACCGTTGATTAAATTTCAGTCACAAATACGAAGACACTGTAAAGGAGTTGGGGCAATTTCTCCTTTTGAAATTATATGTATATATATATATATATGTAATGTATGTAACATAAATTTTAGTTAAAAAGCAAAACCAACTGGGAGCAGATGAGGATGAGCTTAATTTGTTTAACTTCAATATTGCACAAAAAGTGAAATTATTTATTTATATATTAAATATATCCGACCAAACTTTTACACTATTACTACCATCTACTACTACGGCCCTAAGAACTAACCACTGATTTATCTTTCATTTAAAGTTACATACAGGGTGTTGAGGTGAAGACAGACAAAAAATTATAAGGTGAAGGGGGGGGGGCAAGGTAAAACGCGTTGTTCCAGCGATAGGAAGGGTTAACGATTTTCAGTACTTCTTCTAGATATACACGCTATCACCACATCAAGGTGGGATTCATCTCAGATGATGGCAAGCCGTCTCAGCTTTCCAATGAATGCCCAGTCAAAGTCAAAAAATTGAAAAAAAACCTAATTTTTTCAAATTTCAACGATTTTTTTGTACAGTTTTTTTTCATGATTTAGAAGCCCCGCAATGTTAATTTGACTATACACATGCATGTACCTAAATGCAACGGTTTTTGAGATATGTTCGTTCCTATGATTCATAATTTCATTAATTTTTCTACTGATGATGGTAATCGCGCCTACTATTATGCAATCCCACGCGAAATTAGCAAAATTAATGAAATTATGAATCATAAAAACAACTTTTTTTTTTTTAACTTTAGGTAGGTACATGAGTAAAGACAAATTAAAGATAACATTCCGGGGTTTCTAAATCTTGTATAAAAACTGTACAGTTATCATGCATTTCGGCGGGAAAATCGTTAAAATTTGAAAAAATTAGGATTTTTTTTCTCCAACTACAACTTCCGACGGAAGATCAGAGGAAAGCTGATTGGAAAGCTGAGATGGTTTGCTATCATCTGAGATGAATCCCACCTTGATAGAGCATATATGTCTGTCAGCGCGCTGTATCTCATGAATCGTAATAGGTAAACAGTTAAAATTTTCACAGTGTGTAGTTCTATGTATTGCCGCTATAACAATAAATAATAAAAATTAAATTAAATTAAAAATTATAGGGGGTTCCATATAATACAGTAGAAAGTTTTAACAAATTGTTGCCACAAAGCTTAGGTGTTTTTCGATAAGTTTAGGAAATATTCCTTAAAATGTAGGGATTTTCCCTATATTTTAGAGAATAGTCCTATTTTTTTTTTTTTTATAGTGAAGAAGCGTAATTTTTTCGGCGTTTTTTTGCTCGACCTTAACAATCGCTGTATCTCTTGAACCGTAATACGTACACACAAAATTTTTCAAAGAGTTCGTAACATTATAGCAGGTATAACAAAAAATAATGAAAATAGACTAAAGTTAAGAATTAAATGTTATCCCCATACAATAAACTTTTGTTTTTGCGCGATCTAAAAAGTACATAGTGTTAAATCTTGTACGATGGTACGGAACACCCTTCGTGTGTGAGCCCGACTAGCACTTGGCCGGTTTTATTTATGTCTGATTTAATACTGTTGCACTCAAAAAATTATTAGATTTTCAGCTGAAAACTATTTTCTGAGCTTAATAATAATATAAAAAGTAGGTAGAGTGTATTTTTGGATAGCATTTGCATTATATTGCTGAGATAATTATAAACTAAACAAGTAAAAAAGCTAGAATTGGCCTAAGACCAATTCTTATGATACCCTAGATGAATGCCCGTATGAAATTTCGTATTGTCACCCTTCTCTGCAAGTTTGATTTTTGAAGTGGTTTTTCGTATATATTTCTAGAACAGTTTGTCGGACAGAAAAATGGATTTTAACCAATTTTATAGGATTTCGTATTCAGAACAAGTTTTAGTACAATAAAAATGTCTTGGACTGATCGTTTTCACAGTATAAGTAAAAAACCGAATTTTTTATATGGCAACACCATGTACCAAATTTCAACTCTCTGTATCAATGCATTCTCAGGCAGTGTCCAAATATATAGTGGAAACGAAAATTTTGTATGGCAACCCCATGAAGGAGTTGCCCGATTTGTCTCATTTTTGAACTTAATTTTACTTTTTTTGTTTAAAGTCCGTGTACAAAATTTCAGCTCTCTAAGTTATCGTGCGCACAGACGGACGGACGGACATGCAAAAATCAAAATTACTTTTAATATTATTCGTGGGTGTCCAATCCATTTTGGTCTACCATCATTATTTCGAGGTGTTACAAACGGAATGACAAACTTAGTATACCCTATAGATTTCATCTAGGGTATAACAACTAAAAGACAAATATTGATGAATGGATTGCTGTATAGGCCCGCCCCAATGAAATTCATTATCATGTAAACACATATTACATAAGTATTTAAATAAATATGATAAGTAATTATAACCGGAATTATGTTATGATAACTTTTTTTAGCTTTCGAACCCAAAATGAAACTGGGCGGAATTTATTTATAGAACAAAACCTGTCAATCTGGAAGAAATTCGTTATCAGAAAAAAATTCTTCAAACTGATTGTCTAGTTATTAATTAAAATTCGTTTATATTCTTTTGACTACGATCAATAAAATCTTTTGGGACGTTATTAGTGAAATCAATACTGTTCTTGAGAGCTTTGTTACATCCTCTGGCGATGGAATGCCTTTCCTCCTAGATGCCTTAGTGTTATGCGTTTCATCCTCATCATTCAAATGTCGAAAGCTGTATTTTTTAATTTTTTTTTCAGTTAAGGGATGCCAAGAGAATAAATTATGCTCATTATGAGTCTACATTTGATCTGTTGTGAGTACCTGATAATTATTTTCTCTTCCGGTTGTTCCGATCCTTTTCATGTTTTAAGTTCTATAACCTTTCAGGTACATTGCGTTCGCATAATTGGCCCAAGTGAGTATTAAACACCTTGGTGGGGCTCAGAAATGTGGCCTTGTTTCTTCTTCACATTTTTATACCCTAGATGAAATCTATAGGGTATACTAAGTTTGTCATTCCGTTTGTAATACCTCAAAAAAACAAATAGTAAAATTAAGTTCGAAAATGATGCAAATCGGGCGACTCCTTCGTGGGGTTGCCATACAAAAATTTCGGTTTCCAATATGTAATTGTACACTGCCTGAGAACTCGTCGACATAGAGAGCTGAAATTTGGTACGTGGTGTTTTTATAGTAAGAGCAAAAAAAAAAACGTTCAAAAATGGACTAAATCGGGCAACCCCTTCTTGGTGTTGCCATATAAAAATTTTACATCACAAGAAACATATATATGAGTTCACGAACGTCTTCCAGAGTCGCTCAAGAGACCGCGAGTACCAAAGTTTTTTACGGATACTGTGAAAACGATCAGTTGTAGACATTTTTATTGTACTAAAAACTTGTTTAAAATATGAAATCCTACGAAATTGGTTGCAGGCATTTTTTCTGTCCGACGAGCCGTTCTAGAAATATATGTGAAAAACCACTTCAAAAATTAAAAGTGCACAAATGGGTGACCATACCAAATTTCATACGCGCATTCATCTAGAGGGTATCATAAGAATTGGTCTTAGACCAATTCTAGCTTTTTTACTTGTTAAAATATTGCATCCTCTACGGCCGTTATTTGATCTGTACCTACTCTTGTATATACCATACATTTCGGGTAGCTTCCTTAGACGGAGGCTGCAAGGCTCGATCATTTAATGGATTCTGCTTTGATCCTCTGAGTTCTATAGCTTGCGCTTAAGAATCGAAATATCGAAGTTAGTTCATATCTTTATATCCTACTATTTAATATGCGCTGGGAGTACCTATCAATTTCGCTTCTTTATACTCGTATTATAGTAGCCACTCCACTTCATCAAATATTTTGACAAGGTAAATATATGAAATGATTTTCAAGAATTAGAAGGATGACTTTTATAAGCTCGAATTGGATGCTGTGCTTTTCTGCAGCTGAAGATAACTCATATATAGAATGTTGAATGAATTCACTGCCCGCTTTCGGAACTGTTTCTACTCATCAGCTATCGAACCATTAACCATCATGAAATGTAGTGTCGCATTTTACTGTTACCAGTGATTGTAATGCAAGTTCTCTAATCTATTACCCTCGTTTTTCTCATCGAACTCAACGTTTAATTATTTTTTTGTAATCTCTGAAAACTCCTGAAGTTTTCATTACACCAATTTAGGGCTTATTTTTTATCGCTGATGATGACTAAATCTTGCAGCCTAAATATTGAAGACTTGCCTGGCCATAAATGATGATGAGATTTCTTCACATGTCCTGTGTGAACCACATCTAGACTCTGGTGTGCTGGTAGATAGCTATCTTTACGGGTGTTAAAACCTGGTCAAGGGGACTTGCTTGCGATATGTTCTCTTAGCGACTTAACTACTTGTCACTCATCCTTAACCACCAATCGACCTCTTAGTATTTTGTTACATCCTTTTCACCTGCACCACATCTGCTTACATGGCCTTGCTATATTAACACTTTTCGAAACAGTAATATGAAGGTCTTATTCTGTATGCTTTGAGAATAAAACAATCACATACCATTAGCAGCAATTAGACGTGATGAGTCCTGTGAAATTCTTTGAATTCGTTGTCATTTATATTTGAGCACATCTTTTATGTTCCAATAAAGTTTTTCAGGTCTGTATTGTTTCTGATTTGAGCATACATTTCAAAAAGATGGTTGTATAAATGTCCTCTGAAAATGAAATAAAATATTTATCTTGGCTACATAAAAACTTAGGCCCTATTGTGGTATTTGGAAGCGAAGCCATAAAAAAAATAAATGGTCCATAATGGCTTTTATTCTCTGTGCCACCTCCTCTTGCTTTTTGAGTTATCAAGGCATTGCTTGATAGCATGTATCTCTTGAAACTCGTAATCCTATTACAATTTATGGTCAAATGCTTCAGTTATCGAGGCTTAAATTCGAATTGTTAAAATTTCATGCAAATTTGTTGTGTTATCCTTGCACTCGTAAAATTTTTACACCATGGACATAATTTTTGTTTCTTCCCCATTAACAGTAATTTAGAACAGAAGAAGAATAGCTAAACATCTGCTTCCTACTTATTTACCGAACACCCAGAATCTTAAATTTGCATAAGTCAGCCCTTTTAATAGCTGCTAAAAGAAGACTTTTAGACCCATTAAAACAAGTCCATTATACAGGCGAATTATTGTATTTTCTTCTAATGAAATCCCTGCAGATAAACTCGCATTCTCTAAAAATTCCCTTTCAAAACCGAATGTTAATTTTATAAATTTCTATGGCGAAGGCTGTCGCTATTTTTCTGGACAGAAAGTATTATTTACTTAAATTCTGAACATTCTTGCGTTGGAGGTCCGCTGCGGGGCTACTATTATCAAACAGTTTTGTTGGGCTTACATTTATCGCATAAACATGATGTAATCCGGTTTGAAGAAGGTGTATTTAAGGTCTTTATGGTGCAATGGCTTCTACGGGTCTTAGTTGGAGTCCTCCCGGCTCTCTAAAATTGTTTTGGAATATAACTGATAACAGGACTCTCAATTCAAGTCATTCGGGGGTGTTCAATATGTATGAGTGACATTTTATTCGGGGGCGCTGAGTAAAGAAGGAAATAAGTTTTCCCATGAACTTCGATAAGTTTAAGGAGTTGATTGACTGATTAAAGTATTAAACTATCGGTATTAGCTTTCAATAAGAATTCAATTAAAAATTACAAAAGACCAATCATAGCTAAGTGATTACATCGAAATTTTGTATAAAAAAGACTGGTGTCTGTTTTTTAACTCTGTTTTCATCTCATTTTGAGTAAAATATTGAAAAAGATAGGAAGAAAGTTGAAAGTAAATTCTTAATCGAATTTTCGTAGGAATTCCACTTAGTCATGAAAACTGCTAGAGAGGCTAAATAACATCTCAAGAACTGTAAATTACCATCATAAGTATGAAAGAGGCATAATTAGCGTTTGACTAATTTTGTTTAATGTTAGTGTTCTGTTAACTAATTTAAATCATATGCAAAAACAAATTCATCAGCATCAGCAGACATTGACGTCAATTAGCTTGCTTTTCTTAGTTCAATGGCTCTTGTGTCTTGAGTGACTTCCGTTTCGCTTCTGTGAGCAATAACTGACCTATGTATGTACATATGTATGTACCTACATAGATATGTATGATATACCAGTGGCCGCAGGAAGTGCTTGGGTAATCGATCAACCTAACCCACAAAATCGTAGTCTTGTTGACACCGAAGATACCGCAGTGATTAGCAAAGATTATGATTACCAACATTAAGTGTAGCTGCGGTGTTAATGGATGACGTTAGTGGTTGGCTACATTTGTCATAACTGGACATAACCGCAAGTTATATGTATAATTTACGTTTATGCTTGTGTTTGTTAAAACTATTTTGTGTACATTATGTTAGCCTGACATCACACAAAACATAAATCCGTTGGTTTGTTGACCCGAAACCCGAGTTCGATTAATGAATGTGAGTAACGTAAATCATGACTACCCAAAACTGTGAGATTATGTTATTCTAAGCATTTAAAGAGCTTTTAAGATTTGTTTTTTTTTTGCTAACGCTTCCCTAAAAAATATTAAGAAGTTGCAAAACCGGTTTTCGTTACGAAATTCTCATGAATCTCAACGACATTATTGTTATTAAAATGAATTTGTAGTTATCTAAAGAAATTACTTTCATCAGCAGTCGAGCTTTAAAAAATTCTTCTTATGGTACCCACCACCTCAAAATTAACATTATTTTTACATAAAAATTTGTAGGCAAATAAGAAAAGTCATTTACGCAACCAAATATTTGTTGAAAATATTTTTATAGCAGTTTTTTATAATTCAAATTAGGAACTGCACCTAAGTTTTGTTTTTTTTTCGTAATTTTTGATTTTAGATTTAATAATACTGAGGGGCCAAAATGACTGTGCAATGCAGTAAATAGGTTTGCTAATATTATAGATTATAGGAATTAGTAGCAGTACTTGTTTGCAGTAGATATTTGCTAAATGCAAAAATGCAGCAAGGCGCTGATGTAGCCGCATCTGCATCATCATGAGTTCAAATATGCATCGTAATATCATCAGTCACTGAATCAAAAGTTCACTTTTGCATCACTAATGCATTATGGGAGGGGGCGGTGCTTTTGTTGCAGGGACCGAACCAGTTAAGACTTTATACGAAAAAAGCCAATTTTACCTGTTATTCCTAACCGATAATAATTTGAAGCTAAAAAAAACCAAGCTGGAAAGGCTTTTTATTTTATCTGCTAAAAATGTAAAGCCAGCTTGGATTTTTATTTTTTCTGGCAAAAATAAAAAGTCAGCTTGACTAGAAAAAATAAAAAGCTGGGAGGGCTCGCTTTTTATATTTTTACCGAAAAAAGTATCAAGCCATTGCGCTTGCTTTTCTAGCTACAAAACTATTACCGGCCAGGAATAACAAATAAATTAAGGTTTTTTCGTAAAAATTCCGAACTGATTCGGTCCCTGAAAATAAGAAGCCAGCTTGGCTTTTAATATTTCCGGCTTCAAAACCTGCTACTTCCAGCTCGAAAAAATAAAAAGTCAAGTTGGATTTTTATTTTTGCCAGATAAAATAAAAAGCCTTTCCAGCTTGGTTTTTTTTAGGTTTTTTTTTTTATTAAAAAATTAAGTTTTCAAAAGCTTTACAAGAATCGAAACGGGTTTCACGAGACATCTTTTGGTATATTCCACTAAATTCCATGATCATGATTTATCCCAGCTTTTAGTGTTTAAAATTTTCAAAATACCAATTATTTTCGGTCCCTGTTTTTTTGTGGTGCAGCTATTATTTCGATGTCTAAGCGCATAAATTGCAAAAGAATAGAGTGGTGTTATTGCAATTAATTAAAAATATTAATTAATTAATTTTGATTTGTGATTTTAGTAGACAGAACAATTATTTATATACATAAGTATTTGTATATTACAATTACTTTCCTTCGCTTTAAAAATCTTTTACTTTCTAAAATTGGTTTCACTAAATTACGGACACAAGATTCCACATTTTCCATATTGCAGAATTAATTAATATGTTGAAAGCATTTTTATCCACTAGTAGGTAATGTTTTGTGCTGCTAACCATTACTTTCAATAACTAATACAATTGACATTCAAAAATATCAGTAGAAAACATCAGCATCAGCTAGGCAGTGCTGCAACATCATACGCAACGTGCATAATTACGCCATCAGATGCGCAAAACTTTGACGTTTTTGAATTTACCCATTCTCAAAGTCGAGTTTGAAAAAAAAACCTAAAATCTGCATTGTCAGAATTCCTTTATGTCCATTTGGTCTGGACAAAGTTTTGACAGTTTAGTTTTGAGGTAACATTAAGCAACATTAAGAGCCTGGTGAAAAGGTATGAGTACTCCTTTCTTCGTGAAAATAGCGGATTTTTTTTTTTAAATTTATTTTGGTCTGAAGTCTTAACACTAGAACTACCACACTTAAGTCGAAGCTAAAGGGTTTTCCAATAAGAGGTGTTATTTTGATATTCAAAGAAAAATGCCATTTTTTCAGATAAATGATCGGATCTTTATTTCATTATAAAGAGGAAGGTATGCCGTTAATAATGGAAAATAACATCAGCCAAATGACCACCACGACCACGCCTACAGGACCATATCCTTTTCATGAAATTTTCCATAACCAAATCGCAAAGTGGCTGCCCTATGTCCTCGATAGCCTCACGAAGTCCATCTTTGAGGTCTTGAATCGACGGTGGGCTGTTGGCGTAGACCTTCTCTTTCACGTGGCCCCAAAGGAAGAAGTCGGAGGGTGTTAAGTCACAAGATCTCGGTGGCTAATTGTGATCACCTCTTCGAGAGATAACACGGTCCGGAAACTTTTCCCGTAAAAGATCAATGGTTTCGTTGCTTGTATGGCACGTAGCGCCGTCTTATTGAAAGTAAACGTTGTCCAGATCCATACCATCCAATTCCGGCCATAAAAAATCATTAATCATCTGTCGATAGCGCAATCCATTCACCGTAACTGTTGCTTCAGCCTCATTTTCGAAAAAGTAAGGTGCAATGACCCCGCGGGAGCATAAACCGCACCAAACAGTCACCCGTTGAGGATAGAGAGGCTTTTCAACAATAACTCTTGGGTTTTCCGAGCCCCAGATGCGACAATTTTGCTTGTTGACGAAGCCATCGAGGTGGAAATGGGCCTCATCACTCAAGATGAGTTTTCGATGGAATTCCGGATCATTTTCATGCATTTCAAGGACCCAATCAGCAAAGACTCGACGTTGTTGATGATCGGCCGGCTTGAGTTCTTGTGTTAACTGAACTTTATAAGCCTTAAGATCCAAATCTTTATGCAAAATACGGTGTAATGACGTTTGTGGAATGCCTAATTCCAAAGAATGACGAGGACACTTTCGGCTACAGCAGCAATATTCTCGGCTGTTCTTGAGCGAAGTGCACGGGTTTTATTCTTCACATCACTAACTTGTCCCGACAGCTCGAATTTTTCTACCAATTTCTGTATTGCGGTCCGACAAGGTGCTTCAGGACGACTAAAAAATGTTCGAGTTTTACGAACCGTCTCTGCCACATTTTCACCATTTTTATAGTGAATTTTAATAATTTCAATGCGTTGTTGAATCGTGTATCGTTCCATTTTTATTAATGGCATAGTTTCTACTTGTCAAATGTCACAAAATGACAGCTCCACTCCCAGCTCTACCGAAATAGCGGGCTAATTAAAATAACACCTCTTATTGGAAAACCCTTGATTTCTACTAAAACCAGTCAAAATGACTGGTTTTTGAAAAAATACGTAATAGTAAATTTTTTTATTTATTTCAAAATTGGTTGCTTACAAAAGGAATATTTTGCTGTGTAGTATGTGGGGCCATGATCCCTGGTCCTGGTTTGTAGCAATGCATGCTATTTTCAATAAATCTATCCCATACTGCTGATACTAAAGCAAATTTATCGTTTTGTAGAAGTTGACTTCTCTCGGTTTTTTTATCAAAACGAATAAATCTCAATATTTCGGTAAAATCATTTCTACTCATGGTGTTTGCAAAGAAGTTTGGTCCTCATTTTTTGTTCCATATATAAGAAACTTTCAAATATTTTGCTTCGTATGCTCCCCGTCTAATGAAAGCTTTCAATTTTATTGTTGTTAGGTTCCATTTTTTACCTAAAACTCGAAATGCTTCTAATTCTGCGCAAGATCTTAATATATGTTCAAGCATACGATCGTCGATTACTAAAGAAAATGCGCTACTTACTTCACCTTTCATAATATTTTTTTTTGCATATCCTGTTGGACCGGATATGTCTTTGAAGACGATATGAAGTGGTAATCTTCCAGGATTAGACCCTTCTTGTATTTTTTCCCAACAAGTTCCAATTGCAGCAATTTCATTTTGATTATGTTGTCGTATACTTTCATTTTCATCTTCAGAACTTGAAAGCACTTGAGTACATCTTCTTTTACGCAGATTGTTTTTAAATTTTAAAACTGGTAGCAGTCATTTTGACTGATGCTGGTATAAGTAGTCATGATACAAAATTATTTTGTAATTTTTTATTGGTATTAAAATTTTATTTGTATCTTTTATATTATTAATTATTATTAGTAAAAGTTAAGAAAAAAGAAAAAGTTAAGTAAAGAAAAAATGATATTTATTATACTATTTCTTGAGTTATCGCTGCCAAAGTCATGACATTGTTGCGAGAAAAAAATGTAACATGAAGTAGGAATTTTAAAATAAAATTTCAAAATCAGTCAAACTGACTGGTGTGGTAGTTCTAGTGTTAAGTCGGCTCTTAGGCCAAATCTTATTTATTCACTTAATTAGTCAGCAGGAATATCCACCTGACATTGAATAACAAATTATAAATAATAAGTAAAAACCAAAAAAATAATAAATGTCACATAAATGAAGAGAAAAATTAATCTGTACTGGTAAGAGTGACTTAAATGAATAAAAATAGTAAATGAATTAAAAATTTAAAATATCGATACAAATATAATAAAAGTAATAAATAAATAAAGAAAAATAAAATAAAGAAATTTACAAATACATACCATTCTTAAGGTAGTCCTTTCAACCTATAGTTGGAGAATTCTCATGTTTCTTATTATTAAGTCATTGAATGAGTTTATCACAGCCCAAACAGGCTCAAAATTTCCTAGCGCCTGCGGCAGGCAGGAACTAGCCGTACTGATGAGTACTGGTTCCTGCTGATACGAAACGCATTATTCATTGCTATCTGCACCAGCTGCAGACTTTGCAGCTGCAGCGGTTTAGCTATCAATTTTTTAAAAATTGTTAAAATTTTTCGAAAAGTCTTCATGACTTTTCTCTTGCTCAAAATAACCGCAGTTTGTACTATGATGAGGGACTTGTAGAAAATAGGACCAACCCTTTCTCAAGGCTTGGAGGCGAATACTAAAGCTCACCCTAACCAGAAACTCATGAAGAAATTTGAAATATGAAGACTATGATTATTGTTATGTCTCTTCATATAGCGACATACTTTGCTCATAGGAGGGAAGTATTTTTGAATTTTTACATGCTAGTCGTCTAAGCACGAAGCATATAAATCTTTGTTGAAAGTTTTCTAAACGTCTACATCGTACGTCATAAAAAGTACACCATGATTATGTACAGGGTATACAGAACGCAAGGTATGCCAACTAGATACGATGGGTTTTACATATAACATCACTTCGGCTAACTTACTATGTATGAGACTCATTTAGTTTTGTCATTCGCGATTTTTTCCCATGTGTAAACATGAAAGGTTAGCCGGAGTGACGTCACGGCGTAACTGTCAAAAACTTATTAGGTAGTCTATTTAATGTTGGATTCGCTCTCTCACTAAGTATTTTATGTGAAAATGTTGGCGCTTATCTCATGTAACAATAGCGTATTAAAAAGTAAGTAGATATACTGTCGTTGCAGCAGTTGCTCTGACCTCTAAAAGCTCAGTGAATATTAACCTATCAGAATATATATAGCGAACAAGGACATGTTCAATCGAAATAGTTTCCTTCACTGTGACTGTGGGCAATTTTTGTGCTAAAAGTAAAGATGTTTTGTGAAGTGTTCAGGTAAAATTGTCATTGATTCACATGTAAAAATACTTATATTGGATCAATACTTATGATATCCTAGATGAATGCCCGTATGCAATCTCGTATGGTTACTCATTTGAGATTTTTGCACTGGTTTTTCGCATATATCCCTAAAACGGTTTGTCGGACAGTAAAAACGATTAGAGCCAATTTCATAGGACTTCATATTCTAAAGAACTTTTCAGTGCAATAAAAACGTTTAGGACTGATCGTTTTCACAGTATACGAAAAATTCCTAAATTTTTATATGGCAACACCAAGAAGGGTTTGCCCGATTTCGCCATTTTCGAAATGATATTTACTATTTTTATGCAAAAGTACAAAATTTCAGCTCTCCCCGTTGAGCTCTGTGAAGCAGTGTCGAAATATATAGTGAAAAACGAAATTTTTGTATGACAACCCCACGATGGAGTTACTCGATTTGTACCATTTTCAAACTAAATTTACATTTTTATTTAAAAAACCCGCGTGTACAATTTCAGCTCTCCAAATACACGCGTTCTCAAGTTATTGTGAGGACAGACAGACATGCAAAAGATCAAAAATATAAATAAAAATAAAGACAAACCAGGATGTGCACTAATTAGATGTTAGGGACTTTAACCGCTTAAGAAATTTTCTGCTAGAACCCAACTACCCGTAGGTCAAACAGCAGTAGATTCCACTTACATAGGATTTGAACAAAATGAGAACGTTCGCCATAATGTGAGTTACATCGAGGAAGATGAAAACCAATACTTCTTCAAAAATTAATTATTAATTTATGAAAAAAGGACAAATCACGATGTTCAAGGTAAGTATCTAGTGAGTGAGCAAGAATAGAACTTTTGATTGATTGATTGAAAATTGAGGTTGAAACCCTTCACAGGGGCTCTGGAACGAAGGCCTTAAAATATCAATTGTTCACCCTCCAGACTTATGAGTAATTAGTCATAGGTCCCAACCGGATGCTCTTAGGAATTTGAGTATTGGCTTTCAGCCCTCATTGCCAGCTTCGTGCAGGTCGTCCAGGAGGTGTGATCCAAGAAATGTAAATATAACGCTTTCCCAAGAGATCGGGGCTGTGACAAAGGAAGTGAGTCACTGTCTAGGATTTCTCTCCGCATCCCCTACATACAGGGTCAGCAACAAGTCCTATCCTATGTAGGTGACCTCTGAGACGAGAGTACACAGTGAGAATTGACATCAGGGTTCTCAGGGTTCTCAGGGTTGAACTTGAATGCAATGAGATATGAGTACTTCACGGTAGTTTATAGACAAATCGAATAGTATTCATGTTTAAAAAAACAATGGAAAAATAAAACACTTGTTTCAGTTCCACAAAAAAAAAAATTTTCTTTAATTTTATTGAATTATTAAAGTTATGCGACGCGTTTCGCCCTATTTAGGCATCCTCAAGCGATGGCAAATATTGTGAGACTGACTCAGTATAGCCATACTGTGTGTCATATTAAGTTCTCATTTATTTCCTTATGTAAATCGTCGCCAATCTTCCCAGCGTATTCCACAGATAACAAAGTCCAGTAAATTTTGGTTGTCCAGAGAGTAGAAGAGTGAGACCTAAAATTTAAAACATGCAATCAAATAATATTAAAGCTGATTTACAAAGTTGACTAAAGTGAGTTTCTTATACCTTTTTTGATGCGAATATTTAAATTTCAAGTCGAATATTATTTTAGTTCATCCCGATAGTTTTTGTTATTGCTTCCCGAAATGGTATGATGGGTATTTACGTCGAGCTCGATTAGCAGTTGGAATAGTTATCATACACATGATCACCTATAATACGCGAAAATATCAAAATTATTAATATTGGGTTAATTTCATACAATTTTCAGTTGTATACATAATTGCAAAAATCCGCAGAGTCAAGAAGAACATTTGCAGGAATAAAAAACGCAGATCTTAATTTTTCAGAGATCGAGGTCAGTTGTAGACTTTAAATTTATATATAAACATTCTTATAATCTTATGTTGTGTGACAAATTGCAAAACATCGCACACCAAAGCCGAGTATGCACTTCATCTATATAGGGCATCTTAGCGTATCTACTTAGGCATAGCAGACTCCCAGATAATTATATTGTTTTTTTTTCTTTTGCTTTTTTTTTTTAAATCAATATGAATTTAAGGGTTTGTTTTCCTTAGATTCTAAATAACTTTCCTTTATTAAAATCTTTAGATTAGCTATTCAAAATTTTTTAATACCTATACCTACTTTTTTTTTAATTAATTTATCTCCATAAGAATCCTGCATCCTGTTTTTCTTTTGAGTGGATTTTTTCCAAACACCTCCAGTCATAAAATGTTTACACAGTTTTGGTTTGAAAATTTCATAAAAGGAACGCTTTTGGGTATATGCAATGCACTCAGAAAACGCCTCAAAACATAACTATACAAAAAAAAAAAAAAAGAAAAAAAAACGAGAAACTCTGAGAATTTTTTATTATTCTCAAGTGTTGTTCGTGACACTTGCTGCAATGAGTAAAAGCAAAAAAGTGAAATGTTAAGAACTACTTTGGTGTTCCAGTTGGGGGAGCTTTAGGAATATCACCAGAAATATGACTACAATGAAAAGTTGGAAAAGTTGGTTTTTTAGTCACGTCACTTTATCGCATAAGGCCTCAAGCAGAATAACCATCTTGTGTGTATTTAGGTCTACTTTCCGCTGTCATCAGTTTTTAACATCATCCCTTCTGATGGAAGTTATCGCGGAAATTCATTTTGACATGATGGTGGTCACAATGAAACGAAAGATAGAGTAGTAGCAAAAAAGATATAAAAAAAAAAAAAATTTCATATCAGATATTGTCAATGAGATTTCCAGCATCAGCATATGCTCTAAGGAGCATTGTTATCACGTTCAAAAGTCCCTTTTGCTTGCATACAGAGCTGCCATGTCATCGCCCTTGATGCATTTAAATGAGACACATAGGAATAACGTGCCTTGCATATGAATAAGTACTTTAGCCCCAAAGAATTTTTAGCTACATTCAAATATGTAGAAGTGGTCATGGAATTCTATTTCCTTAATGAAAAGTCACAGTCGGTGATCAATTACACATAATTGCACTGCAGGATACTACAAGTAAGATATAAATAAAATAGATAGATATAATTATGTAATTGTGAACCATTGAACGTTTTTTTTTTATCTTCTGCTGTTTCAATTCAATTTATTGATGTTTGTGTATTTGTACATTAAAAATGTTATAAGCATGTTAATTTAATCAATCAGCTACCCTTATTCTCTCATTGGACAAGCAGCATTGATTCACTATTTTTGGACAAATCTTCTACTAGTTCAATTATACCTACAGTTTTAGAAGGGCGGCGAGCACATATTATAACATTCTAGTAAACAAAGTACGAAAATGCTTGCTCGTAAGGGCCTCTTGAAAGAGTGCTCTTGAAAATCTCTTTGTAAAATTGCTCCTGCTCGCGAGTCTGGGCTGAATTTTTTTTACTTAAACGCTCTCGCTCGCGAGCCCGAGCCAGAAAATATTTACTTAAACGTGCGATTTAACGTTTCGGACACGCGAACGAGAAATTATACCGCTCCGTCTCCTTATTATAAAAAATTATATTATATACAAGTTTTGGATTTTATCATTGTGCTTACTGAAATTTTATTGAAAATAATCCAATGCATTGCGCGATTTGAACAAGAATGAACAAGGAATAGTGTAATCAAATCAAGAAAATTATTCATGCGCAAAGAGCTTGCTTCATTTGCGGGACAAATAGGTATCGAAGATCACAGCAATATAACGACTCGCAAGCCAGAGAGCGTTAAGTAAATTCTTTTTTTGGCTTCCGATCGTGAGCACGAGCCGATATACAGCTTTTGCTTGGGAGTTAGAAGAGCTTGCAAATAAAATGGTATTTGCTCTCGAACATTTTAGGAGCTGCGAGCCACATCAGGAGCTGGTCTTGAGTGAGCACTTTCGTACCCTGAGACTATTGTGCTGTCAATGGTGGTGCCGATGGAACTTGAACCCAACCTGAAAAACAATAGTAATATTATACTCATTATACTTCATATAACTTTGTCCATACAGGGTGTCGGCACTTAGATACAAATATCTAGCAGGGTAATAGACCTCGTCAAGATAAGGCATAGGTTGTATGGAATAAGGATGATGGAAGTGATAAAATGAGTCATTTCCGAGGGGAAAGGGATTTACACCAACCAACCAAGTTTTATGTAATAATTGCTGCAATTTTAGTTTTTTTGTTATTTTAACTAAAGATACTTGGGCAATATAACAAAGTCGTTTTTATTGGGAAAATCAGTTACATTTGAAATAACAAAGAGTTTAAATAACGCAATAAATAACAGAATTTTGGTTGGAGCAAACGATATTTTAAGTAAAAAAATTGAGTAAGTTTAACTTGTTAAAATATATTTTCTACATAAAATACATAAATAAATCTAAAGATCGAGTCGAGGATCTTGACCAATAATAGTTCTACACGAGTCACATTTCGATACTTTCGACGACAAAATATAAAAATATTAAATAAGATTTAAAAATTATTTATTACAAGTAAAAATGCTTGAATTCGTCTAAGATCAATTCTTATGATACCCTAGGCCTAGATGAATACCCTTATGTAATTTCGTATGGTCACCCATCGGTGCAAGTTTGTTTTTTGAAGTGGTTTTTCGCATATTTTACTAGAACGGTTCGTCGGACAGTAAAATATATGTAAATTTTTAGCTCTCTACCTTGACGCGTTCTCAAATAGTGATTTAATATATAGAGAAAAACGAAATTTTTGTCTGACAGTCCTACGAAGGAGTTGCCCGATTCGTCCCATTTTCCAATTTGAATTTGCATTTTGTTTTTGAAAAAATCTGTGTACAAAATTTGAACTCCCCACGTCGACGCGCTCTCAGGCAGTGTCCAAATATGTCGTGAAAAACGAATTTTTTGTATGCAAACCCTAAAAAGGAGTTACCCGATTTGCCTCATTTTCGAACTTAATTTTACTTTTTTTTTTAAATCTACGTACGAAATTTCAACTCTTTAAGTATACGCGTTCTCGAGTTATGGTGCGGACAAAAGGACGAACGGACAGACGGACATGCAAACGTCAAAATGACATTTAATATTATACGTGGGCGTCTACCATTTTGCTTTACCATAATTATTTCTATGCGTTACAAACGGAATGGCAAATTTAGTATACCCGATACATTTCATCTAGGGCAGTGTTTCTCAAGTTTCTAGAGATCTGTGTACCCCTTCTATAATTTTCGTAACACTGAGTACCCCTGTTAAAAACAATAAATACATTAATAACAATAAAAATATATTAATTTTTTTAGTACATAAAATAAAAGAACGAAAAATAAAATTCATTCGTAAAAAATATAAATAAAATAAATAAAAGTTATATTATAAATAACATTCATTATAACCAATGAGAAGGATGAAATTGTTTACGCTGAGATGACAGATCATCACAATTTGGTTTCCTGGTGGTTAGTTTTAATCTGAGATACGGTTCCACATCCAAAAGCATGTTCGTTTATTTGGGCTTAATATCTACAAATTCTGAAAAAGCAACTTCACCTAGATACGAAGTTGGAAGAGATATTTAAGGACTTTCTCTGTTAAAACTGGATACATATGCTGCATTTGCACTCCATATGTTTATTTGTCATATGCGATCAGAGATAACCATACTGATGAGACCTCTCTGATCGGGGGGTCAAAAAGTTCAATTCTTTTTTTGCACTTCAGTGTATTTTGCATATTTATTGAAATTATTTACAATAAATATCAGTTTTAGAGATGAACAATTTTCCTGTTATTAACTTTCTGGCATGCAGTGGATATCTTCCATTCAATATTTTTGTTTAAATCAGGAAAATAGTTTTTCAGGGGCAATTCTAAATTGTCTAAATGTTGTGTTATACATTTCAGAGTATCACTTTTACCAGCATCGTTAATTTCATATTGGTTGCTTCATCAAGTCGAGGCATCGTCGATTTTATATTCTAGCGAGGCATTACTGGTTTTTGTATGGATTAGTTTGTCTATGCTCTCGACTTTCGTCGCTTGCTTTTTTTTTATCGACTAGTCTCACTCAATTCTCAGCATTTTTTCAGTTGGAACGTGTCTATTCTTTTTTGTTTCCCTTCGTTCCTATGAATTTTAGACAGTCGTGCCGCTTGGAGTGAGATGACAACCATAATAAGATTGATTATTTTTCTATGTTTGTAATCGGAAAAAAGTAAACTACTTGTTGCACCTGTCGTAGCCAAAGCACGATGTAGCGCGTACCTCTTCCAAGCTCTTCCCGTCCCCCCGAGGGTACGCGTACCACACTTTGGGAAACACTGATCTAGGGTATAAAAACAAAAAATCTCTGATTTCTGATCAATAAGAATAATAAAAACAGGCTTTGTACTCAAAATACATAAGGTATGTAAATATGTTTAGCATAATTATCAACATTAAAATAATTATAAAAACTGGTTGGCTAAACATAATAAATTTACAAATATTAACTTATGCAAATTTAAGTTCCAGATATTACCAGCGAGTCATGCGAATTGGAATAAGTTCATAGCTAGGTTAAATGAACTTTGACCCAAGTAGTTGTAGTCAGAAAATGCAGTTTTTGTGTTTGGTTAAGTTCAAACCGCTGCAAGTTATCGGGGCATTTTTTCATTGTAATTTTAATTTCAACCGTAATCAAGTCCGCAATCAAAAGACGATGAATGTCCGACATGCAATCACTAAGACGGGAAAATTCTTTTAGTTTTTCCTGAGGCTCATTAATTCAACGTCGACTTTGCCGGGGCGTCATCGTCGTCTTTAGTCTGATATGTATATACATAGAATTAATGTACTCGGCCAACCTGCGTGAGAAAACTTTTATGGTAATTAATTTGGAAGGGACTTGCTCGAATGCGAAACAATAGCTTTGTTAATGCTATTCAAGTACACCGCCAGAAGTGATGATTCTATCTTAGACAGTAGTCAAATGAATATTGTAAAGGTATAAATTTTGTAACTTGACAATGTCAAGGTCAGGAATAACGAAGAAAGGGATTAGTTTCTTAATTGTTTTTTTATTCTTTCATTTTGTGGCTAGTCATTTGAACAAATTACAAGTAAAAGTTCTAATTATTAGATAAAAAATTTTTTTTGAAATGCCTGTCATTTTTAACAATAAAAAATTAGGAGGCTGCACAGAGACTAAATCGAATATTTTTAATAACAACTCCATCCGATTTTAATGATATTTGCAGGGATGATAATGTAAAAATTTCATTGTGGGTTTTTAACCGAAAGCCGGTCCCGTAATGCTATTGTTGTCACGTCCGAGTTCGTTTCTTCATTTTATTTTGTCTTCGATCATATTTTGGATAGAGCCCATACATAGCTCTAAAATTCGTCGTTTAAGATCCGCTAGATGTCCATACTGGGAGAAATGTCGGTCATTTTTACTTGTTGAATAAGATCAATACGCGAATATGGGATTGTAAGACTGCATTAATGAATGTATTATCCGTGAGTGAGAGAAGACTTCGTCGGTGTTGTCGGCTATTAACTGCTAGGGAGACTCATAGAGACAAAAAGAGACTAAACCAAAAACATCATACTACCTCAGGTGTAATTAGCCAACAAATTCATGAACACATTTCATTATTCCCTATTAAAGAATGTCATTACGGTGATACTATTGTTAAGTATCTGGATGCCCGATTAACCGTTACTGAGATGTACTAGGTACCTACTTATTATTTTTAAAAAAATATCCAGATTCTACTGTTAACTTCAACGATTATTATAATTACTTGAGAGAAAATTTGTCATTAAGATTTGGAAGGCCGCAGGTGGATGTGTGCTCTAAGTGCGAGGAGTTAGTTAGTGAAAATAAAAAATACTAGCTTAAATAACAATGATAAAAAGATGGCAGTTGTCGAAGAGGTGGTACATCAAAGGAGAGCTAAAAAGTTTTACAGCAATATTACTGAAATTAAAAAAAAATGCGAAGAAAATAATAGTGTATGTATATGGAATTGTTGGAGATTTTATGCAAAATTTACCTTTGCCTCATATACCAGTACAAGAAATATTTCATTACCGGAAATTATGGGTAAATACGCCACTTAAACGTAGAATATTTTTTATAGCAAAATATATCACTTACTTATGAGCAGAATAGCTAATATTTGTTTCAAAATTTGAGAAAGGATTATGTTGAATTAGTTTATTTGTTCTTGTTACATGATATAGGGTAGACCGGGGTTAGTTGACTATAGGGGTATGTAGACTCATTGCGATTAAATAAGTGAACATCGACATCGAAGCTGGCTAAATTTGACTGTGTATTCAGTTAAGGTATCTGTCTCAGTGTAGCAATAGTTGTCGAAGCTAGCGCAAGTCGTTTGCGTAGTTATAAAAAAAAAACAAATTACCAGCACGTGGGTAAAAATTTTGTTTCATACTTAAATTGTCTTATAGTTCACACATTCATTATTTTGGTTTGCTTAGTGATTTTTATTGAAAGTGTATGCATTGGTTAATGGTGTTCCCTACTTGATTTTCCTGTGATTGGAATAACTTTCTGTCGTTTGTGTTTCAACAAGAAAATGGCGGGTTGGGGCTTATTGACACGCAGCATAGCGGGCTTAGATGACTCGTGAGGCAACTAACCCTATGTTCCGTTTTTATATTGGTTATCTCTTAAGTTACAGTTAATAACGATTTTCTAACATTCAGAACGATGAGGACCCACAAACGAAAAACGAAAAAATTGACTACATCTAAAGATGGGATGGAAATTGCTTGCAAAGAGGCTATCAATGACTAAGCTTAAAGTGAGGAACACCGCTGAACAGCTCTGTGGCTGGAGCGAAACGTCCCGAACGGTCCATTGTTGCATCCACAGCATTCATCAACAACCCATCTCTAGACTCCTTAAGTACTAATAATCGCGCGTATATTATAGACCACAGTATGTTTATGCTCCACTTTTATACATTGCAGTTAACGGGAACTAATGTTCAGTACAATAAAATTACACTTTTATAAAACTCACCCTTTCACTATATAAGTACCTGAAAATGCTCGGAAATTATTAGGACTCACCACCTATCAGCCACATAAGCCTCAATATCTTTAATAATTCTAAGTTCTTGGAAATGCATTGAGATCACCCATATCATCAACGTTTTATCATCAATTTAACCTCAAAAGGGCTTATTAATTAAATTTAATTTCTTATGTATGAATGGGTCTGGCTCAGCCTAGCCCCATCCCGTCTAAAACGTCGACATTAACACGGATTTAGATAATCGTGCGCCATATAGACCGTTATTATCATATTTCATCATGTTTTAGACCTCTGCACCATTACCACATTAGTGGGGCTACTTTGCACCGGTTTATAATTTCTGCCAATATCTTATCTTAAATCACAAGGGGCACAATGTTAAGAGCTCTGGAACCGTACTTTGCGCCACGCAAACAAAGCTAAACAAAATTAGCAAGTATTCTTCCCAATTTTAATTACCAAACACCTGTTCAAAAGTCTGCTGATTCAAAAAGTAACAAAATTTCATTCATATTACAGCCCACAGCATAAAACAAAAGACCAGTACATACAAACAGGAGAAGATAAACAAAAAATAGAGCAGTTTAGCCTCTTCAATTGAGCCAATTATATCAGCCCAATTGTAAAGCATTTTGTCCTTTTTCACCGGCCACTTCCAGTTATTTCGGGATTTAATCATTGCAGAAATGAGTGCGCCATTTTCTTGCAATGATTCTATTTTGCATGGAAAATCCCTTCCTTTATATAGGAATACAACACGTTATCCAACGTTCTTTTTTAATCGTTGAAAATATGCTGTCTTCTTTTCACCAGTTGTGATGAAATTTTCAAATTCCACGTCATCTTTATGTTTTTCTAGTTAGAAAGATTCCCATCACAACCGTCATTTGCATCATGGTCAGTGCTGAAACATAGTTCAATTTCAGCTTTCTTCTTTTACGTGGGCTCTGAAATTGTTCACGATTTTCTATGGAATTTTCTTCTGATTGAGTACTAGTATCATGAAAAGCTGATGCAAAGGGTTTTCCAATAAGAGGTGTTATTTTGATATTCAAAGAAAAATGCCATTTTTTGAGATAAATGATCGGATCTTTATTTCATTATAAAGAGAAAGGTATGCCGTTAATAATGCAAAATAACATCAGCCAAATGACCACCACGACCGTGGCTGCCCTATGTCCTCGATAGCCTCACGAATTCCATCTTTGAGGTCTTGAATCGACGCTGGGCTGTTGGCGTAGACCTTGTCTTTCACGTGGCCCCAAAGGAAGAAGTCGCAAGGTGCTAGGTCAGAAGACCTCGGTGGCCAATTGTGATCACCTCTTCGAGAGATAACACGGTCCGGAAACTTTTCCCGTAAAAGATCAATGGTTTCGTTGCTTGTATGGCACGTAGCGTCGTCTTGTTGAAGGTAAACGTTGTCCAGAACAATACCATCCAATTCCGGCCATAAAAAATCATTAATCATCTGTCGATAGCACAATCCATTCACCGTAACCATTTTCGAAAAAGTAAGGTCCAATGACCCCGCGGGACTATAAACCGCACCAAACAGTCACACGTTGAGGATAGAGAGGCTTTTCAACAATAACTCTTGGGTTTTCCGAGCCCCAGATGCGACAATTTTGATTGTTGACGAAGCCATCGAGGTGGAAATGGGCATCATCACTCAAGATGAGTTTTCGATGGAATTCCGGATCATTTTCATGCATTTTAAGGACCCAACCAGCAAAGACTCGACGTTGTTGATGATCGGCCGGCTTGAGTTCTTGTGTTAACTGAACTTTATAAGCCTTAAGACTCAAATCTTTATGCAAAATACGGTGTAATGACGTTTGTGGAATGCTTAATTCCAAAGAACGACGAGAAATGGACAAACCTGGGTTTTCTTCAACACTTTCGGCTACAGCAGCAATATTCTCGGCTGTTCTTGAGCGACGTGCACGGGTTTTATTCTTCACATCACTAACTTGTCCCGACAGCTCGAATTTTGCTACCAATTTCTGTATTGCGGTCCGACAAGGTGCTTCACGACGACCCAAAAATGTTCGAGTTTTACGAACCGTCTCTGCCACATTTTCACCATTCTTATAGTGAATTTTAATAATTTCAATGCGTTGTTGAATCGTGTATCGTTCCATTTTTATTAATGGCGTAGTTTCTACTTGTCAAATGTCAAAAAATGACAGCTCCCAAAGTGACATCTACCGAAATAGCGGGCTAATTAAAATAACACCTCTTATTGGAAAGCTCTTTATAAGCTATAGCATTATTTTAATTGATTTGACCAACTTCAGAATATGTTTCCGTCGGGATAAATTGGTCCATTCTACTGATAAACTTTTACCTGGAGCTAAATCTACTTTATACGTCTTCTTTTCTTTACACCTCCGCAGCCATCTAACCGCCGATGCTCCAATATTTCTATGAAGGATGAATGAATGCTGGATAAATTTATGTTTCCTCCAGGAAGCTTTTGAGTCAGTTCTTCTTTATTGCAAGGATATAAATTGAGACTGCAGATTCTGCTTAGCATTAGTCAAACTACTCATAAGCTCTTAAGAGTTTTGGAAAGTCCTGTTTTTGGAGAACAACTTGCTTTTGTCCACTTTAGGACGTCTTGTAGCTCGCTAAAATTTTTCTCATGGGATGTGTGTGCTATTTGGTGGAAGGCACACGAAGTCGATTTTACACTGCTTACATTTTTGTATAACATATGCGAGGAAAGATTGTCACCTATAAGCACTTTTCTGCCCTCCTGCTTCTTAAGTCGAGGTAACATTAAGGAACCAATCGCTGAACGTGTTGGTATCGAACCAGCCACTTTTCGTGTTGCTGAATCGACATTCTGTTGGACCACCTTCTGTCCAAGTACTCCTCCATAAATGCGATGATTTATACACGATATAAGGTGGTAAGATATATCCCTCGGCATTTCTTGCAAACATTACTGATATTGTAGATTTAGTTGTACTGCAAATCCTTTTCGGATATTTTACTCCAGATTTAGTGATCACTCTTTTTTGCCCCGGATCATCGGTCAAGTTCGTCTCTTCATAGTTCCATATGTTTTCAACAGGAACGCAAAGAAGAACTTCAGCATAGTTAGAGTGATATTTTTTTAATGTTTCGTCATTAATACCTGCTCCGAGTGTATTTTCAAAAATCCATTTGCCCATTCACTACTGGGCAGATTATCCTTGAATTCCCTCAAAGTTTTGCCACATCGATTCATACGTGATTTAATTATGAATGGCAGCTCCACCTTATCCACTGGGAAACCATAATCTGACATAGCTAGGCTGCATTCAACAAAATTTTTTTCTTCATCATCGCAAAAAGTGTTAGGATGTCCTGCCTTTAAATTGTGAGCTCCTTTTAATTTATATTGAATAGTATGTCGAGGAATATTGAACTCTTTTGCAGCCAAGCGTTGAGAAATGTCGCCCTTCCTTATATTTTCTAAGCATTCCTTCAGCCTTTCTTTAGTATAGTCGATATATCGTTAAAGTGGACATTCTTTCAGGAAATTTATATTACCTAAGAATAGAAATATGATAATGCCACTGAACTAATTTAATATGTGTATATCGATATCATTCCAATATGACTTGCCTCCAAAAGCCTACTTGAAGTACAAATACTTTCTAAATTTTGCAACACTAAAATTTAACACTCATATTTCACAAAAATGTATATCTCCGAAAATAAGCCTTTCCCTCGCTGTACGAACTCGAACAAACTCAACAATGAAGAAGAACTATGTGGATATCAAGGAATTTCCAAATTATAACGGTATACTCAATCATGTTCCGACATAATCATTGCAATGGATTTTCCTATAAATGGCGCAAAGTTAATCCCGCTGGCGCAATGTAACCACAGTTTACGGTACATGATTTAAAAACGGACCATATGTATACCATGAAGGTATCACGTAGAAAAGTCCTAATGAGGTGGCAAACTTTATTGACGATTTTATTAGCAAAAATGTTCCGACAACTGTGAATAAAATTCTTATTTGTTATCAGATAGTTGTGTGGCTGTCAAAACCGTAACCATGCTATCGTATGATTCCTTTTGACCCTTACCATAATCAAACGATTTAAAAAGGTTTACCATTTGCTACCCTTCCGTGGCCATAGTTACTTACCATTTAGGTATAATAAAATGTTTTATATAAGAGCAAGATCGGATTTATACTCCTTCGGAATATGCCAAACTTTTCGCATCCGCAAGTAAAAAGAGAATTTCACTGTGAATGTTTTGGAAGATAATAACATCCCGCTTGACTTTAAAAACTATATTTTAAAAAGAGTATACTGTCCATAGAATCAATGGGAAAAAAATAAAATTCCAAAAAACAGCTTCCAGATTTCATCATTTAACTCTTTTGAGTACAGCCAAGATGGTGTAATAAGAGCTCGGGAATATACCGGTGTCTTAAATGAGCACTCCTTCCTAATTCTAAAATCTACGGCTACGGAATATATTAAGCAAATTACACTTTCAACTGGGCTAGATTTTCCGAATAGCTCTGTGAACTCTGCCAATAAAAAAAAAAAATGAACCATATTACTAAAGTCACAAAATATATTCCAGATAAGAAAGCAGAAATTTATTCTTCCATTCTCCGTTGGACTGACAATTGACAGAGAAGATATTAATGATAATGATTAATTAATTTTAAAATATATTATGGTGTAGTGAAATTATAGAATTGTCATTTGGAATAAAAACAACACATGTCCATTACATATATGCTTTTTTTTTTGTCCAACCACTTTTGATTTTTTCCCTGCTGTATTTCACTTTTTCATTCTGATTCCATGCATTTTTTTATAAAATAGCAAAATTGCTAGCTTTGTTTGGAAAGACAGTAAAGCAAACTATTTTTTCCCTGTACTGTAAACTTAGTTTTGGCGTTGATGGAATTCTTCAGAAATTTTACACACAAAAGCATATTATGCATCATTAATCTGCTTTGTGCCTAATTTTTCATACGTAAGAGTAAATGGACATAAGCCGGTCCCACACAATTACTATGTTTTCATGAACCAGAATTGAGTTAGGATTGAGTTAGCGTTAAGTTTTGTTGGTTGAGTTAACTCGATGCTGTTTCCATGAACGGCTTGAATTGAGTTGACAAATGCAATATTTCATACAAGGTAGCCGGATTTGTGTTGGTTAAAACATCCATGCGAACTATTCTAACTAATACTTAGACAAAATCCAACTCAACTCGACTAGTTTCGTGGACTTAACATAGATTGAACGATACTCAACTCAATTCACGTTTCCATGAGCACTAATTCGGATTCAATTCGAATTGAACTCCGCATGGAAACATAGTAAATGTGCGCATTCGTCAAATATTTGTCAATGCGTCTCATTTGACGAGGTGTGTGTAAACCAGACGCATTTCTAAATATTTGACAAATGCACATATTTTTTGGGATCGGCTATAGACACGACTCAAGTTATATTTTGACTATCCCTGATAGTTATATGCTCATTTTAGTAGAAATTCAGCATTGATGCAATAATTGTGTTTTTTCTGCTGGTAATGGTCAAAATAAGGTTTTTTTTTATATACATTACAAACATTACAAAAACAAAGGTGCAATTTTGATACATCAATAAAAACAATTATTAAATCACTTTGAGTAAAATATCTAATATCTAATTTATCTAATATCGGTTTAAAATTGCATTCATAAGATGTAAAATTTTTTTCTCTAGTTGTAAATTATTACATTTGTAGAAAGTAATTTTACACAGAATTGTTCACGTTATTAAAAATTTTATGCGCCAACAATATTATCGTTGTAAAAAAATTACTCGAATTACAAGGTGTAATATCATAATACCAGTGCCACTCTACATGTATAAAATGGACTGTTGACACTACTGAAATTGCTTACATTATTATGGGATTTTTGTTTATAGTTGTCTCGTTTTGCCTTGACTACTTTATTCTGCTGAACTACAAATAAAACAGTTCTATACAAAATCTACCATAGTTCAGTTTGAGTTCAGAGGTTTTCAAAATGTTGTATATACATACAATGTGTATTTTCGAAACTTGATCAAACGAAATGTGCGGATACTAGATGCCTAAGCAAACAAAAAATTGTTTTGCAGGGGGGTTCCACAATCCACATCAACCGTTTGGGAGATACAGGGTGATTAAGAAAAAAAGCTAGATTTTCACATAACACCCAGTATTTTAAAAATTACAGGGCGTATGGTCACAGTTTCCAACAACTGCTCAACCAGCCTCATACCGCTCTCCCATAAAGAATTATGGTTGTCTAAACTAAAAATTTCGGATTTTTTACTTTTATTTTAATTTGACTTTTATTATTTTTGCGAAAAGGTCGTTAAGATAACTTTTTTTTTATAAAAACTGTAAACTGTAGACTCTCCTTTTTAATTTAAGCTATTACACCCTATGAGTTAACTGTAGCAATTAAACAGTTAATAACACATAACCTATTCAGATCACACCGAAATTAGACGATATGTTTTAAAATGACGTGCTAAGGGAACAAATTATCGTTGAGAATAGGTTAAGAGCAAATAACTCTTAAAGGGTAATAGGTCAAATTAAAGAGGAAAGTCTAAAGTTTATACTTCTTATAAAAAAAAGTTATGTTAATAACGTTTTTGCAAAAATAATAGAGGTTAAATAAAAGAAAGGTAAGAAACCCTAGATTTTTATTTTAGACTCTTATAACTCCTGAGATGAGTGGGGGTACGGCGCTGGTTGAGCAGTCGTTGGAAAGACCATGAAGCTCTGCATACAATGAGCTTTAAACTGTGACCGTACGTGCTGTAGTTTTGAATATACAGGGTGTTATGTGTCTAGTATCCACACATTTCGTTTGATCAAGTTTCGAAAATACACAGTGTATAATGGAAATAGATGGCAATACAATATTTGTAATTCTTTCTCTGTCCCCCATACCTATTTTTAGGGAAAGGCAGACAAAAATTGCTTAAATTTATTTCTTTAAAAATCAAGTTAAAAATTTGTTTGAAGTTGCGGGAAATAAACTTCCAAGAATAGAAATAATTCCGATTTCATCTGTAATTTGTTGAAGCTTTAGAGCGAAAGTAAAACTTTAAATTAACACAATTGTCACACACGCTGCCAAAAAAAGTTGACCCATATGAAATAGAAAATCCATTAAATAAATAACTAATAAGCATGATACAAAGATAACAAGGTATGGCCGATTCGAGAGGAATTTTTTGTGTTGCTACGTCATGAGGTGCCTACTGTCATTTCCAGCGAATTTGTTTTGGGTTTTTCGTATTTTATTGACTGAAATACGTTTTGAATATATTAAAATAATTAACAAAACATTAGTTTCTTCGTTTAAATCACTTCGGGAAAAGTAATTATGTGCTAGTGGGAAAGCGAAGAAATTTAAAAATAGAAAAGTTTTTCACTGTGAAAGGACGATTGAAATTGAGACGAACTAATTTCTGACATTTGTCGCCAAAGGAGGCAAGCAATCAATTGACAGATTTTCCGGCCATACCTTGTTAATCTTTGTATCATGACTAATAAGGAAGCGAGGTTCGTGCGAATACAATGTACGTGAGTAGGCAATTCAATGACAGTCAAACCCATAGAGGGGGGGGGGGGGGAGACAGAAATGACGAGAAGGCTGGTCGCTATTTGAAAATTCTGCTTGATTTCTGACATTTCATTGTGACAAAACCTTTAAATTATCATAGGCAACATCAAGAAATATTATCTGTAAATAAGGAGGCGCTAAAAATTTGTTTATTTTACATAGTAATTTGGATTATAAAAAATGCCTCCTTCAAAATTTCACGGTTTCACTACTTCCATGACGAAACGAATACAAACACAGCACACTAATACATTCCGCCGAGTGGCTTAGGTTTTCACCCGATATGCCGTTTCCTTATTAGTTGTTTATTCAATGAGAAAAAAATCAGGCAGTCCATATTATATATGTCAGTGCCTCCCCCCCCCCCCATATTGACAGAAAAACTTAAACGATTGGATTTTGCCTACTTAGATCTGAAGCTGACGTTTTTTTGCTTGAACCTATAATACATACATACATACATATATAGTATACTATATGGCATTCGGATGGTATACCTACTCGCTTGGATTGCACTTCACAATTTTATAGACTAAGGCTTTTCTAATTGCAATGGCAGCGTACTACCCCTTGATGTGAGTAATAAAGACGAATCATATTGTTATACCCCTCATAACCTGGCCACTTTAATGGTTCTAAGTAGCATTCGATTAAATTTAAGCTGATGGGGGATTGCAAGTTGACATTGGAAGTTTTATGTATAGACACAATAGTATACATATGAGATCTTGAGCACTAAGGAATTATTGTATATGACAGAGTCGACTTGCTAGCAATATCTTGTAGTAGCACTATTTTCCTTTGAGCAATTCCTACCGTGGACTATCAGATCTCAGTAGTTGAATATCTCATTTAAAAGTAAATTCACAGGAAACATGAGCCACAAATCTTGTGTAGATGCCCCAAATTTTCAGCAGAAGGTTTGTAAACTTTATTTTAGGACATAGGTGCAATATTGACGAAATAGGGTTGGCATCACACATATTGGTCTCAACTTGCTTTATGCTCATATACATATAAAAGAATAATGTTGATGGTGATCCCAAGTCCAGTAAAGCGGATTTCACCATGCATGGTGCACCGTGGATCTGATTTTCAGTTAGATCGGTTGAAAAACATATTTTTTAACCAAAACGTGCTGTGCTTCTAACAAACAGCAATTATGATTCCATGGTTCCCCAGTGGGTTCGCGAAGCAGGATAGCACATTGGATGCCAATCTGGAGAATATTCTTTTTCTGCTTTCGATACTCAGCTTGAAAATAAGTTAATGCATTAATTTGTCTCAAACTTAAATCAAAGAAAAGAAGCTATGGAGCTCTTGAAATAATTTCTTAGTTTTATTCTTTTCATATAACATTTCATCACCATATGTAACAAGATACAAGAAAAAAAAATCGGTCTAGTTCAAGAACTCTTGTCCCATTTTAATAATTTCTTTTATTACATTGCAAACGTTGTCTCCACAACCATTGTAAAAAGATACTACATACATGTAAAGTTGAACTACATAAAGTCATCGCTTTCACAATTTTTCCTAGATATTGCACTTGATCCCAGCAATAATGGTAGTTGTCACAACGTGTGCAAATGTATAGTAAAGAAATTCCGAATAAAAAAAAAATTGCATTACGTATTCCTAGTAAATGTACTTACATACGAGCATTTATCCAGGTATACCCCCGTCTTGCGATTTCTATGAGGGAACTGCTAGTTCTGTAGGAATGATGATACATCATTGCTGCTTGTCATGCTATTCTAACCAATCCAACAAGCTTTGATTGTTACCCTTTGCAATATATGCGCTTTAAATCCAATGCACACAGACAGTGCTCAGACGTTTCTTTCGCCTTATTATTATGAAACTTGATCCCATTTCTAATGGAAATATTTTTTTTTTTTTGTTCTTTTCCAGGTCGAGATGGAGCGCTTGGATTGCAAAATGTGAAAAGGTAAGCAGAAAGTTGATTCTCATTAGATGTTTTATGTACTTATGGATGTATGTACATACATATGTAATGACTTCAAGACAGTAAGACAGGTGTAAGCAATTATTTAGGGAGGAGGAGAACATCTCTTTTGATTTTAAAACTCTCTGTTCAGGAATTATGTTAATGTGAGCTACGTTCCTGCCAAAGAATAATTATAATTTCCATGTTAT
Organism: Dioctria rufipes; assembly: GCA_963924295.1. NCBI lineage: Eukaryota > Metazoa > Arthropoda > Insecta > Diptera > Asilidae > Dioctria > Dioctria rufipes. The sequence goes on from OZ002740.1 coordinate 304,678,238, forward strand.
GGCGAATTTTGCTTTACTCAATTACATTCTTCAAACTTATTTTATGTAATAAGAAAGAAAACTGATTATATTTCGTCCATACAAATGTTATTATAAGCATATGTCACAATAGGATCCCATCCCATAAAATTGGAGATAAAAATTTACTAAGATGAAATAAGAGGACCAAAAGGATATGGATTTCACATAACATAAAATTGAATTTTCGTTCATCCGGTTATATCCTTCAAAAAAAGAAAAAAAAAGAAACACATTCATGGAGTCTGAGTATATGACCAAAATAGGAAACTGAAGAAACACCCATTTCGGTTCGCATCCTTCCTGTAAATCCCTTGAAACTCGAAGACAGCTCTTAAGGTCCGATTTTGTTGTTAGCTTTCCTCGTTGGATGTTAACAAGGAAGTCTTACAGAGACAATGGTGAAGTGAGAGCCGTCGATACATACAGATATACTTATTACTATTGTCCTTTTAGAATTTTTTTAGGTCCAATTATGTATAAAATATCGAAGTAAGATTATATCGCCCGGGTTATGATAAAAATCGCGGTAATCGGATTATTAGCATCTGGTTAAATATGAAGAAATTTTCAAGCTTTACATAATCCACTTTATTACCATAATTTTATTCCTTTAAAACTAATTATCTTGGAAAAATTTGAAATGAAATTTGTATATGGCACATGTTATACCGTCCATTACCCATTGCGAAATATTTCGAAAGGAAGGCTGTCAAATGGTCTGATGCGCTGCTGAAAAGTTCTTATCAAGAGAAAGAAGGAGTAATTGAGGATTTCAAAAGCAAACAAAGTTAAAGACATTTTGTTGGGCTCTAAACCACTTTCTTGTCTTTGTCCCTTTACTATATATATACATATACATAAGTAGATGAAATTTGTACAGTGTGCTTTTGAAAGGGATTACCAAATATAATACTCCTTCACCACAATGCGGTCTGACCTGAATTTTAATCCTTTTGGTCTCTTTATGTTTGAAAAGGATTTGGGTATTGATTTTTATTTGAGATTTTCAAGACATTTAGTTTACTTACTGAGGAGCTTTATGCTTTGGTGAACTGGTTTGTAATGTAATGTAAATTTGAATCTCAGATCAAAAACTCGTTAATTAGAAAATCTGTTCGTGTATTGTATTTAAAGTCGATGAATGTTTAAAGTTAATTAAATTGTATCCGCAAAACCTATTAATATGTAGTTGTAAACAGATCATTATTATTATTGACCTCCTATAACTTCAATTTATCGCAGTTTTTCTAATATCATGTAGTGTGGCGTGCTTTCTCCCGGTACTTCGGTGTATGATAGTTGACTCACTCATCACGGTGCTGAAAAATGTGGGATTTTCATGTGAAGCGTATGCGGATGACATCTGTCTGTTTATCTGTAGGCCCAGCATGGCTGCTGTTGTGCCTTCATGCAACGAAGCCTAATATTGTTGAGGACTGGTGCACCCGTCATAATATGACAGTTAATCCTACAAAGACTACCTTGGTCCACTTCTCTAGGAGGATACTTTGTTCATTCAAAACTCTTTGGACACACTTTACAGCCATCTCCCAAACACCTCGGAGTTTACCTTGACTCGAAGCTGACATGGACGGGTCTTCAACTACAAATGGGGCATAAGACCGAGTATTGTGTACTGGATGTACACCTCAATCATTGGACCAATACTCACATATACTTCCTGTGTATGTTGGTCAAGGACGCTGGAGGGAACTGCGATCCCGAAGTTGGCGGGTCTGCAAAGGCTTGCTTGCCTGGGAATTATAAGCTCCATGCTATCTCCGGCTGCCTTTGAGGTCCTACTTAATCGACCACCCCTGAATCTTTTCTTTCAGCCAGATGCCAAAAGGGCTGTGTGCAGATTTCGCTCATGGGCATGTTCAGTGGACGGCTGGGGTGGTTCTTCACATTGCTCATTGGCGTGTGGGCTGGAACTGGAAAACCCTCCGGCCAGTATGCCACTTGATGCGATGGTAGTAGAGCTTCTGTTTGGGCGCGGCTCCTCTCTAAGTTTTCCAGAAACTGAATCGTGGACCGACGGAAGTACATTATCGAGCCTTCTCCAGTCTGGTTTACAAATTTTGGTGTTTACTATCCTGAACCTGAAATTGGGATGGAGTATACTCACTTAGAAGGAACACCACTGTCTTCCGGGTTGAAGTTTTCGTTATCGCAATGGCAGTGAAGATAGGCCTTAATATGGCGATCAAGGGCCACAGCTCGCTTCACGCTCATCCGGCTTTCACCTGGAGCAGGCTGGATACTCTAAGGTCTGCCCTCCTATCTATAGATGAGCTGAAAAATATTCCTCACCAGACCGGATGCGCTTCATTAAGAGGATAGGAAGGTTTTGGTGATAGGGTTTCTAGCAGGATAGCACAACGGGTCGCTCTGGCCTCCGTACTCGCCTTGCCACCTTTTTAATAAAAAAAAAAAATATATGTATATATAATGTAGAAAATAGAACACTTATGTGATTTCAGATTACCATACATTTCCATTTGTACATCGATTGAATGCTGTTTAAAACGTCATAATAGAAAAAACATTGTACTTGACGAAGCTAACAATTGTTAACAAATTGCAGTAGATGAGTAATAGCTCTGGTAATCTTCTATGAATAGTTTTATTTTGGTTTCTACTCTACTCTCTACTCCCCTACTCCAAATCGGTATCATAGTAGATAAAGCTCTTTTGATTTGTTGATCTAATTTAATATTACAGTGGCAAAAATATTTATTCCCTCTCCTGAGGCAGCTAACTCAATTCTTCTGTGTGGAAAAACTCAGATGTCGCCTATATGTAATGTAAATATACTTAAAGTTGGTGAATACTCCATTGGTTTTCATTTCTTATATTGTCTCGATGGAAGTATTTACATTGTAAAAAACGGGCAAATTGGAGCATATTATAAGAAATTTAAAAATATTAATGAATCTTGAAAGGACACCTCTGTTAGATAGTGGTGATCAACCATCAACTTCTTATTCTACAGACATTATGAAAAGGTAACTTAAATTCCATCAATAGTTCAATAATGATCATCAGACAGTTAATATAGTGGTTCACCACTAGATCGTACTTGTTTGTTTTACAGTAGGTACATATTCTTTCAATTAAGTATATATATAATAAAAAATAGTATTATGTTTGACATTGACCTAATAACGATACGCTTCTACAAAAATTTCAAGGATTTTAAGCAGAGATGATTATTGTGTATCCTATGTATGATGTGCTGCTACGCTTACAATTAAAAGAAACAATTATCATTCTCCACACAATGGTATACAAAACGAGTAAGAAATCATCTCGTAATTTTTCAAAATTTGTTGTTGATTTGGACAAGATAGGGCATAAAATCTCTCTTTAAAGTATTGAGGTTCAAATATTGATCGTCGGTGACATTTTACTTGTTTTACTGTTCTTATAAATTAACAATAGAAAAAGTTATAATTGGTCTAAGACCAATAATATTATACCCTAGATGAAAATAAAAGTTAAATAAAGAGAAAATCAAAAGTTTTGTATGGCAACACCAAGAAGGGTCTGCTCGATTTGGGCGATTTGAAATTTTATTTACTACTCATATAAAAACTCTTTACGTCAAGGTGTTCTCAGGCAGTGTCCAAATATATAGTGAAAAACAAAGTCTTGTATGTCAACATCAAGACAGGGTTGTCCGGTTTAGTCCATTTTTAAACTAATATTTGTAATCTGAAAACGCCATGTACAAAATTTGAGCTCTCCACGTTGAATCATTCTCAGAAAGCTTCCAAATATATAGTGAAAACCCAAAGTTTTGTATGGTAACAACAAGAAGAAGTCGATTTATTCTATTTTTTATATTTTATTTACTATTGCTATACACCACGTGTCAAATTTCAACTCTCTCTTCGTCGACGCGTTCTCAGGGAGTTTCAAAATATATAGTGAAAAACTAAATTTTTGTATGGTAACACAACGAAGGAATTGCACGATTTGTCCTATTTTCGAAATTAAATACGCCTTTTTTTTAACATGCGTGTGCAAAATTTGAGCTTTCTAAGTACATGCGTTTTCGAGTTATCATGAGGACGGACAGACAGACAGACATGTAAAAATCAAAATAAATTTTTATATTATGCGTGGGTGTCCAACCCAACAAGCGAAATGATAAGCTTACTATACCCTCTGATTTCGTCTACAGTATAAAAACGATTATTTTGCATTCATGACAACATTAGCAGTCCTATGACACACTATGTCTTATTACAGTACCGAATAAAATATCTAGCAAACTAAAAAAGAGAAGTAAGAGTTAGAGTAAGTAGGTTAGGTTAGGTTAGAGTGGTGACTCCGACTGACTCCGACTGAATTAGCTCCGATTAGTCTAACTTAAATAGACCTTCGATGGTCCTTTATGATATCATTTCCTTAATTTATAGGATGTAAACCCAGTCAAATGACTTCTTACTAGTCCCCCTCACTCTTTGTCTGCTATTTTCTCCAAGGAGGAATTTTCAAAGCACTCAACCCCCCCCCCCCCTCTCCTCATCCACGCAACCTGTGTATGGTCATTGTACTCCATTGATCATTGGCTTCCTGCCAAGAAGGCACCATCATATGATAACTCCAAAAAGCCAGAGCCGCACGAGCGATCGGGCACTAGCCCGATGGGCTGGCGCTCGTGGGGCAGATGGTTTCCGAATTAATCACATCCACACTATTTACCATGTACTCAAAAATGTCCCACAACTTATAAACACTTACAGGGCAGGGAGCGGAGCTAAAGATAGCTTATTAGTGTTGCCAAGATAGCATTTTATATGGCGAATTTGGTATTCTTGTGGCTTCAAAAGCATTCACTTTTTTATAAAAATTATTTTTTGCATCATATCATTGTTTCAATAAGGCTTTCAAAGCGTTGCTATATCTACATATGTGTCTCTTTAAAGCAAATTCGAAATTGAAAAACAAATATACAAAAACTGTTTTTAAATTTGGTTTTTACATTCTATCAATTTTTATTTTTAACTCGTTGTCTCAATTGCACTACAATAGGTGCATAGTCAAGTTCTTTTCCTACATTCATGCAAAAGACGAAAGTGTATGACATATACATACTTACTTAATAATAATAATATATTTATTTGCGGCTATTCTAAACAAGAGTTCACATCTTTTCTTATACGTTATATAAAGCGGTGCTAGAAAAATAATTACTTAAAATAAGAATTAAAAATTTAGAGGAAGTTCAAGCAAATTCTTATTAATTAAAAAGGAAGTTAAATTCAGTTGAAAAAATTGTATTACGAGACTACTAGAAAATAAAGAAAATAATAGTGTTAAATTATATATGTTTCAATGCATATCTTAAACGCGTCGACAGTGCCAATACTCTGAAAATTTAACGGAAGATTATTTCATAAACGAGCTGTTTGAACAAGGTAAGAACTTTCCATGCAGGACTTATGAAATCGTGGAATCAATATGTTTCTGTTACGTTTTGACGTTGTAAATTGAAATAATTCGCGTAAGTACCCTGGTTTGTTCAAGCTAAGAAGAGAATATAAGAAAATCATAGTTCGCCTTTTCAATTACGTAGCCAAGGAGCATCCGAGCAAATGCGAAAGGAAAGGCAAAACGTGATCAAATCTTCGCAGCCCAAAAACAAACCGAATACAGTCGTTGAATGCCATTGTGGCTTTCCTGGCACATATGCTATCTAGCTTGGGAAACACATTTCTGCCATAGGTGAAGTGAAGCAAGACTAAAGATTTTATTGATTGCAAGCGCATGCTAACAGACAGCAGACCCGATGAAAGCCATAGACATCGGATCCCTGCATAAACTTTGCTGACCATGGCTTTAATGTAATCACAACTTTTCATGTGTTGATTCAAGACAACTCCAAGCTTTTAACTTTATTTACATTAGGCAGGGAAGCAATATTTAAAGTCACTGGTGGAATTTCAATTAAACCTTTATTGTAGAATTTAATACAATGAGACTTTGCAGGATTTAGTATCAAACGATTACATTTGGCCCAGGTGTTAATTCTTTCACACAACTTATACGTTCAATATAGTCTTCGAGAAGACCGATCGACCGGCTCAAGTACAGTTGTACATCATCGGCATATAAGTGAATCTGTACATCTTGAACTATATGTGGCAGATCATTGATAAATAAGCTGAATAGCAAAGTTCCCAGAATTGAACCTTGAGGCACCCCACAAAGTAATGGTAGTGCAAAGGATGAATTATTATCAATATATACTCGTTGGTTGCGGTCTGCCAAGAAATCCTTTACTAGAGCGGCAGAACTACTAAAATTAAAAGAAGCACCAAGTTTCTGGAGAAGGATACGATGGTCCACGCTGTCGAAGGCTTTCGAGAAGTCCAGAAGTACCAAAATACTGAACTTATCCTGATCCAGAGATTTCCTCAAATCACAGGTCACCTTCAGAACTGCAGTCTCACAGCTGTGCAAGAGTCGGAAACACGATTGACAGTCTAGAGAACAAGGAAAATTTCCAATTTTGTTCGGCTGTGACCTATCTTTTTATTAGGTTAAATTTGACCTGGACTATATGTAAGTACATGAATGTACACTTTTACAAAAGCATACGCAACTTCGTCGAAAAAATGGTTTAATTTTAAAATTAATTTCTATTAAATCCAATTTAATAATAAATCGTTCACGTGCCAGTAAAACTTACGTACATGCCATCTCTGGCACGCGTGCCATATGTAGGTTCGCCACCACCGCCCTAGATCATGCTGACTTATCGTTTTCTTTTTCACGTGCTCTGAGTAAAGTTGGTATCATATCGGGAGTGGTGCGGTATTTTTAAGTTACCGCTGCACGATTGTTTTTGCAAAATTAAATCTATAAGTTACACTGGAAGCGGCGTGGTGTAGCGCAGCGCGGCAATATTGTTACCGCGCGGCGATCTTAGAGATTACTCAAAAACACAATTTTGACGCTGCCACTGGCGGCAAAATTTCTTTTTCATTCGAAATAAATCCACATAATTCGTTAAATGAGGCTTTTGGCATTCTAAAGTATTCGTAATCGAACTTTATCACTTTCTCTGTTTTTCTTCAACCAAAGCTAATAACAGTTCTTCCTCGGAACTAGAGTGCATTTGGATAAAATCTGCCGTTCCCGGTGTGAACACTCTATTTTGCCGCGCCGTGTCGCTCCCGATGTAACCAGGGCTTAATGGTCTCAAAAAAGTTTTGTGTTAATCCCCTTGCTACCTGTCAGTTTATTCTTAATATTCCAATATTGATTCTCAATTTTTCACAATTTTTTATGGCATGAAAACAACCCCTTCTTTACGAACAACTTGAAAGAGAAATTCTTGTCCTTTGAGTTGGAAATCTATAGCCAATTGAATAGGGATAATCTTTTTAAAAAAAAAAAAAAAACATACATACGTACAACTGCAACTATAAAAACCCTTTCCCTTTTTTCTTAAATTTCATCACGGATCAATTTCAAATTAAATTTCAATTAAGGACTCTTCAAGACTGTATTAGGGTAGAATTTCGTTCTTAAATAAGAAGTAAGACGATATCTTTCCGTATAATAATGTTTAAGGGAACGTAAATTTTCTCTTTTTTTTTTTTGTTTTTCTAAACATGCTGCGAACTCTGTCTAGACAAAAGCCATTTCAGAAGGGAATACTTTCATTTTTCGAAGGACTGAAAGGTGCAATTAGGTTTAAGGTGATTCACGATATATTTCCGCCCTCCAAAAAATTTTCAGAATTTAGTTCTAGAGAAATTATTGCCTTTGCGTGCCAATGGTAATTAATCATTCGATACGATACCTTCATACATAAGCTGTCTGAATTCGTGTGTTATTTTGGAAAGGTAAGGTTTCGTAGAAGGTAAAGTGGGTTTTTAGATAATTTACTTTTTTTTTTTTTTTTTAATGAAAATAGATGATTAATCATTTCATAGTCATTACTCAATTGGGAATATTTTCGGAATTATTTTTGCATACTCGTATAGAAATAATTAGATATAAATGGATACTTACCAAATGCCTTCTATAATTAAGAAACCAAATCATTTCCTTCTGCTCCTTTTTCCACGTTCATTAACAAGAACAGTAATCTTGTTGCGTTTCGTATTAACTACTAACAATTGTTCCTTATGTATCCACACTCAACGCTATATTTAACTCGAACAAGAAATTTCAATTATTTTGTCTTTCCACCCGCTATGCTATGCTTCTGGATTCCGGTTCTGGGTGATTCTTGTCTGACAAAACCAAAGAAACTTCTATGGCTTGTTGAGGAAGAACACCACACAATTGTTACATATGTACATATGTATATGTGTATGCCTGTAACAGGGATGGGATTATCTTGAGAAATATATTTGTTTCCTTAAACGGTTGAAAAATCACAAAATACATTCAATTTTCACACGGCTGAGGCGGTGTTTCTAATTTATTCCATGTCAAATTGCAGCTGATGGAAAGCTTTCGTGTTTTAACCAAAATGGTATGACATGTGTCAAGACAGGAATTCACTTAAAATTAAGGTTGATTTAAGATTCTTTAGCATGAAAGTTAAGCGCGAAATGTTAGGGGCTTTCCCTGGAAAAGTGATGAATCAGCATAGAGAGGGAGGAAGAAATGTGTCATTCAGGGTATTGCTGGAAAATTTATGATTTTGAATTAATTTTCATATATTAGATGTATACGGGTGCTTTAGATGAAAGTGTGTTAACATTTGGTGTGGTATAATAAAAAGGGTTATATTATACTTGAAATAACATTTAGATGGTTTCATGCTTGTTAATCCATATGCTTATCTGCTTGTGAATATGCTAATTTTAGTAGTGTAACTGCACTAGTATCCGTATAGCTCCAGTATTCGGACACTTTTTATTTTATTTAATAAAAATAAGAAAAGTACACGCATTATCCTTAGAGCTCCGTTAGAATTTTGTTTATTTGATCTTTTTAGATGCACATCCATGCAAAATTTGGGTAACACTGTAGTTTTTTGGAAAATACTTATCAGTCTGTGTATGTACTTCACGTAAGTAAGTTCAACACGTATTTTATGTAAAGTGCAATTAGTGCATTGGACATTAGAGAAAGTGAGATAAAATTATTAAGTATTGCTTTGTTTAGTTTAACTATGCCTTTGCATTGATTGAATATTGTATTTTATTAGTATTAAATCAAAAATATGAAATATTTTTTTATTAAATTCATAAAAGTTTTGGATGTTCCATAACTAAACCAGAAAAAGACAATTTTATTTAGTTTCCGGAAAAGCTGTCCGGACACTGAAATTATGTTTAAAAAAAATGTTTTCTTCGTACCCTTTAACACAATTATAAAATATGTTTTTTATAGGACAAAAGAAATTAAACATGTTTTTTTATTATACTTTTAATTTTCGGACGCATTTTAAGAAATTCCATTTCTGCTGTCCGACTACTAAAATGACAGTTTCTGTGTCCGGAGAAAAATATTTAATACGTAATCGATTAATTAAAAATAGTAGTAAATAATCATAATAATTTTCAAAATAATGGATGGCAGTACTTATGTATACAAACCGAAAAACCGTATAAAACGATGCGGAGATGATTTAAGCTGTACTACATCGATGTGAGAGAAAATAATTTGAGCATTATGAAGTGTGCTTAAAAAAATTATGGAGTGTTGTTGGCAAGTAACTTAAGTCACTTAAACAAGATAACTTGGTCAACACTGTGCAAGAAAATGGCTCAATTCCTTCTTTAAACGAAACACATCATTGGCTGCAACATAAGTAGAAGGTATTATCAAAGGCAGAGCAGTGATTACTGTTTCAAATGGCTCGAGAACGGGACCAATATTTGAAAAGTATCGGATAGGACAACATATTAAATGATCCTGCTCGAATACTAAATGGGGATAAAACGAGTTTTTTTCTTTGTCTGAAAACCAGTAAAGTAATTACATGTCGTTGATTCAAAAACATTTATCAATTTTAGATTATTTTTTTCTGCCAGGCAGAAAAATGTTCCTCAATGGTAGCCTTTTCATATTTGCGTCACTAAAGGATATTGTAAATAGCATCCCAGCGAAACTGTTTTTGGGAACAGAAAAAGGATGGGTGAGGAGCGATATCTTTTTCATAGACGGCCACAAGTCACACTTGACGTTAGAGCTGAGTGAATGGAAATTACAAGGAAAAAAGTATAATTTTATATGCATTGCCACCAAACACCACTCATATGATGCTGTCAGCTGACGTCAGTTGGAAAAAATCGTTCGAGCCAGCTTATAAAAAAAAAACTTTCTGTCCTTTGCTGGAAACTGCAATCTTGCGAAACTTAAAAACTTGAGAACACTATAAAAAATACTTCAGGAAAACAGTTGTTTTCAGTGAATGTGTGAAAAATGTGGTTGAAAATTTAGCAGCTACTCGAGAAATGCTGATATACCAATTACTTACAATGCAAAAATCAATTGCAGTACAGAAGTTTCACACTGCTATTGAGGTTATTGAGCTAATGGTTTATAAGTTAACTTCACGAAAATCAAGTTTTGGTCATCATCAAGGAAGCCGGAGCAGAAACTTCGACAGAAGCATTACCAGACTTAGATCTTACATTCAATAATCTGACGGGTGGCACATATACAGAGGCCTGATGTTCAACGAGCGAGTATAGAAATTTTCTAATCAGGATTTGTCATCATAGTACGTCACCTTTGTATCGAACCTGTACATAGCTTGATATTTATAAAACTATTTGTGAAGCTTTCTTTCTATAGGAAATTGTCCTTCGTATAATTCACAATTGCTTTTTGAATTTATATTATAAGTAGAGCAATAAAGGTTCAGTAGGACCTATAGCAACCTACCCGAATTTCTAGAAAGTTGAACTGGCTTATCCGGGAGACCTAGAAAATCCACCTCCGCCCCAAACCCTGCCAACAAGCCTGTACGTTATCAACGGTATATTGGTTGTACGTATATCGAACGGAAGTATTTAGTGAAGTGCGTGAACAACGGAAAGCTATCCTATAAGCCAGGACGTGAACAACGTAGAGCTAGTCGTAGTCCACGTACCAACTTACGTAAACAACGAAATCGTCTAGTCAGTACGTGTACAACGGAAGGCTGTCCTAACACCATTACGTGAAAAATGTTGGACTAGTGGTAGTACGTGAACAATGGAAACCACCCAGCAAACATTGTGGCGATAAAAATGCCAATACAAATTTAGCTGCTCTCTTTTATTGGCATCGCGATAGCTCGAGAGCTAAGGTCATTTAGATTCCCGGAAATAATACGACAGGCCTACGAATCGCTTTCTTATTGTCATATTATTGCATTTTTCTTGGATAGATCGGCGGTACTAGATGTGGTGAGTGCGAGACATTTCACCATTATCGACAATATTGCAGTACTCTCCCTTTGGAAATTGCCTCATTTATAGTTGTTCTTTCTTCAAGTGCGGTAGAAAAAACAAACGCAAAAAGATAAAAATATTTGTCGACATGGCGATCATCAAATGAATTACTTACACGATTCATATGCGATGCAACATTTATTCCCGTTAAGTTAAACCTGGGCGATAAAAATGCATTATTGCTGGCATTAAAAATTCCCGTTGTGCTAATAAGAAATCATAAGAAAGCGATTCTTAGGTCAATCGTAATATTTGCTGGGCACTAACAACGGATAGCCCTCCCGTCACATCGCTCAATTAGATTTAGGCACTATACTAACTACTAACATCTATCCATTTTACAGTTATAATAGGAACGGAAGAAATACAGGCATAATTTGCATTCAGGTCAGCTGTTTTCATTTGGTCCTCTTACACCACTGAAACTGCCCAAAGTCAAATTTCGTCGTTTGTTACTGATCGAACTATTGGCGCCCAAGCAAACGAAGTCACACATTATGAAAAACCACAACAAATACTACGCCATCAAACATTGAGATAAAAAATCATCACCTCGGTAATGACCATATGATGCTTCTTAGCAAACTAAGGAGCTTCTTTGCTTTTGACTCGCCTCCGCTGAAGTTAATTAGTAGCTTTTTGGAGAATCGCTCGCAGCGGGTTAGAGTCAATGAAGTTATTTCCACCAGGCTTCGCTTGACTGCCGGTGTACCACAAGGATCAATATTAGGACCTCTTCTTTTTAGTTTGTTTATTAATGATTTGCCTACTGTCATCAAAAATTGCTCCGTCCATTTGTACGCTGATGATGTGCAAATATACCTTGATCGTCCCATTGGTCTCTTAGAGGACTGTGTTAGTAGAATCAACGAAGATCTTCATAACATCTTAGACTGGTCAATTGCAAATAATCTGACACTTAACCCCCAAAAGTCTCAAGCACTAGCGGTAGGTAGAGGAAGTTGCGACCCTTCCTACTTTCCCCCGATAGAACTCAATCTCTCAGCCATACCATATGTACAGAAAGTGAAAAACTTAGGCATTATACTCAATTCTCAAATTGGTTGTTGTGACCATATTAAAATGATCCTGAGGAAGGTTTATGGGGTGCTTCGTCGACTCTGGCTGTATGCTGATCTACTTCCCACCAACCTTCGCACGAGGCTGGTCAGCACCCTGATATTGCCGCATCTAATGCATGGTTCAATCATCTTCCCCAAACTCGATTCACGCTGTAAGCGTAAGCTTGAAGTAGCCTATAACGATTCCATTAGGTTCGCGTTTGGGCTACGTAGACATGATCACATCTCTCCTTTTCGACATATAATTTTGAATTGCTCCTTCGAAACGCATTTGCAACGGAAGGCATTACTTTTCCTGCATAACATAATGAACACACGCAGACCGGCTTATCTGTATGAATTTTTAAACTTCTTGCGTAGTGACAGACGGCGCGATTTACTATTGCCTCGCTTTAAATATTCTGTTTTAAATGCTTCTTACTTTGTTCAAACTATTCGCATTTGGAACGTTCTTCCAGCTTCCATCCAGCGCGAGAGTTCGACCTCTAGCTTTAAACAAGGCGAAACAAAACGTAACGAAAATGTAAACATGCTTGCATAGAAGTGTACGCAAAAGAAACATTTTTGTGTTGTGAATGCGAAACAGAAAAGAATCATAAGGCCAAAGAGAAGTGAAGTGAAAAACGTAGACTGTCAGTGTAGTTGTATTTTGCATTCTGTATTCCAAAATGTTTCGTTTTCGAAATGAAAATTACGTTAAGTTTACGAACCGGTTTGAATGTGGAGTTAATGACTTTTGAAGAAAACAAAGAATTTTTCTATTTTAATTTATTTGGTAAAATTAACATCACAAACCTTAATAAAAATAAAATATAGAAGCGTTTATTAAAAAACCTCAGCTTACGCTACTTTACAATGTTAGGTACATTGAGTAGGACAATGATAATTGAAGTTATCGATAACGTGCAAAATAGCTAAGTAAACTAACAAAAGTGCAATAAATCAAATCAAATCAAATTTTATTAATTTTATTAATAAACAAATATTATCGCGGCTTTTTGTTATCAGTCACAAACAAATTAACATGCACAAAACAGCTGCCAGATTCTATAACACACATGTCAATAAATCCAGAGGTACGTTTTCACTCCATTTTTGGTTCGGTGTGATTATAATGTTAAAACAATTCGTAAAGTTTACGTTTTCGATTCTACGTGTATACTCTCAAATGCTTAGAGGAAGGTACGTTCTCAATACGTTTTTGATACGCTCTTATATAGTGTTCATGTACTATAGGGCCATGAGTGCATTAGTGAAAAAGTCGTTAGTAAAATTTACGTTTTCGTTTCACTTTAAGTGTATACTCTCAAATTTTGAGGGGATATTGCTTGCAATTTCAGTATTACCTGGATGACAAAAGGAATTATGTGTTTTTCGTCCAGACGAAAAGAGGACGATAACGAAAACCAAAAACCGGTTTATGTTTATTTTTAATAAAGAAGATGCGTTACCTGAAAATTTAGGTCTGTTCATTCTTGTTTAATAAGCGTTCGGAGTAAATTATAGTAAAGTTTTCGACATATATGTAGAATACTGTGCTCCTCGCATTTATAAAATTTTATTTAAAAAAACTTTACTTCCTTCTATTACCATGGCGATATCACTTTCCTCTCTTCCAAACAACGCTCATGTGATACTTCAACAACGTGATTCTTCAATGATATCTTCCTCTTATTTTCTGCAGGTATTGTTTTCATGTTTCCTAGATGTACATACCGATTCTTGAATTGAGCGGCGCAATTATCGCTGAAGATATACAAAAATGTAATGTTATCAGTGATCGACTTGATGTACTCAAATATTTTCTACAGAAAGCAATGTACAGTATATTTACTGTGGCTTAATTCATCACTTACTATGACCACTGAATGAATTTTGTCGCTGGTCCAAATACAGCACGTGAAAAGCGTGACTTGGCCATGAGACCAATGTGCTGATTGTATTTCGTCTTGACTAATCAAAGCATAATTCTCGGCAAAGTCTATTTGTACAATAGCTTTCTCATTGGTCAGGTCTTGTTTTGCATTTTGAAAGTAATCGGACTGAACGTTTTTAACAAAAGAATGTAGCTTGAATTTAGCAGTGCTGTCATGTAGTTCATCCAGGCTTTCATTGAAAGATTTGCTAATTACGATCTGTTTTGGTCTCTGATTCTGAAAGATCCAGGCCTTCCAATTAACACTGGGATTAGAATCTAGGGTGATATCGAAAATTTTGGATTCCTTGCATACATCGCAACTGTTGGACATGCAATCTTCATTATCCACACTACATGATATCTGCTTCAGAAGCTCTTGGTGTGTTTTCGGAAAATTTGTCGCATGTTCGAAATAGCGAGAAGAAGATTAATGTAGTTTGAGTGAGTTACACACACGCAAAAATTATGAGGAGTATCGTTGATAAGCAGAATGTGAGCAAGTCTCTCTTTATAAAAAAGACTCTTGCCAAGAGATGTTTCGGGATAAGTTTCTTTGAAAAGTTCGAAGGCTTCACAAATGCTCATAATCATTGTTCTCTTCTGGATTCGTTACTTCGTTTATCCCAGGCATTTGTCTGCTAATATCATCCCTATTATAGAAATCACAAATCTGTTTTTTCACTTTATCCGTCAGTTTACGAGGCACTGCTTTAGGGGAGTCATTTTTGTCAGATGCAGCAACTTGAAATTCAGCAGCTATTTTTTTTAAAACTTCAACTGCTTTAGTGGGACTAGCTGGTAGATTACGTTTCACTTTTGCCACAGCCTTTCCCAATGTGCAAGGACTGATGTATCTAGTACCTGTTTGTTTAATTTGTTCTACATTACGACGCTTTCTAATTGCCTGCATTCTTTCTTTTGATCTGATTCTAGCCAGTATTTTCAAATCTTCATCTGCATCTATTTTCTTTTTCATTAATTCTCTCCGTAGTGAATCACGAGCCCTTTCTCGCCGGAGATGGTCTGCATGGAGTTCAGGATTTTTTTTAAAATTTCTCCTATATTTCTGCGAAGCAGTTTCTTTTCGTTGCTCTTCTGTCATTTTTGCCGATTTTTCTATGAAAAAAGCGGAATATAATATAAACACACTTATTAAATACAAATCACCATCGTACACAGCATATATTATTATTCAAGGCATAAAAAAATAATAAAATATATGAAAAATAACACAATAACGGTAGTTGTCAAAGAGTTGCACCCGCGATTATAACCTCACGATCGCGGGTGCAACCAATTTGATTCAACGATTATTTCAATTCAACTAACATAATACTTTCAAAAACAATTGTTTTAAATTTGTCTTTGATTTCTACTTACTTTTACAAAGTTTCCAAACGTTAGCACTTTATTTCTGTGAAAAACACAAACTTTTATATCTTTTGCATCGCGGGTGCAACAAGCCAACTGTGATTTATAAGAGTCCATGATGCTTAAAAAATAACAACAAGTACTTACAGCTTTTGGCACATAAGAATAAATGAATATTGTCACTAACCCGTTTAGCGGTAAAATATAACCTAATACTGTCCGTAACAGCAGTTTCGCGTCAGTGTTGCCCGCTTTGATTTTGCAGTATATACCAATTCTTCGAATGATATGATTTCCAAGCGCGCCAAAAATTTCAATATGAAGTTAAATCCGAATTTTTTTTTTATTATTAAATTTTGACCTTCTTCTTTGCACTGATATAAAAAAACGTAACAAATACTATGATTTAAAAATTAATGTCGAGAAGCGTCTATAGCGGAATCGCCCTGATACGAAAACAATTCCACAAAAAGTACTATATTTCTTTCGTGTTTCCTAGATGATACTAAAGCAATTCATGAAGAAGTATTGCATTCGGGACACATCCCTTTCCGATGGAGGTAACTTTCGAAATATAGAAGATGATAATCTTCCGCGATCTTCACCAGAATATGATGCGCAAATCATCCGCATATCATATTGCTTGCTGGGACGTTTCATTGTACAGAAAAACATACATAGAGCTTCTTGGAGGATATCTCTTAATATAATCTGCATCAACTGAGATGTCCTAAAACACAAAAAGTCACTATTGTCGACCATTGCATTCATTTTATATTTTATTTAAAAAAAAAAAAAACGTTATTCAAATTCATGTTTTTGTTGATTTCACTGATTATGAAAACATCACATTTCTCCTAGTTATACTGCGTTCATGTTTGGTATACATATATGATGTAGTTCCATTTCAAATCCATTCTTTAAATTATGTGCTGCCATTGAATATATCTATCTATATCCACGTCAGACAGACTGGCTTGAACAAAAGACTACTGCTATTTATTGCAACATTTAAATGAAACTCGAATAGTAAATTGTTCCGTGCAAACATGAAGCGAGCAGTCATTAGTATTTAGCAGCCAAGCTTGTGGCGGCTATAGTTTAATTTCATGACGATTTTTCTTCCCTTTCAATTAAACTTTCGCATGACTATGAGCATACAGCTTGATGGTTATCTATCCAGCGTAGAAATAATGTGCGGTTCTTATTTAAAAGGATGTTTTTAAATGAGACTAGACACTGGCTCCATAGAACCTTGCAAACCAGTTTGATATATTTCAGATTTTCTAAATGGCATATACTATACTGTCGTTATTTTATCTAAACATATCTGTAGACATCATAATTTTTCATTTTACTTTAGGAATTTTGTACGTATATGCTTTATGTAGGTATATACATTTATTATGCATATTTCATGGTATAAGAAGGAATCTGTCATTTTATAAATATGTAATTGAAACGATAATTATAATAAAGTCTGAATCGATCGCACGACGCTAAGCTCTCCACGCGAAAATTTTAACGTGTACATAGCTGTCGGAAGAATATTTACACAGAAATCAATTTTACTCATTCTGTTTCTCAAAACACAAAAACAAAAAATAAATTCAATTCAAGTAAATTTGGTAAATTGATGGTAATTGGACTTCATATTTTCCAGCAAGAATTTCTGTGTAATGATGACACCGGAGCTTAACTGGCAATAAAGTATCGAAGACTGTATTAAGTAAGTCGGTTATACTGTCCTATACCTGTAGAAGAACTCTTAGCAGGAAATTGGGTTCCTAAGGCCGTATACCGTTATTCTGTTATAACGAAATTCTGTATTTCAAAACTTCTGGATTACAAAATTTTTTATTAAAAATTTAATTTTTTTTTTGCTGAGTAATGAAGTAATGATTCGCAGAACATAATTTGCAGTTTATATTGAAAAAAAAAAAAATTCATTTCCCGGAAAACGCCGTGAAAAACTTCTTCCGAAATGCTAGGGAGTCATATAGTCCTGTGGTTTAACATGGACACCTACCTATTAATGGCCAGTTTCACAGTTTGAGTTTAAACCAAATATTTAGTTTAAACTCGACGAATATGTTTCAGAGTTTGGTTTAAACCGTCCCATCCCTCGGTTTAAGCTCAAGATAAAAGTATTTCAAATGTGTGACATTTCATTTTAACAGTAGCCAAATCATTTTAATGAAAGAGGGATGACAATTGGCGTAACTAGTTAGGGGTCAGAGTGCCCCCCCCCCCCCAGAATGCGGACTAGACCCTCCAGGAAATTATGAAAATTTCCATAAAACATTCGTTAACTCGTACAATCTTAGGCCTAATTAAATTAAATTGAATCCGTTCGGATCAGAATCGAAAAGGCTCTTTTCTTCAAGAAAACTTATTAAAATCATTTAAAATGTTTAAAAACTATTCGGAGTTTGCTCTGATTCCACTGAATTTTGACAAAGGTGTGATCCATAGGAGAAATCATGCAGAACTATTTTGACAATTTTAGTTGATAACCCTTGATATCAATGAAATTTTGAAAATTTCATAAAACTTTGTTAAATATTCACAAAAAAAGCTTTTTTAAGCTCTTTTGATTCTAATCCCTACAGATTCAGTAATAAGACTGATCTTTATCTTTATAAGGAAGAAATAAAACTATTGTAGCACTCTAGACAATAAATACTTCAGAAATCGAGATTTGTCTAGAACCTACTCGAAAAAAGGAGAAGGCAACCGGAGAGAGCAAAAGATACTCTGATAAGGTCCACTTTAGGTAAAAGTAATTTAGTAGACATCAGATACAAGACCAAGGCCATCCGAATGTTGGAAAATACATATTTTACAACCAAGTGATGAACAACATTATCACTAACTAACTAACTAACAAAAATAGGTTTGAAAATCTTTGGCACAGTCAGTTGACTCATTTGTAAAGTTGGACCTCAAACATGGAGAGGCATTTGTAGAAAGTTATAAAAATGTTTTTAATGTAGACATTTCCACCTTACAGACTGAAACAAAAATAATAAATAATATGTTCCAAAACAAGAGCATTGTTGTAAATTTGGAAAGACTGAAAACAGAAATTAATAAAGACTTCTGCCCAAATTTATACAAGTAGCTGCAAGCAGCTCTGGGTCTTACTGTTAGCTAGGCCAGCTATGAACTAAGCAAGAGCAACTGCCTCAGGAGAGGTTTCCGAGAATGACACTTATAAACAATGAAAATAAGATAAAATTAAAAACAAACTAACATCGCAATAGGTGCCACATACATAAGTTTGCAGAAAGAAAACCGTAAACTCAACTACTATTTCACTGCTTCAACTATCTTTTTTTAGTGCTTATTAAACACGTAAATAATTGATCTAGAATGTGTATCTAACTTCAGACCTGTAAAGTACCAATGTACTTAAATATTTGTACCAGGACCTGGACTTAAATGTTTTTTAAATACAAGTATAAGTCCCGGTACTTGTACTCAAAAAATTCTCAAGTACAAGTCCTGATACTGGTACTTAACGCACTTATTACAAATACTGCCATAACACGAAGTACTTAAGCTCTTGTAAATTATTTAAATACGTCTTCTAATAATTGAGGTTATTTGCATCTCGACAGTGCCTCAAGAAATCTTACCACCTTCAGTAAAATGGAAAGAAAATTAGCGCAATATATCAGTAATTGTAAGACAGATATTGACATGCTGAATCGATTTGCTTTGTTGAGAAGGTTGGCAAACAAGTGCCACAATCCGCTCTCTTCCTTTGTACAGCGTTGATTTTCATTTTGAGTTTTCATTTGCAGGTCTTCTAAATGCTACACAATAACAACAATTCGCCAATTTCGTTATGTATTAATCTATAGTATTTTCACAATAATTTAAATGTCCGACTAAAACTATTTCGTAAATACTCGACGCCTTTGGTCTCGATAAGCAATAAATATCGCCGAATGTTGACTAACTGGCTATCTAAAAATTGACTGAATGCTGACGACTTATACTAACTGATATGCGTTGTAACCATGTTTTTCTCCCTTCGGGTACTCAATAGCATTCAACGAGAATTATAATAAAGAATGGGAAACAATTGAAAACTGTTCATTGTTCTTCTGACCTTAATATCACAACCTCGACAAAGACTTATTTTTGTATTATTTAACTTTTTTTATTTTTATGAGAATTATTTTATTTTTTGTGTGCAGCGGAAATATGTTCTAGAATTTAGATTATAGCAGAACAAAAGATACACAAAAGAACGCCTCATACATTTTCATCGAAGATTTATAACTGAAGCGAACAGAACAAATAGTTCGCTTCAATCGACAGAACAATTTGTTCTCTCCAGTATATTGGAGTTCTAGAACAAAGTACACGAAAAAACACAGCTTATGTTTCTTGTCAGCTCTGTAATTTATAGACTCGGTCTACTCTGTGTAACTTTAGATACTTTATAGTTTTTTTTTAATCTATGCACTTTTATTACTATAATTACTATATTGTATATATTGTATATAAGTCCACACTAAAATTGAACTAGATTTAAATATTTAGGTTGTATTGAAAATAATGTTCAATATTACGCAAAAATAAAATTTAATTCAATTGTGTTACTTTATTTTTTATTAAAGTTCAATTTTGAATTATATTGCAATATAATATAAATTGATTTAAATTTAAGTTACTTTTAGTATAGAAAATGTAATGTTGCCAGAAATTTAATATTAATATAAGTGTATTGAAAATGTTTAATCAAAATATATTGAAACTTAATATTCTCCTATATTGAGAAAGCAATACAACCCTACTTAGTTTATTCCAAATTTATTAGAATACGTTATATTAATGTACTTTTCTATTTTTACTTTAGTTCATTTAAAATAAAAATGCAATTTATAGTTCATGATGTTATTTATTTAGTTATGATTTTATATAATATTTTTAAATGTTTCTAGAATTGTATGGTAGTTCTCAATAGTTACATATTTGAAATATACATTGTTTAAACATAAATACTTGTTGACAGATTCTTAATATAATACTGATCATTTATTAAATATAATTCGAGTGTTTCCTTTTTTTCAAGGTTTTCGTATTTTTTTAAATCTAACTCATCCGTACCATATATTTCATAATAATAATAATATTTATTTTTCCCACGGACGGGAATCGAACCTACACTTGTTAGAATCGGTTAATGGTAAGAGCAGTCGCCCGGCAAGCGGAAATTCTCGGTTTCAAACCCCGGACGAGGCGGTTGTTTTTTCTTCTTGTATTTATAAATTTGATTTAGAATCATTAAAAATAAAAGTTCCTAAAATTCTTCTTTCTCCATAATAATAATAATTTGACAAAAAATTAAATGTTAATTTCATTTCTGCGTACAAAACATACAAATCTAAATACTTTTAATTTCTTTTTATGTTTTTCTCTTTTAATTAGCCATTTTCATTTTTATTTTTATTTGCTGATTAATTTTAACCAGTCTTGTATTTGTAATTGGTATAGTAGTGTTTACTTTATAAATGTATGTGGCAAAATAGTTAAGAAAGTTTTTCAAATCATAATCAAATTCTAAATTCAATATATAAAAAGTTTGAATATACATATCGAAGCATTCCAAAATTAAAAATTCAAGAGGTAAAGACATTAAATGTTGATCAACTGATATGTAAAATTGGGATATTGCTGTCCCACAATTGCTAATATTAGCGGCTGCTGGTTTCTTAAATCATAGGATGTTTTGGGGATATTTATCTATAATAAATCAAAAATGTTTAAAGTTTAAAATAAAGCTTGATTTAAATTTTCCTACATGTTAAAACTTTACATGTTTATCTACTATTTTTTCAAAGTTTGATCTCTTCACTGATTTTGATTTGGACCCTGATGCCATTGGTGGAAGAAGTTTTAATATCATCAAGAATTTTTTCACTTCAACCTGTTTCGCATCTCCCAAGGTTTCGTGATACATTTCCTCTATCTTTTCGGAATATTTTCTCCAATTTTGTAGTAGTAGATCTGAGCTTCGTTGAAACCACAAGTCAAAGTCATATAATATCTATAAATACAATATGGATATTACTTTTAATCAATTTAAAACCTTAAGATTGAAACTTACCAGTTTAGGATTATAGTAAAAGAAAGGAAAGTATTCATAAATATTTATTGTTGATAAAGCGAGTGTTATCCTTTGATCAAGAGTTTGTGTCAATTTTATTTTAATGACATATTCCTGTAGAAAGGCATCGCAATTTTTGGAGAGCTCCAGATCATGATCAGTTAATTCTCTTGAACTGTTATTAATTATTTCTGTTTCTACGTTTGTAGTTTTCTTCGATCTTTTTACTCTTCAATTATCACCACCAACTTTTTTTTTCTTTTATTGTTGACATTTTTTAAGCTGGTAGCCAGCCAACCAGTATTTTTAGAATTAAATATAAGATCCTAATGAAAAAAGACCATATTAACTTACAATTCCTCCAATATTGCTTTGGCTTATTATATCATGCTATTTTTAACACATACCATAGAATAACAAGAGTCACACATTTTTTTTTTTTTTATAAATGAATCACTAAAAAGAATGTAATTGTGAAAATATTGCACGGGTTTAACCTCAAATTCGTGAAAAGACGACGTAAATTTTCGGAATTTGGATTGAACGGTTTTTGGCAATGCTCTGCAATATTTTTTCAAACACATGAAGCTTTTTTATGTTCACCTTTATTTGGACAAATTCCACTGTTTAATCATATAACAAAACACGATTTGCAACTAATACCGTAGTTGCATCTAGTAGATTACTATTTACAGTGCCTCTAGTTTGACTTGACTAACAAAACTGAGAGATTTAGTGAGACATATCCGCTAAGACAGTACATTTTATTATAATGGTGATTACTTTTTAATATAATTAGTTGGATTGAAATTGAATTGAATTTGTATTTAATTTCAATACAATTTATGCGTCATGCAATCTAATACATATAACATTTAACATTTACAAAATTAGTTAACTAATGCCCAAAAAATTGAAATTAAATTAAAATTGTATTTAAACTATTTCCAATTATTGTCCATAATTAGTTTCAAATTCGCTGTGTATTGAAAATAACGTACAATTTTATATTTATATTGAAAACGAAAAATTCTCGGATCATACTGCAAGTTTTGGAATCTGGAAGGCAATATGTCGACAGAAATTCGTAAAACCGAAAAATTCTCGAATAATTGCTTTTCGAGAACTTCTTGCAAATTCGAAAATACGAGAAAATATTTGCTGGGCACAGTATAAATTTTTCAAATATAATACGATGCACAAAATAGTCTCGGTGACTCCCTGTCTCAGGTAATAAGCGCACGGTTAGTTTATTCACTTCAGATGTCAAACAAATAATGAAATTGTGCTTGAAACGTAAGAATATTTATACCCTGGATTAATGGGGGTATCCTACTTTGCTAATTAACTGCAATTTCAGTGCAATTATGATGACTCATTTTTTATTTTTGACATATGGCAAGATCTTTTGTGCGATGGTTTGCTCGCTTCTCATCATAAGTGAATGGTTAAATTTAATACCAGCCTCGTATTGTGCATTAAAACTTAAAAAAAGGCTGTCTGCTTGAAAGCTTAACCCTAAGAGCACAGCAATTCCTAAAATCACTACTTTACGCCAAAAGTCGACCTCCACAAGTGAAGGGACAATAAAAATTTTCATACAGTACTATTCACTGAAGATTCCAAGACGGAATTCATTTTAGGTGTGGGTGGATGTCTCATCTAACCCGGGGGTTACACCTGCAAGTACAGCTTGCATGCAACTTGCACTGCCATCCTTCTTGCACGTGTAATCCACTGCCATGCAACTTTCAGCGAATTTGCATGATGAAAAATCATTGCAGCTGGGAGATAGTAATTTGACATTTATACAGTTTTCAAAATGGCGGAAACGAAATGCTTGAGAGGAATTCATAAATTTATACCGGGAAAATGAAATTTTCTGGGATCATTTGCAATACATCATTTACCAACACATTCATCTTCCTTTTTTCTTGGGTTTTTATCATTATGATACTTCCTTTATTGCCATAATTTTCCAATATACGCAAGAGTTTACGCCTCAATTCCATTTTTTAAATGAACTTACATGCAAGCTGATAAGAACTGCTTTTCGCTGTCAAGTTAAAAATCGTGTTGAAAGGGAGGCTTGCATGCAAGCTGTACTTGCAGGTGTAACCCCCGGGTAAGCTATTTAATATATTTCAAAATTTTGACAGCTTCACACAATGGAGTGGGTTGAATACATTATATTTCTAGCATAAGTAATTTCTCGTTTAATTTGAATAATGTATACAATGAAGTTTTTCTTCTAACTTTGTAATGTACTTAATTTTTCTCTCCTGCTTGGATCATTTTCTATTTTCTGCATTTGCAAACTAAACTTGTTATTATTTCCAACCAGTTTTTTTATTTTTCAATTAGACCACTTATAAGAAAGTGAAAATCTAATCATAATCAAAATAGAAACTCCATAATTACTTTTGATTTTGTAACTGTCTACATACCATCGAGTGTAACACATATTTTTCATTTCTGCTTAAATTTCAAAAGAGTTAGGTAGGTAAAAGTATTCGTTTCTTTAATAAGAAACGATTTGATTGTATGTATGTATGTACACTGGTATGAATCAGAAATAATCTTTTAAATGGTAATCGACCATATAATGAGCAAGAATAATTTTCTTAAGTAGTTAAATGAAGATTTGTTCTCTTCTAATTAACATCACACGTTTTTCCACTTGGTAAATGATTTGAAGAAATTTTCGGGTCTGTGAACCATGAAAACATTTCATCACTTTTCATATTAATCTTCTTACTTTATAGCTAATGCAATAACGTGCAAGTAATGTTACAGATCAAAGAATGTGAATAACTTAATTATTATGGCTTTAAGTTGCTGTTAATTAATTGGTTAATTGCTATTACTGATATACATATAATACGAGTATGGTTCTATCGGACTCATATGCTACAGGAAACGATAAAAAGTCCAAGCACCGTGAAAAATTAATTGTAAGTGAAAGTTATGCATTTTCAAGTGTGGTGATCTATTATACAATTAGATTTTTTTCAGTGAGCTATATTTAAAAACTTCCACGAAAATTCTTAAATATAAATAATGGTTTGAAATAAACTGATGTACAAGTGCATCATCGGTGCATAAGCATTTTCTCGATGCTATAGTGTTGCAGGGATAGCAATTACTAAGAATTTAGCTGTTGTAACCGATGGGGTGTATTGTAATTGAATTTAAAGTTATCATTTGAACTTTCAGCCATACATCATTTTCAAAATCCAACTATGACGGTAGCACTGACACAGACACTGCAATACATAGCACCAACATAGCTAATTAAATAATAATTTACAGTAGTAATGATTTAGAGGAGCTGATCTCTGCTATTTTCTCAGTTAAATCGGAGTCTATAGGACCCGATTCTCTACTACCGCGCCTTATAAAGCTATTACTTCCCTGATAAGTACATTCTTTATATCATGAATACTTGTTTTACCTCTTCTACCTTTCCCAACAACTGGAAAACTGCTATTGTCCTGCCAATCCGTAAGACGGTTAAAGCTGAAACACCTAGTGACTTTCGCCCTATCAGTATCTTGTCATTCTTATCGAAAGTTCTAAAGAAGCTCATATATAGGCAAATACTAGGTTGGATTGATTGTAATCAGATGTTGTCTCCTTGGCAGTATGGTTTCCGTACGTTTCGCAGTTGTGAAACTGCTATATTAAAGATATCAACAGATATAACAATGTCCATGAACGACAATAATTTCAGTACGCTTGTCCTTCTTGACTTCTCTAAGGCATTTGATAGCGTTGGCCATGAATTTCTGCTTTGTAAACTTACATCCGAATACAGTTTCCTTGATTAAATAGTTCCTCTGCGATGATCGCCATCAGCTAGTTAAGGTGGATAATAAGCGGTGTACCACAGGGATCTGTACTTGGTCCTCTGCTTTTTAGGCTGTTTATTAATGACCTTCCTCATGTTATTGAAGATGCAAAAATTCACCTGTATGTATACTGATGATGTACAGCTATACTTAAGTAGGCCTATTGGCCTCATTGAGGACTGCATCGAGCATATTAATCGGGATCTTGAGAGGATTCATGAATGGTCTAGGCTGAATGGGTTACTGCTTAACCCTGCAAAGTCGCAGTGTATCTGTTTCTATAACCGACGACTGGACGAAATTGACATACCCGATATAAGTCAGACATGAAATGTTGCGATAATACTAAAGTCTTACTTAGCAAAGTCTATGCAGGCTTAAGAAGGCTATGGCTCTCGGCGAATATTTTAGACACGGCCGTTAGGCAGAGACTGGTGAAGACATTAATTATGCCTTACTTCTCTTTTGGAAATACTATCTTCCCCAAATTAGATAGTGAATGCGCCCGGAGAGTTCAAGTAGCTTTCAATGATTGCACTCGTTTCATTTTCGGCTTAAGAAGATTTGACCATGTATCTCAGAGAATTTTTCCAATTTCTGGTATCCCCACGTAACCGTAAAATTATTATTCCCCGTTTCAGCAGAACGGTCATGGAGAGTTCTTTTCCTGTTCAGGCTGCTCGCTTTTGGAATATGCTCCCTTCTAGCTTGCAGGGGGCTCGCATCGTTAATGCATTCAAAGCTATTAGTAAAACTCATGTTCTGTAATCATGCGAACGCTTTTGAGCGCTTTTCTAAGTTTCTATCTGTGCAGTCTATTGTTAGTGTAGTAGTCTATCTATCTCTATTTAACTTGAATTTTCTATGTACTTTCTCTTATTTTCTTATTTGCATTTTCTCAGAATTTCGTAATTGTGTATTAATTATTAACTTTTCTCTAATAGTTAAAATTGTTAATATTTGCTTACTTACCTCCACTGTCATTTCTATATGTACGAACAAAAGATTTATAAATCTTGTGTACCACTTCCTATAAATAAATTATTATTATTTATTATTATTTATTAATTTAGAATTTATTTTTTATCATATCAAGTGGTACATTAATCTTTTAAGGGTTTTCTATTTCCTAGACTTTTTGACTTATCTTTAAATTCAGTTTTTCTTTGTTATTAGGCTTACACTAAGCGATATGTCCGGATCTTCTCGTTGCGCTGTTCGCAAGTTCTCGATGTCCCAACCTGTTGATCGTTCCACAGTTACCAACTGTATAGTTGCTGTTGTTTCTTTTTCTTCCACCCGGCCGCAATGTTTGCATTCAAGTTGTACAAAGGCTTCTGCATTTCCATGGATAAGTCCTTTCCTATGTTGCATCTCAAAGCCATAAGGTTGGAGTCTAGTCGGTCTAAGAATAGCTTGCTCTCTAATTCGCCAACTTGGACATTTTTCTCTCCCTTTCTTTTCTGTTGATTCCCTTCGACGGCGCTTCCTGCAGTCGCGTTGAAGGTGTCCCAATTTATTACAATCCCAGCATCGAAGAACACTACGTGAAGGGATGCTCAGTGATAACTGCAATCTATTGCAAGTCTGCTGCCCAGCTCGATATCTTTGCAATTCTACTCTCCTCTCTTCATATAGAGATTCCACTCGTCGGCGTTTTCTGCAGCCCCTTTGTAGGTGTCCCGGTCTATTACAATTCCAGCATTGCAGAATACCACGTGAAGGAGTGCTTTGTGATGGCTGCATTCTATTACAAGTACATTCGTTCACCGAAATTTCTCTCATTCGTACTGCACTCCGTGAAGCTTGTCTGGCGGATTCATACGCTAAACATAGACTAGTGCTTCTGCTGATGATTTCTTTCCTGCTAGCCTTAACGATTGTTGTAAATTTCGATCTGCAATAGCGTTCACAAATGCCTCCGTCGCCACTTCATTGAGAAAATCCGCATTCACGCTGGAGTATGAAAGATGAGCTAATCTTTCTACATCTGCCTGCAGTTGTTGTAGTGATTCGCCATGTTTTTGAATCCTGTTGCGTAACTGTAGGCGATATACTTGCTGCATGTGTTCATCTCCGTAACGTAATTCTATCGCCTGTACTAATGAAGTGTATTCACGTAGCTTTTCAATCGGTACAGTTTGTAAGAGTTCTGACGCAGGACCTCGAAGTGCTAACACCAGAGCTATAGCTTTGTCTTCATTATTCCATCCATTTACCTCTGAAGCTGCCTGAAATTGTCTCTTGAAGATATGCCACGAATTTTGTCCATCAAATATTGGAGGCTTCATTCTACCTGCACCGGATATTTCAGCTGCTACGTTTAGAGGCTGACGATGCTTTATTCTTTCCAGATCTGCTTTAACGTTTTCAAGTTGCTCAGTAAGTTTTTGTTGTTCCTGCTCGACTTCTTCAATTTTCAAATTTTGTTCATCTAATGAGTTTTTTAGAAGATTTTTCTGTTCCTCCAAACGAGTTTCTAGGCAATTCTCCAAAGAACTCTTTTGTTCGTCCAAGCGGGTTTCCATAGAATTCTTCTGCTCATCTAACCGGGATTCCAAAGAATTCTTTTGTTCCTCAAAAGCATTCTTTTGTTGCTCAAAAGCATCCTTTTGCTCGTCCAGACGGGTTTCCATAGATTTCTTTTGCTCATCTAAACGGGATTCCATAGATTTCTTTTGTTCCTCGAGAGAATTCTTTTGTTCATCAAAACGGGCTCCCATTTTGCTCATTAAAGCACTCAAAAGCTGTTCCATTTTCATTGTAGGCTCTTCTTCAACTTCGGTTTCTTCCAAGTTCTCTTCGAAAACAAATGTTTCAGGATTCTTTCCTTCCACTATCAAAGCTGGTCTGAGTCGCTCGACTAGCACTTTCTTTGCACCTGTCGTTTGTAATGACCGGCTCCCTAGCTCTACTTTCAAATACGGTGTTCGAAGCTCCTCGAATTTGCGCCCCATTACTTTAGTAATTCACTTATAGTTGAATATAAATTATTTTCCAGAACTATCAAAATTTAACACAATTTCACAAAACTGATCACACTTTGAATTTTTAAGTCAATTGCCACCACTTTATTTCACGAATTTATCCCACTTCTGATACCAGTTGTTGCGAGCGTGGCCTTTGGTTCGTTATTTAAACTTTTTCCTTTCATATCTTTGTTCAATTCAACTTAAAAATTCCTTTTAAATCGGATTTAAGTACTTCAGAGTATTTACAATAAGAAAAACCAGTTAAAATCTATAAATAAGTGCAACTTTTGGCTCCAATGAAATGAACCACTGTGCAGCGCATCGTTGAAATAAAAAACTCAGTAGGTGGAAAAAGCCTTGATTTAACACTCTAAATAGCAATTATTTATATTGTTGCGAGCGTGGCCTTTGGTTCGTTATTTAAAACACAATATTAAATATTTAATATACAAGCTCTTTATTTCACTCTAATCTTATACAATTCACAAACTTTCTATTAGTCAACTACACTTCAGTTATCCCTAATACTCTACTTTCAATTATCGCAATCCAATCACAACACTTTCTCACGTTTATTACTTTCGCTTGTTAACACTGCAACGTCTATGACAAGACTTTTTTTGGCGGTGACAACTGTTATATTTATATCCTAGAAGCTCTCCAGATTATTCTAGAGTGTTCTATTCCAGAATCTTCTTAACTATTCTATTCATTCTATTCCTGAACCTTCCCGAAGATTCTATCATCGATTTTCCTAACCTGAAGTTGTTTACTCTCCACTGCCAGTAGATGTCACCAGTTTGCTCTTTCTATTGCACATAACAATATATACAACATCCAGATGAAATATGTATATAACAAGAATGTGCAATCTCTACGAATTAATACTCGGGCATAGATAACATCCCATCAGACATGCTACAAATAAATTCAAGAATCTCAACAGATATCCTACTATAAATCTTTGACGGATCATGGAGTATCTCTGAAATTTTGAGTGATGGTAAGAGCTTCCATTACATCGGTACCATAATTATTAAAATGTCTGTACAGAAGAGGTTGTCAATTCCCGAAGAAGTATTTTTTCCCAGATATCCCAGATGGGGAACTCTCGGTATAAATCTTTCTCTAAGAACAAAACTTGGACTTCTTAATTCAAATGTATCCATAAACTGTCTTTTCCTTTCCTTTTCAATTTTGTGTACTTCAAGCTAAAATTACATTTTGGAGGATTGGCTTATAGAAGAATCTATAAAAATTCTCCGCTTACGAATGTTATACGACACTCATTTCTGTGTAAAAGCTGGAATTTTGTAATAAACAATTGTAAAGTATTAGTATTGTGTCAACAACGGATAAATGATAGCTACAGACGCTAGGTATCTGAAAATGAAGGATACAATCGATCCAAAAAAAAAAATATATATAAAAAATAAAACGAGCATTTGTTCACTCAACTAGAAGTTGATATAACGTGGATAGCTTTTTATTTTCCTGGAGAATTATTCTTTTCGTTGACTGTTTTCGTTGCGAATGTATTTGTGAATTCGAATACCAATGGAAAATTTCGTCTCTTCAATTGAGGAGCTGTGATTTTATGGCTCGTACGTATAGGGGAATGTCATCAGGGTGGCCTGTTGCGATATTTTAAGTTTTGACCACAAAGCGCCACCAATGTTCGAGCACGGAAAAATTTCTCTCAGTAACAACGAACTTTTCGTGACATTGCAGATTTGTAGCGGAAAATATGTGCTGTGCACTCAGTGGTTAGAAATTAAAAAAAAAAAAGTTTTTTTTTTAGCAGTAATGAATACGGCCATGAAGTGAGAAGAAGGCATTGTGAATGTATTGTGTGACACATACTTGAAAATAAAGCATGGGGAAAATTCAATCCTGTAACATATTTGGTTGTGGTGTCAAGTGATACGGTAATGTCGCTTGTCGCCGAGGTTGGCCACTTTGTGTAGTTATGGTCCTGCACCAATACCAACTAAGTTCACCAGTAAAATGCTAGCTAAAGGAAAATGCCCGAAAAAAAACGCAGAAAAAGCCCTATTAGGACAATGCAAGAGAGAAGTGCATTTGAAGTGCGTCAATATAACGACATTTGCCAGAAATGCGATTTTGAATAATGTGTCATTCAAATTTTGCTAAAAAACAGAAAAATGCAACAAATTCAGCTTTTTATTTCATTCAATTAATGTTTCACGTCATTTTCAATAATATCAGAGCACTAAGCATGTTTTATCAAAGGCTCTACCTTCTACATAAAAATATGAAAAAGAATAATTCTTGAGGTGTATGAAATTTCCGGGCAGCTAGGATGCGTATAGAAAACTTTCTAAGATCTGATAGCGCTTAAGATTTTTTTCGAATGATTCCATTATAAACAGCTGCAGGATTTCTCGGCTGTGTGGACAATATTGTATTGGAAATGCTGATGGTTCCAGGCAACACGAAATGTCGCTAATTAGGCATATATATGATGTAGGATGCAGCAACCAAACCAGTATGAACGTACTCTTCTGAACCTGAATGAAAAAGCCTAGTAAAAGTTTGTTACTTAGTTCTTTCATATTTAAGGAAGAAAACATAATTAAAATCTACCGCGCAGGTAGTTAAAATATTCAAATTTTTCGTTCACATTTTGAAATTTTTTATTAAGTTGAAAATTTTTGTCTAGCATCCTGTGTTATGTGATGCTGTTACTTGAGAACATCTTCATATGTAGGTGTTCACTCTCACGTAACATAAGAGCAATTAAGTTTGGTTCACTGAACCATTAAGACAAAGAATTAAGAGGCGCACATAAAACATACTTGAGCCAGCCAGTTGGTTTTTACCCAACACTTCAGTGACATCCGAGGCATATGTGACTTTATTATATTTTCCATGTACTGGCATGGCTGGGATCCAAAAGGGTAGACCTCAAAAGCCACAGGTAGTATAAAAAGCCATTGAATCTGATTAAATTTGATACACATCAGTCGTTTTAATTTCGACCTATGCATCACCTTGACAGTAATGAGTAAGAGAAACAAAAAGGCTCCGAAAAATTCTACGAAAAGTATATACTTTCCTTATGTTTAAATTAAAGCGTCTAATTACATACGTAAAGTTGCGGTGTTTATTTTGAAGACCTTGTGTACTTTATGATACCTGGGACTATAAACTTGTTGTTAAATCATTTGGGATTATTATGGAGTTACGGTTTCTAAGGGTTTTGATGTCTCTAACAAGTTTCCGTTCATCTTTAACGCGGCTTAAGAGAAAAGATACAAATGTCATCTAATTGTATACTTGTGTTACTTATCCGTCTGCAAATTTATTAAGGCACATTAAATTTTCAGCCTGGGAATTACATAAATAAATTAAGAAAAGTAAATGACAGAGGAGGACTCATAATAACATAAAGTAACCAATCTGAGATTAAATTTTCACCCAGAAATGAAATTGGTCTAGTTCTTCAGGTTTAAGCAAGTTTACAATAACCACATTAAACTGTTCACCCTTGCTCCCTCGGCCGTGGGATAGGTTAATAACCATCAAAATGTCATTTAGACATACTTAATTACTATGAGAAACCTTTTCAATTTGAAAATGCTCCTATCTCATGGGAAAAATTGCCATATAACCACTATGAAAATTTCTATGTTTTTTGGTGAAATAATTTCTTTATATTGTTCTTGTGCGGATGAAAATGTGAAATTGTTTTATTGTTTTAATAACCATTTTTTAACTTCATCCACTATTCTTAATTGGTTTTAATTTATAGGGGGTTTCAGAGCATAATGATTATACGTTTGTATTCCATATAATGAAATGTTAGACAAATTTGTTTATTTTGTACCCATTTGTCCGCCTGTCCGTCCGAAAATTTGAGAACATGTTGACCTGAAATTTTTTACATAGTAATTTTATAAAAGATGGATAAAATCGGGTAAATAGTTGTTGTAGTTATTTTCACAATATATTGACCAAAGGAGCTGAAATTTTGTATACTCTACTAGTATTATAAGCAAACGTAACTTTAGCTTCGAGTATGGGCCAAATCAGAGGATGACTTCGTAGTTTTGTCTTAAAAAAGTTTTAGTTTTTATATACCAAAGACGAAATCATAGGATATACTAATTTTGTAAGATAAAAAATAATGAAGGTACAAAAAATGAATTAGATATAGATAGGTATTTGTATGAAAGAGCTGACCAAAATTGTTTTTTTGTTTTTATTGGTGCTTAATGAATATATTTTATATATTATTAAGCCTGGTACTAAGGTCGGGGCTAAGCTAAATATTGTATGAAAATTTAGCAAGCTAAAAGATATTGGAGAAAATTTATCCTGAATATCAACGCGCTATATTTGCCTTTGGGTTGGCACCACCAGTAAGTGTCCAAAAAAATTGAATTTATCCGCACGGGCCGTTCCTTAAAGCCAAAACATAGTGAGAGCAACACAACAATGTTGGCAACTTAATTGACGATAATGTCGAATTTAAAACACAATGAACGCGACTCGACAAATGTTTTTAACAGCTATCTTTGCTTTATTTATTGTAAAAGAAATGGCAAAAATGCAAAAATTAAGGAAAATCGCTAGTATAGCTTATGCGACTTACTTAAAATTGCAAAGCATAAAGAAAAAACTAAAAAGAAGACTAAGAAAAGATTTCTATGGGATGACGTTTATTGCACAACATAACTTTTTCCCTCATTTTCTCTATTAATTCCTCCTCAAAACCCATAATTTGTCAAACTAATAAATGAAATTAATTTTTTTCAAGTTTTTAATAACTAGTTTATGTACTATTATCTTTTAATTACTATGTTTCATAAAAATATCCAAATCCACATAACATGAATGTCAATTATTCACTGTCCACACAGAAATGTCAATTATATTGGCGACTAATGTAGAGATTTTCCCAAACTTTTTGTTGGCAACTTATCGCGTCGCCCTCATTGTGTTAAGTATATGGGACTTCCGTATATTCGAATCTTTGACAGCAACCAATTTACCGCGACTTTGTTGTGTCGTCCTCACTGTGTTTTGGCCTTTAGCATTCTAAAAATATTTTTATTGTCAGAGTTCTGAGATTTGATAAATTTTTTGACCGGATTTTTGTAGTTAACGTAGTTTTGTATATCTTTGCTGTAAGTACGGATGAATTGGATTTTTTCTCATGGCCATATTTTCAATATCATTGTTGATTTTGTTTTTTTATTGTATACATTATGAATATTATTTTAATATTTTTAATATTTACAAATAATTTTAATTACCTGTTTTTAGAAATATTATTGTATTTCCGTAAAAAAATTGCAAAATTATTCTTCTTCTTTTTAAATATGACTTAAGATAATAAGCAATAGGTCCAAATGTATAAAAGTGTTATCTAAATATTGTACATACCTGAGAATTCTGAATCCATCACAAATATGAATAATTTACTTACTGAGCCAACAAAATATCAACAGAGTTAAATATTTTTTTTAATAATATGGCGATGAGTTTACATAACGACGATAACCCTTACGATTTCGTAAATGCCTAGCATTAATGATCACCTAGCAGGAAACAATATTTTGAATTTTGCACCAATATCTGTAGAAGAAATAGAAATACACTTGAAAATGCTCGATGATAAAAAAATCTACAGGTCTGGATGGCTATACTCAACCAAAACTTTAAAGAGTATTGGAACTTGTGTATGTGAGCCTCTTTCTTATATTTTCAATTTAGCAATCGCAAAACGTATATTTTCTGAAAGCTTAAATGCGCTCCAAAACTGAGTCAACTAGCTCTAGACCTATTTCCCTGCTCTTAAATGTTTCGTAAATCTTCGAAAAATGTATTAAGGTTAGACTCATGGAATATCTTCAAAATAGGGACGTAATAGCGACTAATCAGCAAGGCTTCAAGAGCGGTTGCAGTACTAGTGATGCGATTTATCATGTAACGTCATAAGTTCCACCTTAGATAAGACTGAAAAGCTGGTTGCCGCTTTTTTTTTTTTTAGATATAAAGAAGGCATTTGACATGGTTAATCACGAAATACTACTGAATTAACTTATTTGGATTGGAATTAGGGGTACTGGTATCAATTTATTTAAATCATTCATAATGGGTAGATGTCAAATAGTTAATATAGGAAGCGTACTTAATGAACCAATATCCATTATATCTGGCGTTACTCAAGGCTCAGTACTGAGTCCTATTTTGTTTTGTAATATGCATAAACGGTGTATGTAAATTGGGAGTAGAAATAATAGGTCACATTGTAACTTCGCCAATAATACTGTCATCTTGTTCAAAGCCTCATCTTCAGTACTGACAGCATATCAAGCTAATAAACATCTCCGTGAAGGTGCAAATCCATCAAAAGTTTTGTCTACACACTGTCCTCACACGCTATCTGCCGAAGTGTCTCCACCAAAATTAATGTGCGGAGATAAGAAATGTCTTGTCTCCGCATTCTGCGGAGATTACACACGCACACCGATATTCCAGTGAATACAAAACGTATCCATTAGAAAATCTCTTGTGTCAGTGCGGAGAGCTTCTGCGGGAACTGTGCGCGGATAAGTGAAGCCAGTGGATACACGTAAAAAGACCTTGAAAAGTCTTAAAATAGCTTGTTGGGGCAGATCTTTTGTTTTCCAGTTAATATGGAAAACACAAAACATACTTAGTACAGACAATTAAAGATATGGTATTTTTCGAGAGAGAGAGTATTCAAACGCGGTTAATTTTAAGCGTAGATTTCCCCAAGTGAAGAACTTTTTTCTTCGAGAGCATAAATAAGAGCTTCGCAAACTTGAGATACAATTCGGGATATCAGTTGTTTTGAAACGTTGAATAAATGTGATAGGCTCATATATGAATCTCCGCAGGCTAAGAACCTCAGGGTTATATCTAACCGCTCCTCAAGAGAAATGCATTGGCGAAAATTCGTGTTTTGTTTCTTTCTTCACTTTAAGGCCAATAGCACACAAATTCTTGCGAGATTCCGAAATCTACTAAGCGGATCTATTTTTAAATTGTTTATTAAATTTATTCCAACTTGCTCATGTTTAATTTTTAAATATGGTCTCACCCAACACTGCGGTGGCTTTCGCTTTTTTTTTTCACTCGCTACAATAATAAATGCTGCAGGTTAAATTGGTATATTTTCATCGTCAAAATTCATTTTTCTATTTTTTTTAACTGCAAAATAGCAACTGAGACATATTTAGACTAAAATAGGAAAACATAAAACATTGTGCGCACACAAGAATTTTAGCATTCAAACGTCGTATCCACCTAAAATCTTGTCTCTGTAGAGTGCGCGTACAGTCTTTCAGAACACAGTTTGATACTTTTCAATTGTTTTCTAAAAGATTTCCGTGGATACGCAAAGAAAACTTTGACTCTGCACAGTTTAAGATTTTTTATTTTTTACTCTATTTTTGTTAATTTTTATGTGCGCGCACTGTCTGAAGACCGCAGTGGAAACGGGTCTTAAAATTTACATATGATTGAATTGTCATAAACTTCCAAAAACTAAATATATGCAGTTTGCTGATGATATTCCTAATAGCATACCAATCTACAGTGATAGTATGAACAAAATACACAAGCTATCTCAAATCTGCCAGATTAATTACATAGGGTAACAAACTGAAGTTTGACAAGCACATCAAACATATCTGACCCCCTCACTGCACAAATCGATTAATTCCATAAAAGAAAAGGTAGGAAACATTGATACATTTCTTGTAAAAAAACATTTTTTATTCAATGGCCATAAAAATGTTGTCATATAGTCTCACATGACAACAGTTTTTATGGTCGTTGAATAATAAATATGTTTTTTTCACAAGAAATGTATCAATGTTACCTACTTTTTCTTTTATGGAGTTAATCGGTTTGTGCAGTGACCGGCTCTTCTGCAGCCGATTAGGGAAGGTAGTTTATTAAATTCTTATGATTAAGGATATAATCCGGGCTGTGTTCAACATCACAGTTATACTTTTTCAGTTTCAAAATGAGAATAATAAACCTCAATATGGGAGTAGTAAACTTCAAAGTGGAATAGTAAACTTTAACTTGAGAATAGTAAATTTCATTACGAGAATAGTAAATTTCAATATGGGAAATATTGAAATCTAAATAAAAATAGTAATCTTTGTGATGGTTTTCAAAAAATTCTTTACTTTTTAGAGAATAATTACAATTTTGTTTTTATATTAAAATTGATAGCCGTCAAAAATGGCATGGCTACAAGAATTAAAAAATTAGAAAAAGAATCTAAAAAAAACCCAATTACTTGCTGTATCAAACATGAATGGAGACTAGAAAGAACTTGCACACTAACTTAATATTCCTCAGTCAACAGCATATCGTTGGATGCCAGAGGGTGAAACTTCAGACAAACGAGGAGGGAAAAGATTTGAAAAAATTACGCAAATTCATTTAGATTATTTCGTAGAAATGATTGAAAGAAATTGTCGCATTACATTAGCGGAACTCATTGCTGCATTTCGAGAAAAATTTAACGTTTCTATTTCAAAAACAACCCTTTCAAAACACCTAGATTCTCTCTGCTACATGTTGAAATACCTAAGGCATGAACCCGAAAAGGGAAACTGCGAAAAGAGTTTGTTGAATGTCTTTTGGAATTTCAGTCCCAAAATAAACCTATTTTGTTTATGAATGAAACTAATTTAAACATTCATATTTCAAGAACGCAGGGTAGATCATTAAAAGGAACAAGATGCACCACTATAGCAGCCGGTTCAAAAGATGCTAATGTTCATAAGCATAAGCACAATTGGATTTATATATTATGAAATAAGAAGAGGTTCGTTCAAAAAAGAAAATGCAAAAGCGTGGATGGAAACCTGCCTTCGCCAAGCAATGATTAGACATGGTGAACCAGTTGTTATGGTAATTGACAATGCACCTTGTCACAGTAAAGTTGAAGAATTTTTACTGAAACAGGAATTCCATGAAAAGAAGATACTGAGCCTTGGACCCTATAGTCCAATGTTTAACCCCATTGAAAATGTGTGGTCTGTGGTGAAAGCTTATGTTATAAGAGAATTAACAAAAAAGTTATCAATTATTATTTACACCAGAAACGATGTAACCATCAAAGAATACAGAGTAAGAGCCTTAGAAAGCCTCATGGAAGAAGGTTTGTAGACAGTCACACCAACAATATTTGCCAATTGCATCACAAGCATTCAAAGAAAAGTTCCTGCTGTTCTTAACTTAGAAAATATGCAATACTAGTAAATTGCTTCTAAAATATTTTGTATTAAATTATTTTTTTAAAATTAAAAAATTAAATTCTCAAATTCAAATTTACGATTCTCATATTGAAATTTACTATTTTCAAGTTAAAATTTACTATTCCCATATTGAAACTGAGGTATATAACTACTTTTAGCTGCTTTCGTATGCTTTTGCAAGTCCAACATAACTCGAAAATTGCTTTTTCTTACTTGCTTTTTGATATTTGTTCTGTGCAAGATTTTAAGATAGCAATATTTATGTATATGCGCCTGTAATTTTTTTAAAATGTTAGCAATATTGAAGACATTTCTTTCACAATTGTATTAAGAATATAATTTAAAATAGGCTTGTTTTCCAGCAATAAAATCTAACAATAAAAACTGACAGCGTAAGTGGTTCTTCATCAATGGCACAAAGAATCGGCCAAAATTCGGTCTTTGAGCTAGATGCAATGGACAAACCATTAATATTAATACTTAAACAGTAACTTCCATTTTCAATATTTGTGATATTTGAAATGTATTTGGGAGCACCTAAAAATGCTCTACTATCTTTCGGTAAATATTCAATCCGTTTTCACGAAGTACTCTTAAAAGATTTTTCAAAGCACAGTGTGATTTTTGTTTGTTTTGTTTTTTGTTTGTTTTTGTTTTAAGTCCAAGGTCGCAGCTCGTCATTATACGTTATAGTTTGCGATTAACAGTACATGATACGCATATGTTAAAAATAAAAATTGAACTATGCAGACATAATTCCTCTTTGTCACATTTCTGGGCACATTTATGTTTTCTTGACCTACAAACTATGCCTCTAGGAAGAATGCTTTTAAAGGAACAACACGAGGAAACATTTAGGTAACTATTCCAAAATTGGAAGTAAGAATGAAGCAATGGCACCCTTGTATGCACTCCTTACTATATAGGAACTTTTAGAGGCACATTTACGTGTTCATAACTTGTGTTGTGCCCGCTAAGGCGTGTTACCATATGGCAAATGCGACAAAACATTTTCGAATCAACGATGTTATAGCGATGTCATGGGGTGTAAAATAGAAATTCTGAAACATTAAGGCCCAAAATGTTAGTTGGATTATCTTTCTGTGTAATAGATGTTAAGAGGAGTCAGTACCAAGATTTGCAAATATCATATATTTTTCAATGCGAATTTCTGGCAAACTATTTGTAGCAGAAAGATCTCTATAGGTTCCCATGGCTTTAATTTTTTTGTTAGATGTCTACGGCGGGTTATGAATACCATGGTTGATTCACTTACTAATTTATCTAAGATACTAGTGAAATTCTCAAAACATTCACAGAATATAATAGTCCAATTCTCTAATTTAATTTTATGTATAAATTCAACTATATATCTATTTTGTATTGTGGAAGTGATTGCTCAATTGGTATGCCTGAAAAGTTCCTATTGGTTGTAGAAACGAACTTTATTTTACATAGCGTACTGTAGTGGTCCGTTATACATATATGTTTAATAAATAGCAAAATGTTAATATTAATGTCTTCAATAACTATATGGTTCTCTAGTCTCAGTTTTTCCTATAGATATAAGTCTAAAGAACTTATACAAGGTAAAAGATCTGCATTGGGTGATCAATATACTGCAGTTAAACATAAAGAGTGCCCATTATATAAGGAAACTGCTATATCACAAGTAATAGAGTATTAGCATAAATTACCAATTGGTCACAAGTACTATTTTTAAATATTTGTTTTATTTAACATTGTAAATCTTGGTATATGTAGCCAAGTTTGAGTAAGTACAATTGTATCAAAATTTACTTTTAAACTATTCATCCTAATGCTTACTAACTAGAACTTCTTATATTCATATGAAAGATTTTAATAGAAGTATAATCTTCCAGAAATTCCCCACAAGATACTTTATCGCATAGCACTATCGTATTCACAGCTTGATATGAATTCAGCCATAGCCGTCTTTATGTTCCAGGCTATGACACAAAGCGATTGTGCATTTTTTTTTTTACTTGAAAAGTACGAAGTCCACTTGCATATATAGACTTCTGACGCTACAAAATTGCTTACATTAATTGACATTATTATGGGATCACTTTTCTATGGTTGTCTCTTTTTGGTTTATCGATTGGATTCCACTGAACTTGAAATAATAAGTTCTATACGAAATCCACCATAGTCCAGTTTCAGTTCAATGGCTTTCCAAATGAATATATAGAATAGAAATAGATGGCAATACAATATTTGTAATCCTTTCTCTGTCCCCCATAGCTACTTTTAGAGGCAGGTAGACAGAAATTGCTTAATTTTATTTATTTAAAAATCAAGTTTAAAAATCATTTGATGTTGTAGAAGATAAGCTTCCAAGAATAGAAATAATTTCGAATGCATCTATAATTTGCTGAACTTTTAATATGAATATTATAACGAAAGTAAAACTTGAAATTAAGATAATTGTCACACCCTGCCAACGAAAGTTGACCCATATGAAATAGAAAATCAGGCAGTCCATGTTATATATGTCAGTGACGAAATCGTACTACTCTAATACATTCAAAGAGCGATTTGGCTTTCCAAAGTATACCAAATCGTACTACTTACTTAAGTACATTCAAAGAATTTGATGTCACGGACTGGAATATAAAGACGGCAATGTTTCAGCTCATTTAAAATTTCGGTCATTGAAAAGAATAAAATATATTAAAAAAACTTTTAAAATAAAAAAACTTTTGTATATAAAATGCACTAAAAAGTAAAAAATAATTCTTTTCTTTCTCAGTGATATACACAAGAAAAGTTTCACTTCAAAATAAAAAAATGCTAAAACTCAGATTAAATCTTAAAAGTTTGGCCATCCATAACTATAATCAGAATTGTCTAACTGCAACTCATGCCCAAAGTTTTAAGATTTAATCTGAAATCTGCCATTTTTTATTTTGCAATTAAACTTTTCTTGTGTATATCACTGAGAAAGAAAATAAATATTTTTTACTTTTTAGTACATTTTATTTACAAAAGTTATTTATTTAAAATTTTTTTTTATATATTTTATCCACTTTTTAGTCATACTCTCGAGTCTCGAATCTTGAATCTCCACTCTGGAAAATAAACTATCGAAAATCGATTTTCAAATCTCGAAGGGTGGTAGCCGATGTAGATCCATTCACGTGAACTAGCCTAACTACCCTAAAACTCTTTCGTCATGAACGGCACTCTCAGGAGCTCAAGCGCTTAGACACAAACTTTCTGAGTCAGGGGTCTGTCTGTAAGTTGATGGAAAGTTATTAAATAAAAACTAAAAGTACATACCACCACCCAGTCGAAGAGTTAAAACTGCCATTAGTTTTCCTAACACATATTCTATCGTTATTGATCCATACATATTGGTACTCATATTGTCTAGCGACTAGCTTAGATTGCCGAAGCAACCAGCAGTAGCGGATGTAAGATCATCATCGATAAATACACGCTCTTCATCGAGTTTGTTACTGATATCAGCTGCTGGTATTCCCGAACGTCCACTTTGCCTAGCCAATTGCCCTTTATACGTTAACCCATATGTATGCCTTCTCGCACAACGCACTATGACAGTGTTGGCAG
The DNA here is from genome assembly GCA_963924295.1 of Dioctria rufipes. Classification (NCBI taxonomy): domain Eukaryota; kingdom Metazoa; phylum Arthropoda; class Insecta; order Diptera; family Asilidae; genus Dioctria; species Dioctria rufipes. The sequence continues at coordinate 304,719,866 of OZ002740.1, forward strand.
CATTTTTCGTTTGATTTTGCACTCTGTACGCATAGCTGACAGCATTTGCATCTGAATAATAGTATTTGCAACTGTGCTTTTATTACGGATGAGATGGCTTCACCTTTTGTTAGTTTTATGCCAGTGATCGCCAAATTATCCCACCTGTTCTCTTGTTGCAACCGTTCGTTCTCCGCTTTCATTAACTAATTTCTTCATATCCTTGACATAATCGTCGAATTTTTTTGATAAAAACTGAAGAGATATTTTTATTTCAGTCATTTCCTTAGATCATTGCTTAAGTAATCCTAAAACAAAAACAATTAACTTACAGATTTTTTTTGGGATTTTGGTAACGTATCACTTGGATTTCTCATTGCTTTACAAGAGCCACACTTCTATTGTTCTTTTGTTTTGGCCAAGGTTACGTATGTTTTCAAAAGTTTTCAAACTACAGCATTTCGAGTGCAAATAATTTTTACAAATTGTGCACATGATTTTATCTTTTGGGTCAAGACCTCTTCGCAACTCTGGCTATTCGTAGGAATCTCACTAATTTATAACAGATCCATTTGTTTGCTTAGACCGACTACTACTCTGTGTCTGTCCGCATGGTAACTTCAGAAAACGTAGACAAAGTGAAGTATAATTTCGCACATATAAAAAATTTTCATAGATGGATAAAATCGGGAAGTGTTGCTACCTCCGTTACTTGCAGATGTAATGGGAGCAAGTGCTGTACTTCAGTAGGTTTCCATTGCATTGTTGACACTGGGCTTTGCAAAGTTTGTTTTCTGCAATTTTTTGCTCAGATTTCGATCATCGCACCAATTGGGGTATAGTAGGTAGCATGCAAAGAATTTAGCTTTAGATCCACCCTGCTTCGCTTTAGAATCGCAGGATACCTACACCAGCAAGCGTTGAACTTATTCGATTTTTTCCGAATCCTTGGAAAAATTGTTCGCTATTATGTCCACTCGTTTGGTGGTCAAAAACAAAAGACGGCTCAAGGCAGTTCGCAAAAACTGCAACGGATTGCATGTCTAAGAGTAACTGGTGCCATACGTACCTGCCCAGCCGCAGCCTTAGAGACTATGTTGGACCTAATAACTTTACATTTGCATGTTAGGAAGAAGGCCATTCTCAGTGAAATTAGGCTGCAAAGGGCAAACTTTCTGAGCACAAACAATTTGGTTTCAGACATTATGCCGAAACGCCATAACATTGAAACCGCATTTAATGTGATCTTAGGGGACCGTCAACAGTAGCACATTGGGATCTACCCTTTGAAAAGGAAAATGGTACATGGATGGATCCAAAATGGAAGGTAAGCAGGCATGGGAATATGGGCCAAGGAGCCATCTCGCAAAGGCACTGGGGGCTTCACCAACTATATTTCAGGTAGAAATACACGCCATCGAACTCACGCTCGCGAAATTATCCACAAAAATACGCGTAGATCCAAAATCTACATAATATCAGACAGCCGAGCAGTACTTAAAGCGTTAAACTCGTTTACCTTTGAGTCTAAGCTGGTTTAGGATTGTCTTACTGTCTTGAAGCAACTGGCTGAAACAAATAGGGTCACACTGATCTGGGTACCAGGACATGAAAGAATTAAGGGACAAGAGATTGCAGACCGCTTTGCACAGAAAGGAGGCAGGCTCTGAGCCTGTCTTTGGACACCCAAAATTTCACCTTCTAGTTCAGATCAGGCTTTGGGAGGACAGAATTAAAAAGACATATTGGGAAAATACCGCGGGGATGAGACAAGCGAAGAAGTTTATAAAATATTCGCAACAGAGAACAAAAGCATTCCTCACACTCAGCCTCATAACGAGCCTATTTACTGGGCATTGCCCATTTAAATATCATCTTAAAAATATGGGTAAGGTCGATGATGGGACCTGTCGCTTCTGTATGGAAGACGATGAAACCGCTGAATACGTCCTGTGTAGCTCTGTGCCGCATAAGGCTAAGATATCTAGGAAAGGCATTCCCACTGCCAGAGGATGTCGAAAAAATGGCCCCCAAGAACATCATAGGCTTTATAAAACACCTTAAGTTCGGATGGGCACCACAGGAAATTTAGGGATAAATGTCATAAAAGACCTTATATGCCGCGGTGACTAAATGAGAGGTGGAAGTCCTGTCTGCATCCCCCCACTAATAATAATGTCCTAAAGTCTACTAGCATAGTTCCAATGGCCCAATGGCCTGGTATGAGCCCTGCTAAGTTCCTAGTGTCGACTCGGCTCCCACTAAGAAGTTCATTTGTTCTCTTTCTATTGATTGTAGATTATAATTACCTTGCCATGCAATAGATGTCTCTGTTTACCAGGATACTCAGCCTCACATATGATAGTGCTGTAGATCTATCCATTTATGAACCTTTTTTTATTTAATTAATTAATCGCTTTATTACAGAGCAATTTTCAAGTAACCACCATAGGGTCGCCTTATGCCGAGTGGTGCATATAGTTTTTTAGTCTGGCTTTTCATAGCTTCGATTTAATCAGCACAGCATCTAACGCCTTAATGATCGCTATCAGCATATATGCAGTTGTCCAAATTAAGTTCATTCCATCAACCCCTCCGCTTTTAGTTTGATAGCGCTTGCTGCCATTATCCTCTTCACTGGAGATCCATCAGCAGCAGATCAAGCATGACCTGCCATAAAAAACCTGAATAGGTATGAGAAGTAAAAGCAACTACAAATACAGGTCCCTAGGATTAAAAACAGACTATAATTGCGGCTAATTAAGTTCACATCTGTTTCATTTAAAAAAAAAATGTAGTGATAATAGACATTTTTAGAGCTGTGCATTTACCAACTCTGCCATGCTTACTCTTATATATACGAGTATATCTAGGTAAGGAAACGGAGGCTATATAGGACTTGTTATTTTCCGCTTTCTGTCGGCGCTTCTGCTAGTAACAAGATCTTTTGATACATTCCATCCAGAGCTCTTGGATAATCCATAAGTGCTTCTGAAGGAGCCTTTGCATTTACGTAGATGCATTCTAGCGAGCCTTCTAGTGCCTTTTTGCAGTTTATCTGTGCACGTAGAATTGTTGGATTTCTTTCACTCCGGCGGGATTCTTCTTCTCTTTTTATAATGACATTCATAGAAGATTTGTTTTGTAGCTTCTTTGATTCCAAAGCTTTTGTTGATAATTATTTTGGTATTTCCATTTGTCTCCTTTGGTTTGATGTCTCTGCTAATTATAAGACTAATCGTGAATAGGTTCCACTGAAGGAGCCTTCTTCACTATTTTATCTCAACACCTGTCTTACAATCTTGATTCTCATCAAATGTTTAAAACATTCACCATAGTTTTTATCATTAAATAATAATTTCATGTTCATATTGCGTTACTATTTAATCTGATCATTTTTTCTTTCTTTCCAGATGGGCACAAATTCAACGAAGACGTCACAAATGAAATATTGATCTCAAAGACTTCTGGAATAACAAAATGTCTGGCAGCATAGCCACATGGAATGTGCTGTCTACAATAGTATTAATTTTTACGACAAATTTATTAATAGTGCAATCGATAGCGTATCTGATAATAGTAAATGAGTCTGCCGAACCGGGGGCAATAATATTCAATGCGTCTGTATATAAACTCGGTTCGGAAAGAAGTTACAAAATTAATGCACACAAATCAGCAAATTTCGTTCATCATTTAGTTGAAGTCGATGCCAAAGATGGTCAGATACGTCTCAAAAAGCATCTCAAATGTGATGGCATCTACTATCCGAATTTGTTTACATTTTATGTAGACTCAACAACGAACCGATTACGCAGCATCGATTACTATAGTTTACCACTTAGAGTATTTATCGTAGGAAAAAAGTGCAATGATGATCGAAGAATCGAAGTATATGGACGCTACTTCGAAGACGAGGAGGACAGCTATTTTGGACGACGAAAGAGGAGCTTAGATTTAGATGACGAAGATGAGAGAATGCTAATGGATGGTTTTGTAAATAATAACCTTTTGGATATATCCAATTTTCCTTGGATGTATTTTAATAATTTAAATGAAACTCGATACACAAATTTTCGTGATGGCGACATTTTGTTTGGAGATCGTGAATCTAATGATATGAGACGAAAAATTTTAAGCCGCAAAAGACGGCACATTGGAGATAATGTTAATCAAAAATTACACCGAAAAATTGCAGACGCTAAACAATGGATCTCAGAAACTTATGCATCCTATGCAATCCATACCACCGACAAATGGAGCAATATTTGTTTGAAAAAATCTCAGTACATCAATAGTTTGAATGCATTCCTACCGAAATCAATTTGCCAGAATTGTCGAGTGAATTTTTTGGATGTTAATGATGAACGATTTAAAATCGAGACTCGAAATCGAGATCTTGTTGCTAGCAGAGATGTATGCATTCAAGAGCCAATTTGGAAAGTGATTGTAACGTTTAGTATACGATGTAATAGAAATGATCTTGTTGATGCTGATCATAGGTTAAAGATCGTTTATCATTACCAAGAGTTTAATGATACAGACATCGCTAGGCGAGTTAGAAGAGAATTAAGAAATCAAAGTCCGTATTTTGAACAAGCTTTATATGTAGCTTCTGTTTTAGAAGAACAACCTCCGGGCTCAATGGTAACTACAGTTCGTGCTAGAGATCCAGAAGATTCTCCGGTTGTGTATTCAATGGTATCACTGCTAGACTCAAGATCACAATCTCTTTTTAAGGTTGATTCAAGAACTGGAATTATAGCAACGTCATCTAGTTTAGATCGAGAATTAATGGACGTTCATTATTTCAGAGTGGTAGCGACAGATGATAGCTTTCCACCGAGATCAGGTACAACGACATTACAAGTTAATGTTTTAGATTGTAACGATCATAGTCCCACTTTTGAAGCAGAACAATTCGAAGCGAATATAAGAGAAGGCGCTACTGTAGGTTCAACGGTAATTACGTTGCGAGCAACTGATCAAGATATTGGTAAAAATGCTGAAATCGAATATGCAATTGAAAGTGTCACAGGTGGTGGTATGACAACACACGAAGAAGATGCTCAAGCATTTAGAATTGATGCGAAAACAGGTGTTATAGTTACACGTAGCGCACTTGATCGAGAAGCTTCCGAAATTTATACGCTCATTGTAACAGCTACGGATATGGCAACACCGCAAAGTGAACGAAAATCGGCTACTGCAACAGTTGTCGTTAAGGTTCTGGATGACAATGATAATTATCCTCAGTTTAGTGAGAGAACATATACGGTACAAGTAAGTGAAGACAAGTGGGATGACAATAATATTATTGCTCATATCAGGGCCACTGATGCTGATCAGGGAAATAATGCTGCAATTCGATATGCAATAATTGGTGGAAATACTCAGTCACAATTTTCTATAGATTCAATGAGTGGTGATGTATCACTTGTAAAACCATTGGATTACGAAAGTGTTAGAAGCTATCGGTTAGTGATTCGTGCCCAGGATGGAGGTAGTCCATCACGTAGCAATACGACTCAGCTACTTGTAAATGTCCTTGATGCAAACGATAATGCTCCACGATTTTATACTTCACAATTTCAAGAATCAGTTTTGGAAAGTGTTCCGGTTGGATACAATATAATACGGGTGCAAGCATATGATTCTGATGAAGGCCAAAATGCTGAGATAACTTATAGCATATCCGAACGAGATGATAATTTTCCATTAACCGTAGATCCTAGAACTGGATGGATTCAAACAGTTAAGCAACTCGATCGAGAAGAGCAAGCACGTTATACATTTCAGGTGATTGCTGTTGATGGTGGCATACCACCAAAATCAGCTAGTTCATCGGTGGTAATTACTGTACAAGATGTGAATGATAATGATCCTACATTTTTGCCAAAATATTATGAAGCTACTGTCGGTGAGGATCAACCGCCTGGAACTCCTGTTGTTACAGTAACAGCTACAGATCCCGATGAAGACAGTCGACTCCATTATGAGATTACAGCCGGAAATACTAGAGGTCGATTTGCAATTACTTCACAAAATGGACGAGGATTAATAACAGTTGCTCAATCTCTTGATTATAAACAAGAAAGGAGATTCCTACTTACGATCACGGCAACTGATTCTGGTGGTAGAACAGATACAGCATCTGTCAATATTAATATTACTGATGCTAATAATTTTGCGCCAATATTTGAGAATGCTCCGTATAGTGCATCAGTCTTTGAGGATGCTCCCATTGGAACTACAGTTTTAGTTGTATTAGCAACTGACAGTGATGTTGGAATAAATGCACAGATCACGTATTCTCTAAATGATGAAACTGTAAATGGATTGGGACCGAATGATATTTTTGCAATAAATCCTCAAACTGGTGCTATTGTAACAACTGCTCTCTTGGATCGAGAAACAATAAGCGGATATCTTTTGACAGTCACAGCAAGGGATGGTGGAAATCCCTCGTTGAGTGATACCACTGATGTAGAAATTAGTTTAACAGACGTTAATGATAATGCTCCAGCATTTAAAGTATCTCTGTATCAGGCGTCAATATCAGAAGATGCTCTTATAGGCACTTCTGTTGTTCAAATATCAGCAACTGATCCGGATATAGGTCTTAATGGACGTATAAAATATATGCTTGGTGATAAAGACATGGAAGATGGTTCATTCGTTGTAGATCCTACTTCAGGGATTATAAGAACAAATAAAGGCTTGGATCGTGAAAGTGTCGCTACGTATCATCTTACAGCTATTGCAGTGGATAAAGGTTCTCCCGCCCTAAGCAGTTCAGTAGAAGTACAGATTCGTCTAGAAGATGTTAATGATTCACCACCCACATTCCCTTCTGATAAGATTACACTATATGTCCCGGAGAATTCACCGGTTGGGTCAGTTGTCGGAGAAATTCATGCTCATGATCCGGATGAAGGAGTGAATGCAATTGTTCATTATTCAATCATTGGTGGAGATGACTCTAATTCATTTTCTTTGGTGACTCGACCCGGTTCTGAAAGAGCTCAACTGCTAACTATGACCGAACTGGACTATGAATCATCGAGGAAACGATTTGAATTGGTCGTTAGAGCAGCAAGTCCACCACTCAGAAATGATGTTCATGTTGAAATTCTCGTCACTGATGTTAATGATAATGCACCTATTCTTAAAGACTTTCAGGTGATATTTAATAATTTTCGGGATCATTTTCCTAGCGGAGAAATAGGAAGAATACCAGCATTTGATGCAGATATAACAGATAAGCTAACCTATAGAATACTTTCCGGCAACAATGCTAACCTACTCAAGTTAAATATTAGCACAGGAGGATTAACTTTAAGTCCTCAATTAAATACGAATGTTCCCAAATCGGCAACAATGGAAGTTTCAGTCACCGATGGAATAAATGAAGCTAAAGCGGTAATGCAACTAATTGTTCGGTTGATAACTGAGGATATGCTCTTCAATTCAGTGACGGTACGACTAAATGAAATGACAGAGGAAGCATTTATGTCGCCACTTTTGAACTTTTTTCTGGATGGGCTGGCAGCTATAATTCCATGTCCTAAAGAAAACATATTTTTGTTTTCCATTCAAGATGACACCGACGTAAGCTCTAGGATTCTGAATGTAAGCTTTTCTGCTAAACGACCTGATATATCACATGACGAATACTACACTCCACAGTACTTACAAGAAAGAGTATACCTGAATCGAGCTATACTAGCACGACTTGCCACCGTGGATGTTCTTCCGTTTGATGATAATCTTTGTGTTCGCGAACCATGCTTAAATTTCGAACAATGTTTAACAGTTTTGAAATTTGGAAATGCATCGGATTTCATATATAGCGACACAGTACTGTTTCGACCAATATATCCTGTAAACACATTTGCCTGCGAATGTTCCGACGGATTTACTGGCAGCAAAGAGCACTATCTTTGTGATACTGAAGTAGATTTATGCTATTCTAATCCCTGTCAAAACGGAGGTAGCTGTGTTCGTCGAGAAGGTGGATATACTTGTGTTTGTGAGTCTGATTATACCGGAGTGAATTGTGAGACAGACATAAAAACGCTTAAGCCTTGCATGACAGACCTTTGTGACGGTGGTTATTCGTGTATGCATAATTCACATTCAAGTCCTCGTCCACCTCCTTTTACGCCAACTTGTGAACTAAAGACGAGATCTTTTTCAAGAAATTCATTTCTTACCTTTGAGAGCCTTAGACAACGCCATAGATTCAACATAAAACTGAAATTTGCAACTGTTCATGAGGACGGTCTCCTGCTTTATAATGGGCGCTATAATGAGCTGCATGATTTTGTCGCACTAGAAATTCTTGATGGATACGTGTCCTTTTCATTTTCACTCGGTGACTCTATAAAAAATGTCAGAGTTAGATCAAAAAATAAAGTTTCTGACGGGCAATGGCATTCAGTGGAAATTATTTATTTGAACAAGAGTGCTACGGTAGTTCTGGATGAATGTGATACTGCTTTAGCGCTAATTGGAAATCTTGGAGAAAAATGGAATTGTGCAAATCAAACTACTCTTGTGCTAGATAAGAAGTGTGCGTCACTAACAGAAACTTGTCATCGTTTCTTGGATTTGACAGGACCTTTACAGATAGGAGGTTTGCCTAGAATTCCAGCACATTTCCCAGTGCAAACAAGAGACTTTGTTGGATGTATATCTGATTTGAAAATCGATGAAAGATTTGTCGACCTAAATTCATTTGTTGCTGACAATGGAACGATTTCTGGATGTCCACAAAAGTCACCAACTTGTATATCAGAACCATGTTTCAATGGTGGCACTTGCAAGGATGGATGGGGTGGACATACTTGTGAATGCTCTGAAGGTTTTACAGGAAATGCATGCCAGGAGGAAGTACCAGCTCCCTGGAGATTTTCTGGTGATGGTGTTTTAAGTTTTAATCCATTATTGCGACCCATTCAATTACCTTGGTTGACAGCACTTTCAATTCGCACTAGACAAAAGGATGCATTTCTGTTACAAGTTCAGGTCGGACAAAACAGTTCAACGGTTGTTTCCTTGAACAACGGCATTCTATACTACACATACAATGGTGAACCGATGTATTTGGCTGGAACTAATTTAGCGGATGGTGTATGGCATCGTGTTGAAATTAAATGGCTCGGAACTGAAATTCAGTTTTCAGTTGATTATGGACAACGAACTGGAGTCGTTCCAATGTCTCAAAAGGTGGGTACCACATATGTAATTGTGTTTAAAGTAATTTTTGTGTTGTTAATATTTTATGCATATTCATTGTGGGATAATTTTTACAAGATTTTTTACCAACATTTCTATGGCAGATAAAATTCAATTGAACTGTGAAAATTCCTTTAATTTTATATATTTATACCGAGGCAGACGATTGATTTCATGTGTAAGTAATATTTCGGAATTTTATAGTTATGAGAGTATCTCTTGAATAAATTCTGGTCTAGACCGATATAGATATTCATAGAATAATTTTTAAACCCACAGGCATTAAGTTGGCAGACACTCCAAATTGCCAAAACTCTGCGAAAACCATATCCAGGATATTCCCAACATGACAATATATTGTCCTCCTTTATTTATTACTCCCAAATTTCTCACAATCGATTTATGCGTGGCTTAGCAGGATCGATTGTGGAAACTTCAGCTTCAAAACAGTAATAAATTACGTTTTTGGTTGCATTACCGAAATCCAGTTGTCAATTGAAAATTTGTTGATATGGATATACAGTTTTATTGTATCAGTCTAAACTGCCCCTATATTGTACTTGTCCGACATATTTTGGGCAATATTTGTGATAGTTCGGACGATTTCCAAGAAACATGTGAAAGTACTTTTGACTGAGGAAAAGGGAATCGAAACTTTGTTGGATTTTTATGAGATTATTCACAAAGGCATAACATACCTACCTGAAGGAGGTTTGAAAATTAGATTGTACATTTACTACAAGACTCCTGTTAGGAAATCCATATGGAAGTTTGCTGTTTTGGGCTTCTGCAAAAAAGCCTACTGGATATCACTAATAAGTGAGATTGCTGAGAGCACTGTAAAGTGATCCTGTGGTTAAGTTGAGGACACTAAGTAAATCCGATGCTTCCGGGTTAAGTGAATATGAACGTAGGCTCTTCAGATTGCGATAACATCCTCATCCTGCATTATCATTCTGTACTAATCGTCGTTGATTCAGCTATTCATACGAAAGTTGTTGTTGTTTTCTAGATTTTATAGTTCAGCTCCGTGTCCATATAGATTTTTTTTTGTATCTCCGAAACAGCCCAACCAATTTCAATGAAATTTTGTGAATCTGTTTGGTTGGTTGCAGTTTAAAAGATAGGATAGTTTTGGTCAAGATAGATGGCGTTGTTGTCGAGATTTAAAAAACTGCTTGAGAACACGTCGAAGTGGAAAGCTGAAATTTTGAACATGGTGTTTTCACAAAAATTGCAAATACAAGTTCAAAAATGGACTAAATCGGGAAATTCCTTCGTAGGTTTGCCATACAGATATTTAATTTTTTAGCATATATTTGGACACTGCCTGATAACGAGTACACTTAGAGAGCTGAAATTTGATATGTGGTGTTTTCATAGCAATAGTTACTAAAATTTTAAAAAATTGGCTAAATCGGGCAATCCCTTCTTGGTGTTGACATACAAAATTTTGGTTTTTTTACAATATATTTGGAAACTGTCTGAGAACGTGTCGAATTGGAAAGCTCAAATTTTGTATACCTATGGCGTTTTCATGAAAATTGCAAATACAAGTTCAAAAATCGACTAAATCGGGCGTACCTCTTTTGGTGTTGCCATACAAAACTAGAAGTTTTCCTGTATATTTGGATACTACCTCATGCGTCGACATAGAAAGCTAAAATTTTGTATACGGGCCTTTAAAAAAATGTAAATTAAGTTTAAAAATGGGACCAATCGAGCAACTCCTTCGTAGGGTTGCCATATAAAAAATTTGTTACATGGTATTTTCATAGCAATGGTAAATAAAATTTCAAAAATGTACTTAATCGGGTTACCCCTTCTTGGTGTTGCCAGACAATTATTTTGTTTTTCACTATATTTATACTTATAAACTGTCTGAGAACGTGTCGTCATGGAGAGCTCAAATTTTGTAAACGGCGCTTTTAAAAAAACGTAAATTTAAGTTCATAAATGGTACAAGTCGGGCAACTCCTTCGTACGGTTTCCATACAAAAATTTCGGTTTTAACTATATATTTGGGCATTGACTGAGAACGCGTCGCCGTAAAGAATTAAAATTTGGTACATGGTATTTTCACAGCAATAGTAAATAAGATTACAAGAAATGGTCTGAATCGGCCAAACCTTCTTGATGTTGCCATTCCAAACTTTAGTTTGGACACTGAATCACGTGCCGATGTGGAAAGCTGTAATTTTTTACACGGGCCTTTTTATAAAAAAATGTGAATTAAGTTCCAAAATGGGACCAATCGGGCAACTCCTTCGAAGGGTTGCCATACAAAAAATTCCTATTTTACTATATGTTTGGACACTGACTGATAACGCGTCGATTGGAGAGTTACACTCTCCCACACATATGAATGTATTCCACATACTCATGCACGCACACACACATACAGGCACAGAGTGAAACCCTAGCTTAAATATTATACATCTCTAATCACCCCCCCCCCCCACCCCACCAATTTAGGTATCTATATTATCGCCGGGGCAACGCCCTAGTTGATATATAAATAATTTTATAGTTCCTTATATTCAGAAGAACGCTTAAGCTTAAGCACATTAAAACATATGGGATTGATCATTGCCTTCTTTATTACAGGCCGTGGCGATATAAAATGCACATGTATGAGAAACGTGCTGTTTGAAAGGTTTTAGCATTGCGCATTATGGAAAAACAAACACATTTATTGTTTAAAAATTTATGTAAAATAAACAACGCTTCTGGTGACGATAATTCTAACGCCTATTTATAGGTCAAAATGTTTACTGTTAGGGGGGAAAAAGCGTAATTGTAATAATTTGAACAAAATTACGAATTTTCCTAAACTCTACCCAATTCGCTGTGAAATGAGAGTAAAACCTTCGCTCAAGACGAAAATTAGTTTTTTAATCTTGAAGTCTATTTCCCCTGCAAATCATGAATATAGTTTTCTAATGAATGACAACATCAAATGCTTAATAATAAAACTTAGGGATTTAATAAAATAATGCAATTTCATTTAATTACATTTCATTCTTTTTACGTTTTTTGATCTCCAATTTGTCATTCTCTAATTATTTTGAAAAGTTATTTAGAAGTATATTTGAAAATGTTGAGAATATGATATTATATAACTTGCCAATACAATTGCCACACACAGCGAAAATATCACAATTAATATTAAAGTCATTTACAAGTAAAGATTCATAAGATAATTTACATAATATATCTTTATGGTTACTACATGACAAAAATTCGTGTTTTTTATAAGATATAATTTTGTCAAAAATAGCTTTCATATGGTATATATTAACTAGAATTTCCTCGGTAGGTGCTATAAGGCCTCCACTTTGCAGTAAATCAAAATAATAAACCTCCTTTACTTGAAACAAAAATGGCTTTGCAATTCTCACAATCAATTTATCTTGCAATTGAATAGGTAGTGTAGCCTGAAACATATGCATGTTGCTGATTCATCAACTTTGCATTCACTCAAATAGTTTGTAGACAAAATTTCTTGAAAATTCTCAATATTTCCCTTTTCCCAAATAAATAGTAAATCATCTCGTTTTAAATCGCTCTTTTTATATGGAGTTATTTTTAGAAGATTTCTTATTCTTAGCTTCTTCTCATACTCGATAACGTGTGACATCAAAGCAAACATATTACAACGTTTTCTTACAGATGGATTAGAGCGTTTTTTTATTAGAGTTTTTGAAATATATGACAGAAACCCAGAGAAAATACTGGGCACTGCTTCTTCTAACAACTGAGGGTGTTTTAACGGAACACTCAAAGCTCCGCGTTGATTATCTACTTTAATATACACTCCTATTATTTACATTCACTTTCCCAGGAATAACCTTAATCCATTTATCCTTCGGTTTTAATAGAATTTTTATAATTCCAAGTGCAACCCCGAATGCAAATGCACTAGGCATTTTTTACAAAATTTTTATAACAGCTTATAAATGAAATTGTTTTTCTTGACCTAAAAATGAAATGACTACCTTCAAGTACTTCTAAGGTAAGAAAACGTTCAGTTACCAAAATCAAACAATATCATTAATCCGTTTCCGTTTATTCAACTCTGACAAAATCAAAAAACGTAACCTCCATACAGCATGATATAACATTTACCACAAGGCTAGGCCTGTTTTGATTTGAATTGTAAAAATCTATGCCCCCCCCCTCCCTCAAGTTAGGTAATCATCTCCAGGTATGGTCCCAATAAAGTATCATGACAATGTGGCTGATCATATGTGCATATTTCGAGAGACACTCTAACAACAAATATTTCCTTATGCGGGTGCTCCTTAACATGTAATTACTCTATACAAAATATATAAAATTATAAACCGGACTATAACTCTGAGGAAGAGAGAAAAATGAAGGAAAAAGAAGAACAGAAAACAAATTTAAAAACTATAATTGCAGTTGAGAAAGGAAAAATAAATTGCTTATCACAGTTGACTAGTAAACAACAATGTAAACTTACATAAATCAGAAAGAAAGATAAAGATTAAGAAATAGAATCGTGTTGATGCAGTTAGTAGTGCTAAAATCCTAATACAGACCAGAGAAAAAATTTAAAGCAGCTATTTTAAAACTATTGACTGTAGGATTACTTTGCCAGCAGTTACTAGGAGGAAAAACAAGCTGAACCTAACCTAACCTAACACTTTTTCAAGCAATATCCAAATATATAGTTGAAAATCAAAACTTTTGTCTGGCAGCACTACGAAAGAATTATCTGACCTTCTCTCTACATCCGGTTGACCAACTCCTTACATAAATACATACTTTACCTGTGGTTACCTATTTATAAACGTGATTATTGTTTTCAAATTTTGATAGGTTTCAAAAGGTGAACCCAAACGTGTTTAGTACAAATTGTACACATTTTCGTGTTGCCATATCAATTTGTTAATAAACATTTTTATGTAGGGTTATTACACGCGTATATTCCAGATAACAAATTTTGCACTGTTTTGCTACACAACCTAAAAGAGAACTAAACGAATTTATTTAATTCCTTATGACGAATCTAAGCTTAGTAAATTTCTTAACTTGGAAAGAATAATTTGGCAAAGTTATGCGTAAAACGCGAAGCTAAAAATAGCCACTATTTTCATGCTGATAAAGTAGGGAATTATAATAATATGTTGCGCGTACTGCAGATCTGCACAATTAAAAAGTGTATAGCATAAAGTTATTGTTTCCCCAAATAACCCTCATCCTTAAAATGTGGAATATGTTAAGCCTCTGGGCTCTACAAAAAGAATGAAATCAGTTGATTTTTTGTAAATATGTAATTTTAGCTTGAACTCGTATTTTTACATGAATACGAGGTCGGTGCGTCTAGGGTAATGGGGTCATAATAATGATTTTAATTTTAATTCACGCTTCGTTTTAAATTTATTTCCGCAAAATCGAATTTTTTAACGCAGATGGAAAAGGTCACTTCAACTTGCGTATCGTATGTAGAGCGCGATTTGGATTTTAATTTCCGGGTCAAAAATAAAAAAAGTAATCTTAACCTTTTAGCACAGATATAGAGATATTTCTTATCTGTGCTTTTAGTATACAAATTTAAAATTAATTTTTTTAAACTCAACTCTCAACAAATTATCATTTTTAAGTATTTCTCGTGAAATATGAGAGTTTTATTTTTCACTAAAACAATAAAGGCGAGTAATGCTTATGCAAGTATTTTGTGAAAAGTTGTAATGATATGTCATGTAATGTAATGTAGTGGTTAAAATGTGAGATAATAAAAGTTTTAATTTTGATTATTCCAATCATGTTTTATATATGGCAAAATAATTTTTTTTTAATTTTAGTGTATTATTTTCCTATGTATGGTATACCTAATCATATTTCTTTATAATTTATTTTTTTCTATTTTGTTAGAATCAGACTTTGATATAACTCGTGCGGGTAATTAAAATTAAGGCCCCTCGACTGGAAAAAAAAACAATTTCCTTGCAGCTATAAATAAATCAATATGAAGAGAAAACTAGAGACAAAAACGATGAAAAATGTATTTAATACTTAGGGAGACGTGTTTTTCAAATAAATACTTAATCAAGCAGGTCGTCATGAATATCTGCTTGTTCGTCAACATCAATACAGAAAAGAATATTGTCCCACGATTGCACTAATCAATTAGGTCATCAGTATCTATTGATACAATTTGTATGTCGATGTCAGGTGACCAAAGGCTGTGGCTCAGTACAATAAGTAAAATAAATCAAGTGTCAAATGTTTGAAATAAGTATACAAATAATTAATTATTCAACCTTTTTGGGTTTTTGAAATAATTGAAAAGCATTTGTGTGATTACAATCAAAAGAACTGAAAACAAAAACAATTGTCAGTTACCATTCATAAAAATTTTAATTAAATTTAATTACAATTATAATTCATTATAATTAGAAACCTCACAATTACAATAATTATGAAAGAATATGTAATTACAAACTTATTATCTTGCGGTACCTATTAGTATTAGACTGACAAAAATCTCCGAATAGTTCATAAATATTTTTGTTAACCGGGTGTTTCCACCTAGGTGTTCCATAGAGTAGGAGGTAATAGTACTCACCTAGACAAACTAAAGAATGTATGGCAGCAGAGACGGAGGAGGCATATCAACAGTTTCAGAATTACAGGGTGATTAAGAAAATAAGCTAGTCTTTCAGAAAACACGCTGTATCTTAAAAAGTCCAGGGTGTATGATCACTGCCAAGATCTCATTGTATGAATTTCATGGCCTTTCCAGCGAGTGTTCAATCAGCCCCGCACACCACTTCTCTTCGGAGTTATAGTGATGTAAACTAAAAGTTTCGGATTTTCATATATTTTTATTTATTTTGACATCTTTTATTTTTGTTGATATGCTCCTCTGATCTTCTTGATTTACTGATGGATACGAGTCCTTGATGCCCTCATGTTAATTGTTTTAGCTCAAGAGTATATTTTGGTGTTCGTTCAATACATTAAAGAGCTTTGAAAATGTAATTCGGGCTTTTATGGAGATTTTTTTATCTACTTGTTATCGCTGCTATGTTCATTCCCAATTACATTCAAATAGCTCTTTTCGTAAACTTTGTCTGTTACCGCAGCTGACATTATTGTTTCTTTTGGTCACATTACGCGTGCGATCTACGCATGTCAATAGCTGTGTTTTTTTTTTTGGGTCTGCAGAGCAGGGCAGAACAAAAGATACACAAAAGAACGCCTCATACATTTTCATTGAAAATTTATAAATGAAGCGAACAGTACAAATAGGTCGCTTCAATCGACAGAACAATTTGATCTCTCCAGTATATGGGAGTTCTAGAACACAAAAGAACACAGCTAATATCTTTGTGAGTATTAAGCTGGGCAATATTGCGACGTCTGCTAAAATAGTCCTCCTCCATGAATGACAACTGAATTCCTTTTTTCAAATTCTTTGATCAGATTTTTAAGACCGAAGTCTGCTTTTTAAATTGTATTAATTTTAGAAAGATAAGCAAAATTATTTTATAAATTCGTACGCTCTTGCCTACCCCGATGATCTCATATTAATACTTGCTAAACCGTACAGGCAATTTAGCGCTAGCTCCATGGGCCGGTGATTGTCTTGGCTATTGTAAGAGCAGTCGCCCGAAAAGCGATAGATCCGGCTTCAAAAACCGGACGAGGCTATTGTTTTTTCTCTTGTATTTAATAATTTGATTTGGAATCGTAAAAATAAAAAGTTTTTCTAAAAATTTTCCTCTTCCATCTGATAGATTCTAAAAATTGTTCGTTCTAGTCCCGCATGGGACAAAATTAAAAATAATACAATATGGTATTATACTGTTAGTACCGGCCCCAAATATAAATTTCTGATTGGCTGAAGTCAAAATACTTTTGATTTGTTCATTGGCACTATCGTCCGTCAGTACTGTTAAAAATATATTGAAGAAAGTTACTGCCAGAATAAAATATTAGAAAAACTCCGAAATTTTTCTACATATGCTGAAGCAGTGGAATTATTTTTGTTATTATATTTGGGCATATGAGTAATTGAGAGAGCGATTGAATTTCTAAGCGGTTACTGAAAATATTCAAAAACAAGGAGTAGATAACAGGGTAAATTTAACTTAACAATAAGTTAAGAATCAGGCGAGATTTCCGACTGTTTATACCGTAGATTAATTATAGAAGTATACTAAGTTTGTCATTCCGTTTGTAACGCACAGAAATAATGATGGTAGAGCAACTTGAATTATACACCTACGCATAATATTAAAAGTTATTTTGATTTTTGAATGTCCATCTATCTTTCCGTCCGTCCGTCTGTCTGCCTGTGCCCACGATAATTCGAGAACGCGAGAGCTGAAATTTTGTACACGGACTTTAAATAAAAAAGTAAAATTAAGTTCGAAAATGAGACAAATCGGGCAACTCCTTCGTGGGGTTGCCATACAAAAATTTCATTTTCCACTATATACTTGGGCACTGCCTGAGAGCTGAAATTTGGACAATGGACTAAATCGGGCAACCCCATCTTGGTGTTGCCATATAATAATTTAGAATTTTAATGTACGGAAAAGTTCTTCAGAATATAAAATCCTATGAAATTGGTTATAACCATTTTTACTGTCCGACGAACCATTTTAGAAATATATGCGTAAAAAGCACTTCAAAAATCAAACTTGCACAGAGAAATGACCATACAAAAATATATACGGGCATTCATCTAAGTTATCATAAGAATTGGTCTAAGGCACTTTCACTTCAAAAACAAGAACAGAAAAATGTAAACCGAAAAACTTAATTTACTCCACTTAAAATAAGATTTTTGCTCCAATCATTAATAAAATCCAGGAAAATAGGATTAACTAAGAATTTTACTGATAAATTAATATTTATTTCAGATTTTTAACAAAAAACACAACTTTTATATTTTATCGGCCGAAAAATTTTTTTTGCCCGAATAATTCAGTCAATAAAACATAAAATTTGTGTTAAAAATCTGAGATAAATATGCTATTTTATTAGAAAAATTATTAGTTTGCCCTATTTCGCATGAGTTTATTAATGATTGGAGCAAAAATCTTGTATTAAAGTGGAATAAATTGAGTTTTTCGGTTTACATTTTTTCGGTTCTCGTTTTTGATGTGGAAATACCTTTAGACCAATTCTAGCTTTTTTACTTGTTCACATTTAAAATGCACACGGCTAGAAAAGGAAAGGGAGAAGAAGAAGAGATAACAAAAAACTATTTAAAACTGTTTTGAATAAAGATAAAAAATGTGGAAACGCAGATTGCATGCATGATTCATTTTCGTATAAATGAGAAGTGGCGGAATTTTCAGATTTTAGTCTTATAAAATGTTCCCGCGCTTAAGTGAAAACGGATTTTTCTGAAATTTTGACAGAGTTTGGTCGCATTTTGTTGCTGTAATGGACACGTGTTGTTGCCATAATCCTATGATATTTGAACATTCGATATTTACATTCGTTTTGCTCTGAAGAGATTAAGTAGGAGAAACTCATTCTGAATTCTCTGATATTTTCGAGAAAAATGAGAATTTTATTTGTGCGGAACTTTACATCTCCTTTCATCCCCTTGGTTAAAGCGAATTTTTATCTTTTTCTTTAAAATGGGAGCTAGTGTGACCTGATTTAGATTATTATAAATAGTTTGAAAGGATTTTGAAGCTATGTAAGAAGATTTTATCAATTGGGTAATACTACGTTCTCTCTGGGGGGGTTCGAAGATCCATCGGGCCATAATACCTGTTAATTTGCTACCCAATTTGTCTTTATACATACAATAGACAGCTTCCACTTCTGATTTATTCAAACGGTACTATGTACGCTGTTGTGTACGACTCTGTTATTTTTTACTGTATACCTCAATAGACACAACGACAGCTGAGTTGGGAACAATATTATTATTCACAACCATTCATGTATAAAGTTGTACAAAGAATAGGGAAAGCCGAAAGGTACTGTGCTGATGGTACACATCAAGGTGTTCGAGTCTCCATTTTCTCTAATTTCCACTTATACGATATGCGAATATTGTTAAATCTCTTTAGGTAAATGGACGATGTACATTTACATTTCTTAAATTAATTTCTCCGTTTATTGTCGCCCTCTTTAAATCATGCATCACTACGTCAATGTTTCCCAAGAGCTGAAAAATTGCCCAAGTGATCGATATCCCCAAGAAAGAGGCAGCAGATACTCCTGCAGATTTCAATTCTATCAGTTTACTTTATTTCCCCTCTGTTCTATTGGCAGATTCAAAGCTACACGCTTGACAATAATCTTCTTATTTGATGGCAATCTAGATTTCGACTTAAACATAGTTACAAAAGTGCTCACGTGAAAGCTATAACGCTTCTGGACTTCTCCAAGGCATTTGATAGTGTCTTTCATAGTAACCTGTTGAGAAAGCTGGCGGCAATTTTGATTTTCGAACAGAGCTGCCAGTTAAAAGAAAAATTTCTTCATGTTCAATTCGTTCCTATTCCATTCGGGGTATTTCACTATTTAGCGCTTACATCAACATTCACATATGCATTAATAACGTGCTGATATATTATAAATCGTCCTATAATATCGATTGACTTGCAGTGACTTGCAGAACATTTTCAGTTGGTCATTGGAAAACAACCTGCGGCCCGAGTAAGGTCGATGCAAATTTACCAGCACAGACAAGCACAGACAGGCATCGACTGGCACCTGCATTTTTCGTGCACATATAACGACATAAAACGCAAAGGAAACTTTCAGTTAAGGAAGGTATCGTGAGAAAATTATAGAAAAACCGGCCAAGTACAAGTAGGATTCGCGCACGAAGAGTTCCGTACCATCAAAATTTAACACTATGTACTTTTTATTTATTTTCTCAAATGAGAGTAGGCGTCATTTGAAAAAATAATGCCCACTTATGATAATAAGAATGATTGAGAATAAAACGAGGAAAAAAACGCCGAAAAAATCACGTTTTTTGTATGGGGGCCCCTTTTATTTTTATATTTATTATTTATTGTAATAGCGGCAATAGAAATACACATTCTCTGAAAATTTCAACTGTCTACCTATTACGGTTCATGAGATACTGCCCAGTGACAGACAGACAGGGGGACGGACAGAAAGACATCGGAGCCATAGTAAAGGTCGATGCACACTTACCGGCACAGCATGAACCGGCACAGACATGCATCTACCGACCGGCATTTCTTGTGCACAAATAACGACTTAAAACTGAAAGGAAACTTTCAATTAAGACAAATATCTACAGAAAACTTTAGAAAAGTGATCCCATGTTAACTTCGCAACTAGACCAACAACCGACAAATGCCGGTCTGGTTTCTAGCCACCTATAGCGACCGACAATGAAGTTTTCGTGCCGGTATCTGCCGGTGCCCGTTAATGTGAATTAGCTAACTTGTTTTCATATAAAAATATTTTACCTACCTGTGCCGGTAAGTGTGCAGCGCCTTTAATAGGGTTCCTGTTTTTATCCTTTGGGTACGGAACCCTAAAAATGTCTGGTTTCTAGCCACCAATAGCGACCAGCAATCAAGTTTCCGTTTTGTGCCAGTATATGTTTAGTTGTCTTGTTTAGCTGTCTTGTTTTCGTGGAAAATTATCTTGCCAGTCTGGGCCGGTTCGTGCTGTGCCGGTAAGTGTGCATCGACCTTAAATCGCAGTGCACCGTCTTTTATCGTGAAACTATTGACCTTATGACGTTTCCTACCATTTCAGTGGGCTTTGAACTCTTACATGAGATGTTTTGATCTCGTTGATTCAAATATATGTCACTCTTTGTCGTCTTTGACTGTTTGCTAGTGTTCTGTTGTCACCTTGTTAGGTTTCACATTTTGCAATATTTACCTTGTCTTTCTCAAGCACGACTTACACTATTCCAGGAAATTGCACATTGCACTAGATTTACTTTTGGGTTGAGGGGCTTCAATCATCCTGGTGGGCTGCTCGCTTATATTTGAAACAGAGAACTTTAATTTTCCTGTATGCGCAGATTTTTCGGCAGATTTTTTTAAAGTTATGTAAGTGATAAAGAAATAGTGAATGCTTGTGCTGACTATCATAAGAAATTGAATGTTCAACCTACATATTTGTCCCGCTAAAATGTTTTACTTTTAATTTTAATAGAAATTTAAAAATTGAAGATTAGTCAAACAAAAATCATACAAATATTTCACTCAGATTAAGTAATTAACCGAAATTCCCTTTTTTCTAGGTCCAAGGACTTTACGTTGGCAAAATAGTTATTGGAAGCCCAGATGGATCGATCGGAAATGTTGGAGAATTTGATCATTTTGAAGGATGTATACAAGATGTACGTGTTGGAGGATCGCAATCAATATTGAACAGGCCAACTATTCGCGAAAATGTTGAAGATGGCTGTGTCTCTAAGGCTCAATGTCCAGAATCATGTCCACTTCATTCTTCATGTATAACTAGCTGGGATGAGGCTCATTGTGAATGCCTTTCTGGATATGTGGGAACTGATTGCGCGCCAATTTGTACAGTGAAACCATGTTCAGCGGGAATTTGTCGTGCAGATACAAATGAATCTCGAGGTTATCATTGTGAATGTAATAGCACCGTTCATTCAGGAGAATATTGTGAAATTGAGATAGAACAACCTTGCCCTGGTGGTTGGTGGGGTGAAAAAGTGTGTGGTCCTTGCCATTGTGATCTTAGTCAAGGATACCATCCAGATTGTAACAAAACATCTGGCCATTGTTATTGTAAAGTTAATCATTATCAACCACCGAATGAAACTGCATGTTTACCCTGTGATTGCTACTCAATCGGATCTTATAATGGCGGATGTAATCAAATTACAGGGCAGTGTGAATGTCGAGAGGGAGTAATTGGCAGAAGGTGTGACTCTTGTTCTAATCCATATGCTGAAGTAACTCTTACAGGTTGCGAAGTTGTTTATGACGCTTGTCCAAGATCATTTTCTGGGGGTATATGGTGGCCTCGAACTCCGCTAGATAAAACTGCCTTAGAGAACTGCCCAACCCCTGCTCGTGGTAAGGGATCAAGAACATGTAATAATAAATCTGGTAATTGGGGACATCCAGATATGTTTAATTGTACTTCAGAACCTTTTATAGAGTTAAGAAAACAGCTTTCCCAACTAGAAAAAATGGAGCTAGAACTGAACTCGTTTGTATCTGTAAAGATAGCTGAAAGTCTACAACATGCCTGCCAAGTTGTTGGTGGTAAGGGACGTCCTAATAAAGAACGAAAAGATGGCAAAGATACAAAAAGATACAAAATGGAAACAACAATTTTAAAAAATGATGGAGAAAATGAAGTATGGTCTGACGATCTTGACATGGAGTACCTTTCTGATGACATTAAATTCGTTCATGATTGCTTATATGGCGCTGATTTGCTTATAACAGAAGGAATCCTTCATGAGCTAATAAACTATGAGCTTATGCAGAATGGATTGAATTTATCACATAGTCAGGATAAATACTTCATTAAAAATTTGGTAGAAAGTGCTGGAACCATTCTGGATAGAAAATACAAGTCAGAATGGAAACGGGTAGCTCAGCTTATTCAACGAGGACCAGATGATTTGGTAGATACTTTCAATAAGTACATGATAATTCTAGCTCGTTCACAGCATGACATCTATACAAATCCTTTTGAAATTGTCCATAAAAATATGGTGCTAGGTCTTGATATTGTAACTATGGAATCACTTTTTGGATATGAACCAGAACAGCTGAGTGAATATCACAAAACGAAATTTTTGAAACCAAATCAATTTACTACTGAAAGTGTCGTCCTCCCAGATACAAGCTCTTTTCTTCAACACTCAGCGAAGCAAAAACCAGTTATAACGTTTCCGAAATATAACAATTATTTACAGGACAAGACAAAATTTGATAAGCACAGTAAAATTCTTGTCCCACTGGACATGCTGGGAATAACACCACCAGGAAAAAATGAAGTTACACAGGGTTCGAGTGATTATCGTGCAATTGTAAGCTATGCCCAATATAGAGATGTTGGTGCACTCTTTCCAGGTAATTATGATGAAACTATCACTCGAAGATGGGGTGTTGATATTCAGATTGTCAGTCCCGTACTTTCATTGGCGATTTTAATACCCACTAACGAAGAGGATGTGACATATTCTGAAGTAACAATTAAACGAAGTCAAAAGAATATAAACGATAATGCTGAAATCTTAGAGGGTCCCAGCAAATTTAGTGAGGAGGATGAGAATTTGCATGAGAGTATAAAAATTATGGCGCATGATTTAAATGAACACGATGAGCCGGACCAAGATCCTGAAATACAAGTCCATTTTAATGATGAAATAGAGTTCGAAGAATCGAAAGAAGTAGAAGATCAAATTGACACAAATGATGAGAAGAGGACTGAGTTGGATGATGCAAAAGAAAATGAATCCATTTATAGAGAGCGTAGGGTGGTGAAGCGAGAATTAGAAGACTATATTGAACCTGTTTCTGAAAGTTTGGAGAAACGGTTTATATACAAATCACTTGGTTCGCCCCACTTATCGCATCCTATAAAATTGCAAATCTGGCTAGACATCGAACAATCAAGATTCGGACCACGCTCAAATCCACAATGTGTAAGATGGAATACTTTTACGAATACTTGGACTCGTCTAGGATGTCAGACTGAGATACCGAATTATGAGACCATAATTGAAGGGCAACCAATTAGTATTAATTGTTCTTGCACACATATATCAAATTATGCCGTTCTTGTTGATATCGTGGATCCGGAAGATATTCCAGAACCATCACTGCTTGTGCAAATTACATCATACTCCGCCTTCTTGCTATCACTTCCCATATTAATGGGTGTTCTCATTGCACTAGCTTTACTGAGAGGAATGCAAACTAATTCGAATACAATTCATCAAAATCTGGTCTTGTGCGTTTTTTGTGCCGAACTGCTGTTTTTCGTTGGAATGCAATCCAGACGAACTCTACTAGACAACGAATTTCCTTGTAAATTAGTTGCAATTTGTTTACATTACACGTGGCTTGCAGCTTTTGCTTGGATAACTGTGGATTGTGTTCACCTTTACCGAATGTTGACTGAAATGAGAGATATCAATCATGGTCCGATGGGATTCTATTTCTCAATGGGTTATGGTGCTCCAGCCATAGTTGTTGGCTTGTCAGTTGGTGTCAGAGCACATGAATATGGAAATAGTCTTTTGTAAGTTAAGATAATATTTTTTTTAAATTTTTTTCAATAATCTTGTATTTAACTTGCAGCTGTTGGTTGTCTGTTTATGAGCCTGTAGTATGGTGGCTAGTTGGACCAATAGCAGGAATGTCCATAATCAATTTGCTGATTTTATTTGTATCCGTCAAAGCAGCATTTACTTTAAAAGATCACGTTCTTGGATTTGGAAATCTTCGTACGTTGCTGTGGTTGTCCGTTGTTTCTCTCCCACTAATGGGTGTTATGTGGGTTTTAGCTGTACTAGCTGCATCGGATAATTCTCAACTTTTGAGTATTCTATTATCTGCAGTAATCGTCTTGCATGCTATATTCTGTCTAGTCGGTTATTGTATAATTAACAAGCGAGTTCGGGAGAATCTTCATCGCACATTTTTGAGATGCATGGGCCGCAAAGTACCACTACTGGATTCATCTTTAGTTGCCAGTAATAGTTCACACAATGTTGCTGGCAGAGGAAGCAACTTCTTGGCTGGCAATTATGATACAGCGCGAAGAAATATTGGAATAAGTGCATCAAGTACTACATCGAGGAGTACAGCTAAGACTAGTTCTAGTCCATATAGGTATGTATCATTTATATAACATTTATTTCAATAAGAAATTGTTGATTTTTGGATGTTGTTTTTTGATCTTTATTGTTGTTGCTTTAAACCCTCCTACCTTTATGCGGTTAACATTCTGCAAGTGTAGTCAGAAGGAATTTCCAATAGTTGTAAGATGTGTGTTTTAAGATGGAAAGGATTCACATTGAACTCTACACATTACCCGTTTTACTCCTGGGGAACTATGAACTCCATCACGCTTCATACTCTACGGCGGTTTTCTCATACCATACGAAGATCGAGTTCGTAATCTCTAACATTACATGCTGGGATCACGTTAACCCAAATATAACATAAAATTGTGGCATTCTTCGCTTTTTTTTTTTATTAATTGAATCCTTTTATATCGTCCTCGCTGAAAAAAACATCGATTACGATTTATTATTCATTACTAACAAAAAAGTGCAAGGACACATTATGGTGACGCGTCTGTGCCGGATCGTACATTTCCGAACTCTTGATCAACTACTTTGTAAACCGAGGCAAAACTTAGTTTGATGTTCGCGCCTAAAAACATTTTCCTGAGTGTACAAAGGCGTAAACAGTGCGTCGTCAACTTATGAACCTAAAATCGAAGAATTTTATTTTTCAAGACAACGAAAGTGACACTCAAAGGAGATAGGGGATAAATTACTAAATTGCATACCTTTTCAGAAACCCATTCCTGTATCAACCATTTTCAGCAGTACCGATCGACAAAATTGTTGGACATTAGAGTGGTCCCGGTTCGAGATTGGACTCGGCCATTGGTGCCATTGGGAAACAGCAACCATTATGCATCTACAGGGTGTCCCGTAAGTGGTCTAATATCCGAAGGCTACGGATGAGTTAGACGAGCAAAACATTGTATGGTGGGTGGGGGGGGGGGAATCCTAATGGTTTCTGAGATAGCTGGACTTAAACATATTTGGGTATGTTTTTATAGATCACCCCGTAACTTCTGAACGTTACACCCTACGATGATTATTTAAAATTTTCACTAGATATGCTTAAGAAAAAATGCTGAAAACGGTTACATTTTGGGTACGGAGTGTGATTGATCATTTTAAAGGTAAGCTTTTGGGCTTCTTAAATTCAATATGAAAATTGATTTTGATGAAATTCTTTTTTTGATAAAAATAGTAGTTAAATAAAAAAACGAGTAAAAATTCCGAAATTTTAATTTTGTTGAACCATAACTTCAAAATGGAGAGGAGAAGGGAAAAACTGTATAGACCATTGGAAAGGTCCAAGGATTATCTATCTACCAAAGTTTAAGTCTTCAGCAAAGGGTGTAACGTTCAGAAATTACATGGTGATCTATAAAAACATACCGAAATATCTTAAAGTCTCGTTATCTCGGACACAGTTAGGATTTCCCCTTACCCATACAATTCTCGTATAAGCATGACCTATCTGTTGCCTTCGGATATTACACCACTTATGAATAATTAGGCATCCCTATCAGCTGGTCTAACTGGCGCTAGCTTAGCTGAGAGTATTTAGTCATTTTCCTGTGTATATTCTTCAAATATTTTCATAATTAAAATATATAAAAATCTTTCTACACCAGTACTACGGTTAGATCATAGTCCACCGCCGATAACCTGTGCTGTTCTAATTTTCTTCTTAAGGCTCATTCAGACTCGGCAATACTCTCTTTACTTCCCTATGCTCCTCGTAGGTCCAAATGCTTACTTGTGACAAGTTGGAAATCTTGTTCCACTCCTTTCTACTTTTTAGAGCAAGTCCACACTTTTAACTTCAATTTTATGTGAATTTTAAACATGGGAGATGGTGTAAATTATCAGATGATATAGATTTGTGTTTGCATCACATTAAAAAAATTAATAAATAGTTAGAGTTTGTATTCCTCAAAATAAGTAGAAAAAGGTTGATCCAAAACAGTATTATGGAAATATTTGAAGGCATGAAAGACAAAATTGTGGACACATTAAACGACAGAAAAAATAAACGTGGTTGGGTACGAAAATGATTAAACCGAAGATATGAATTTGGTGCTTTTAGTACTCTTCTCAAAGAACTAATTCTTGAAGATAGGCAACCGTATCGGAATCATTTACAGCTATCTCCGGAAAATATTGCTGTTAATGTAATTTTGAACAGCAATCAGCTGTTTCAAGTTAATGTTCCACTTCAGGCGAATTCCTGCAAAAGTAGTTCCACTTCAGGCAAATTCCCGCAAAAGCACTTGAAGAATGTGAACATGAACTTGCTCCTATGTAACAATCTAATTGTGCAAGCAACTTGCAGAGTCTGAATGGGCCTTTATATAAGTCCGTTCTGCATTATATGACAGATGCAAAAATGAGCTTTAAAACTATCTTGGATAACAGATGACGATACGATGGACCTCGTAGCTATGATAAGGACTCTCTTGTGTTTTCTTTCCGTTAATTTTAAAAGACTAAACTCAAGTCATGTATTTTCAGTTGAAACTTAAACACGTTGAGTGCTGTTTCTTGAATAATTTGGTGTAAAGCAACCATGACTTCAACCGATGCATATGGGCAGGTTTATATTGCTCTGATTTTTCCCAGACTTGCTAGTCATATATTTATTCATTTGTTATTTATTTTTCATTCAAGCTTGCAATATGAATATTCCATGCGAGTTTATACTTTGTTGCATCTATGGAACAATCCATTTTTGTACTTTTATATAAGTTTGCACAAAGACTCCGCCAGGATCTAGATTTAAATTTGCTTATCTGCTTTTTGAATTTGGTCAAGGTTATTATGTACTCATCCCAGTTTTATTCTCATTAGAGGTCTTTTTACGTTGGCTCTTAGTTTGGAAAGGTATTATTTCCACAAATGTACATATTTGCTCTTTATCCGTAGAAATCTTATATTATACACTGTTAAGTTAGGTTAGGTAAGAGGGGTGCCGCTAAAGGTACCTAGCCTACTTCACTTAGACCACAAGCAATGGGTCCATTGTGCCTCTTGTCCTCATGGAATAATCTTTAAAATTGCCCTAGATCCATCCTGCTTCACTTAGGAAACTCTTCTTTGCAGCTCCTCCAGACTTATAAAGAAGTAGTCACTTAGTGGCATACCTCTTATATTCACCAGAGCGCGACACTCAAAAAGTACGTGTTGGACGGATTCGATTTCCTCTGAATACACTATTATACTTGGTTTTCAGGAGGAAGCAGACTGCATGTAATCAAAGATGGAGTTATGTGAAACTCTCGATTTAGAGCGAATCCAGCTCCGATTAAGAGTGGTGGTACCCTTTTTCTTATTATGAATTGAACGGAATGTAGGCATTTAGGTTGAATTTGGCCCACTCGTCAGCAAAAATCAGCAGTACTACTCAGTTGTTCAGGACCTTGCCAGCTACCTCCTCTTATTCGATGAATGCCGGTTTCATTTACCACTAGTTGTTTATTTGTTCTATTCTGTAATAATAATTAATTCTGTCAGAGGGCTACTTTGCTTTAGCTTGACTTTTTGATAGGTTTAATTAGCCGTTGAATTTACGGTTTTTATTTAGAATATACAGGAATGTATAGGAAGTGCGATAACCCAAATTAGGCGTAGTTAAATTCTGGTTTTGTTAGTATCTGTTGCCGTTGTAGTGAAATCTCCATACAGCGGTGTAGTAGAATCAATGTTCAGAGCTAGAGAACCAGATATATGGTTGAAAATACTGCAGTTACTCCCACTAAAAATGCTCTTAGTCGTGCTCTTAGTCGCTGCCACTGCACCAAGATACCCAGGGAGTTTCTCAACTGTCACAAACGTAAACAAATCTTCCATATTTCATCGTTTTTGTTATTAATTTCAATTTAATTTAATAAAAAAATGTGTGTAAAGTACACAAAAGAATATTTTATAACTATACCTCCCACGTCGTTATTTTCACAAGATTCGAATTCTTTCAAATTAGGCAAACTTCGTTTGACAGCTGAAAATTACATTTGTCTCTTTCTTCAAAAGGAAGTCACGCTATGCACACGAATTTTACAGGTAGCAACATTTCCTGTTGGCTCTATATTCTAAGGGTTTTTAGAATCATTACGATATATCATTAATTTGGTTTAAGGAGATTCTTTAGGAACTTTCCGGCACCATGACACTAGTAACTAAGTCTGCCTCCTATTATTGGGAGACTATATCGAGATGATAAGTTTCGGTTTACAATGTTATCCTTACATCATCTGGTGACTGTTCGAAAACTTTTTATTTATCAGAATTCCTAAGGATTCTCCTTGAATGTATTGGGCTCCTTCTCCCAGAGTTGTGATCTATATTCCTGACTGGGCACGTGGTGTTACCGAATTCGTACAGAGGCTAGTTTTTATTATACCCTAGATGAAATCATTGGTGTTAAGTGCGATCATACATTTGTAATGTACAAAAACAATTATTTTAATATACACACATTGAATAATGAAACTTTTGGATTTTTTCATGTTGGTTCATCTATCTGTCTGTCCGTCCGCGCGATAACTTGAGATCGTATTTGCCTAATGAAATTTTGTACATATACATAGGTATAGTTTTATGAAAAAAGTAAGGTCAAGTTCGTAGATATATAAAATCATATAGGGGCACTACTTAGAAAACTGAAATTTTGTACACTTTGATATTAAATAAAAAAAGAAATCAGATTCCAGTTTTTACACTTAAGATGGCCGCGATTTCGTCTAGATCTAGAATATAATTTTATTGGTCTGCGATGTCGTTGATCGGGGCTGCGTCCCTCCTGGGGCTTTTCATCAACCTTGCGGATATGGAAAGACGTTTGTCTTCATAAACTCATCGATAGCTTTGGATGAGGTTGTCGCTATGACCTGGAAGGAGACCGTAGCCTAGATGTCTCTGGAGAGAATGAACCCAGGCACTGGTATACACTGGTCCGGCTCCCTGGCCTAATGTTTAAACAGGAAATGTTCTGGTCCGTTTCTTTACTTGAGCCAACTAAAAGATTTCTCTCCATTTATTGCAGTACAGAAATCTCTTTCTCTCTCTCTCTCTCTCTCTCTCTGCATAAGTTAAATTTGAATATCCATTTTATTTTTTCTATTTTTAGAGAAATATATATAAATAAAAAAAAAGCTCATAGTTTGACCTTTAAAATTATGTAATCATTCGAGCGTGTTTGTGTCTGATTGTCTAATTTTAATAATACTCAAATGATTGTACAATACACCGCACTTCTAAACATTTAATTAATTATTTTTCAGAAGCGATGGCCAGCTACGGCATACCTCCACATCCACTTCAAATTATAACTCTGCAAGCGACGCTGCAACTTATATTCGGGGATATGAAACAAGACGAGAAGGTAATTTTTTTATTTTGTCATTTTTCTTTATCTGCTAAATTCAATTTTCTTAGAAAAACATCGACGGCATAGGAAAGACTCAGATTCTGGTTCTGAAACTGATGGCCGCAGCTTAGAATTGGCAAGTAGCCATTCAAGTGATGATGATGAATCACGTG
Organism: Dioctria rufipes; assembly: GCA_963924295.1. Lineage (NCBI taxonomy): Eukaryota > Metazoa > Arthropoda > Insecta > Diptera > Asilidae > Dioctria > Dioctria rufipes. The sequence continues at coordinate 304,750,404 of OZ002740.1, forward strand.
TGGGACGAAATTCTAGCACTCATCGAAGTACAGGAGTTAGCGCTGTACCATCATATCTTCCAAATATAACAGAACATGTTCAGGCAACAACACCACCTGAGCTTAATGTAGTCCAAAGTCCTCAGCTGTTTCCTAGCGTTAATAAGCCTGTATATGCTCCACGTTGGTCTAGCCAATTACCAGAAGCATATTTACCATCGCCAACAAATGTTGGTCGTTGGTCACAAGATACTGGATCGGATAATGAGATTCATTCGCATAAAACTAATTCACCAAATCCACTTCCGAATCCTGATTTGACAGACACATCGTACTTGCATCAGCATCAAAATAAAATAAATATGCCACCGTCAATATTGGAAAATATTCAAAATGTTCGAAATGATAATTCGTATGATGCAGAACGGGAGAGTTTATATGGACGTAGAAAGGATTATCAAGAAAATTATGGCCAATTTGAGCCTCCTATTAGTTATAAACCAGCACATTATGGAAGTGAAAAGGATTACGGGAGTACTCAAGTGATTAATCATATAAGAACGTACCATGAAAGTCCTTACTTGAAGGAACCACTTTATGATAAACAACGGCCTGTTGTAGGTTATATTGGATCAAAAACAGATTCTCCATATATGTCCAAAGAGAGGATATCAACGGAAATTTATAGTCCGCGTGAAAGCCATTATTCGTTAAAATCACCACCATTATACAACGATTCAGTTCATAGTGTACATTCTTTACTGAAAAACGATTACCAACAAAGTCAACACAGGCCGTTGGATTATCATTCGGATCGAATGTCAGAAGGATCTGATAAGAACGGTTATCATTTTCCATACACTGCCGAGGAAGATCATCTTTCTACTACATTATCGCGAAATTCTAATCATCATTTAGTTAACGACGTTAATAATCCTGGAGTTATATCTAGTCGAATGTCTTCTCGACATGGATCGAGAGCTTCCTCCCCGCCAAGTATCCCACCGATGCAGCAGCTAGCACCTCTAACCAGTATAACCGATACGAGCGAGTAAGTATTTGTATTAAGTTAAGGAATTTTGTGAAAAACATATTCATTTCATACATAATTTAATTAGTTTAATCTTTTTCTTCTTGAATAACAGATGGTGTTGGGAACGACTTAAAAAAATCTAATTTGGTTTTTTCTATTTATTTCTGCGGCTATTGATTCGTGGACAATTTTTAATTGATTTGACATGAACAGATCTGAGGTAAAGGTTTTTCGCAGTGTGTGTGTACGTCGTTGAATTTTAGTTTGAAAGTAGAAAATAGAATAAAATGCTTCTTAAGGTCATCAGATCTCTAAATCTGTAACCATAATTCCTTAATAAGTCGTAAGAACTAATGTTTGCAAGAGTATCGATCGTTTTTTATTTAGCACTATATTTACCAACTGCACGTTAATCTGAAACTGAGACCAATGCAAAATACTACACAGAGCACTTTATGTCACTTATCCACAGAGAAAAACTGTTATTTACCAAGATATTGTTTCGCATATGTACAAATGATGTGTGTAAGGTTATTAAGAGATACAATGTGTACCAACAAAATGCCATCTTTTAAATCACATATTAAAAGTACAGAGTCTTTCTGTAACGACAGTATTCCGTATTCGTTTTCCAGGACGGATCGTACATACATTGTGAATATCTTGTTTAGTACATATAACATTCTTCTACTATAAGTTATACTGGTTGTGAAAATCTTAAAAATTTCTTCATGAGGTATTATAATTTTGATACTATCTTTTTCTGGAAAAAAGGAAGGATCGAGAGACTTTCCTTTTTCCATGTATTTATACATTGAATGCATTCTTACCGAGCGTTGGAATCAATGTCTTCATAATTTTTGTGAATCTTAAATCACTGTATTAGATATCCAGAAGGCCTACGATAGAGTCTGGTATCCTAATATTTTGGCTAAACTTCAGCCATTAGGTTTAGACCCTCTTTTCTTAAAATAGATTGAAAGCTTTCTCTCCGCCGTTCAATTCAAGTTATATTGGACGGAGTTACTATGGACGGTTTTATAATCCATGCCGGTGTACCGCAAGGTTCTGTGCTTTCTCCTACTCTTTTCCTCATTTTTATTAATGATATGCTAGCTCTCACTTTCAATCCTATTCATAGTTTTGCAGACGATAGCACCCTTCATTTCGTGTACTCTTTCGACTCTAAACCTGATTTCCGTGGGAAAACTACAGTTGACAAACTAAGCCACATGTTCAGTTCACTAATATTCACACATGACCTTATAACAATACCCGTTTGGTGCAAACCAAATCGGGTCTTGTTTAATGCTTCCAAAACGATATCACAGTATATATCATACAGTAGAATAGCTTAGAACTAACTACTGAAAAGTGAATTTTAGAATTTCAATTAAAAAAACATAACCTTAAAATTTCTCCCACAAGAGGGAACTATTAAGTATGATACGGACATAAATGGGCGAACAGTAGCTAGCTGCACGACCGTTGACGGAAGTATTAGTTTTATGTATGTACACATATCGGCAATCGGCCACAAATGTATTGTTCCATTACTAAACAGCTGTTTGACGGTAAAGTGGTGTATTTTACCTCTTTCCCTCTAGTAAAAGTTTAAGAATGCCATCAGTTCTCTTTCTTCCACTTTAGATTTACATAGGAATCCATGTATTAAAAATTGACTAGTGTGTTAGTTAAAACTGTTGAAAGAGAAAGTATAGTCTCTTTATAGAAGCATCCTACTCACTTGACAGTTTTGACAGAGCTGGGCTACTGTATGATATATACTGTGACGATATGTTGTCTGTTATCACTCAAACGTACTGTAACACCCACTCAACCCATTTCCGTCGATGGAGAAGATGTCTCGAACTCGCCATCTCTTAACATCTTTGCATTGGAATATCCAACAATCTTAGATGGTCTGATCACAGTTTTGATATTGCCAAAAGCGTCTAGGCTAAAATAATATAACATAAAGATGTCGCATGACCATGCTTGGTTTGTACCCAGAAAATTGCTTTCTGGGATTAGTTAGCAGAGCCCGTGTGACTCCTTCTCAGACATTAACAACGCCACTGCACTTATCGCTCTCGGTTTTCAATTTCTCTGAGAATTTTATTTTATTCTCTTTACTATATCCCGAAATAAGAAAAAATACATTACTTGTATTGTTTCGCAACCCCCGGTATATAATACAAGCCCTGAAGTCGCCGTAGGCACCAACACATTAAAAAAGAACTTAACGGCCCGCTACATTGTTTACGTCAGATATGATTTTCGTGGGAGATATGTATAATACATATGAGGTATAGGTGAATAAGTAGGTATATATAAGGGGCTTTCGGCAAGCACTGTCTCAGTGAGACAACTGAGACAAAACTTTGAGGAATCGTCTCAGTTGTCTCAGTTCAAAACAATCAGTTGATTTGCCAATATTGACATTTAAATAATTTTGAATACATAAAATGGATAGTAATAAATTGAGAAAAGTGTTGTTAGTTTATTCAAATAGCTCACTAAGCTTTAATTATTAATTAAAATCACAAAATAACGAAAATGAGTCAACTGAGACAAGAAAATTCAGTTTGACTTATCTCAGTTGCTCAGTGGATGTGTTCGAAATTGGTAGCTCAATATGGAACTGAGACAGTTCACCGAAAGTGCAGTCTCAGTGAGCCAATTGAGAATATCTCACTTGTCTCACTGAGAATGTGCTTGCCGAAAGCGCCTTTTATATTTCAAATGAACATTATTCGTACAAGAGAAAATTTGTCGGAAATAAGAATTATAGGATTAGGTAGATAATATGCGTAATCAAGTTTTGAATAAGACCTTGAATCGTCGCACAGGTATGGGACATCGGGTCACAAAAGTAATTGTATGGCATTAGATTCAAATACCCAAATATTAAAATTTAAGGGATCTGAAGGAAATTTGAATATTTTTAAGTTTTCAGTCTCCCTCCTCGAATTTCTGCATTGATCCAAATTGCATTTGATTCCCATTTTTCATTCATCCTTTCCCATATTCGTGTGACTAAATTCCGCGGGAATTTTACTGTTATAAATAAAAACAAACCTTTTTCAAAAAAATAAATCTTCGTAGAATTTAAACTAACCACACCACATTAAATTTTCCCCTCGAAACTTTGACCCATTTTCGTTGTGGCTTGGATCCAAAGTTAACTTACAATCTCACCTCTCAAAAAATGTTCCCGGGGTTTTGTGAATACCGGTTTTTGCTGAAATATTGTGAGAATAATCCAATATTTTTTATATCATAACCAATGTTTGTTAGTGTAATTCTTATGCTGTTCCAACAGCACGTGCTTCTGTTTACATTCGTTTTGCTCTGAAGAGATTAGGTGGGAGATACTCATGCTGGTTTCTCTAATATTTTGTGGGAAAAAAGAGAATTTTATTTGAGAGAAATTTTACATCTCCAAGGCGAAATTTATCTTTATCTTAAAAAATTTATGTAGCGTGACCTGATGTACATTATTATGAATAGTTTGAAAGGTTTTGAAGGTATTCAATAAGATTTTATCATTCGGGTAATCCTACGTTCTCTCAATTTTGGTTTTTAACTCGTTGTCTCAGTCACACTACAATAATGCATAGCCAAGTTCTCTTCCCCATTCGTGCAAAAGACGAAAATGTCCATACACATTCTGCCTTTCATATACACCTTCTTGCACCTACACTCCGCTGGATGTTAAAAGCTGTGTGCCAAATCTCTCGAGAATACTTCACAAGCCATGAAACACTCCTCACTACCTCATGAGAGCCCCAAGCGAAATCCTAACAGTGTTCTTATGGAAGATTGACAAAAGTTTGATTTGAATAGCTCTTGCGTCTAAAACTACTATTCATACAGAAAAATGATCTGTTGATAATCTTAGGCATGCTTTCTTATCTTCTGAACCGAAATAAAATTTTTATTTTATACCTTTGCTAACAAAATAATTAAAAAAAATGTACCTGAACCAAATGACTACGATTCCTGAAACAAAATCTCTCAGCTGAGTAATCGTTGTATATGCCGCTGTACCGTCATGGCATGTCGCGGGCTGATGATGTCGACTGTAGCTGCCTACAGATCCGGACTCCGGCTGCACATACACACATGTAATTATTACTCAGCTGAAGGATTATTGATCGTAAAATGGTAAGGCTACGTTTTAATCAAAACTAGTTTATTATTTTGTTAAGTAAGGTATATGCTAAGGGTAGCCTTTGGAAAGGTAAGGAACCAAGCTGTAAATTACTAAAAGACTATTTTCCTGTATGGATAGTAATTTAGGCTCTATAGCAAATATAAAGTCAATGTATGGCACTTTTCCATAAGTATCAATATAGAACATTTTAGAGAACGGACTTCCAACGCACACATATAGATTTCTGTTGCATGGCTTGGGATTGATACACGGCCTTGCAAAGAGATGAGAAAGGAAAACAATTCCAGAGAGCTGGCAAAGGTGAGAATAAAGTGTTCAGTGGCGTTGGTATTTTTTTTAATAGGGGAATCTGGGTTCTACTAATAAAACCCGAACACAATTTTCTTCGTCCAACTTTAGCACAGGCGTAGGGCTGTGCGATATCTTTATGTTATGTCATTTTTGGTCTAGGCTTCTTGCAAAGATGTAAGAAATATTTTACTCCATCAGACATTGCGCAAATCTACAAGTTTCATATCAGGCCTAGATTAGAATATAATTTCCATATTTGGGCAGGGGTTGGACGTATAGCATTGTTCGCGTTAGACAAAGTCCAAAAGAAGGCCTTCCGGCTTATTGCCGATGACATATCAATAGCAACTATTTATTCCCTAGAGCATCGGTGTAATGTCGGTTGTCTATCTTTCTTTTACCGCTACTTCCCTGGCTATTTCTCTGACGAAATTTCAAGCCTGATTCCTTTCTAGAATTCCTTCTGTGCGCACCACAAGAGCTGTAACCAGAACTCACCCTTGAAGTCGAATTTGGCCGTACTGTGAAATTTCGCGAATCTTCCATAAGTAGGACAGTACGAATGTGGAACAGTTTGCCATCATCTGTTTCCCCCTTAGCTATGGGCCGCAAAAATTCAAGCGCAATGTACACCGTCACCTCCTTGACTCAACTCAATTATCCCCAATTTCTTACTCCTTCTTCCTTTCCTACCAAGGCTGTGCTACAGCATCACAGGGTATCCCCTGAGAATTGGCATCATCATAAAAATAATGAAGAATCCCGTCCACGAAACCGACCATCAACAGGTTTAAGATGAGCATCGTACTGTGTGGCCTTTTTATGTATGAAGACCTTCGATCGAATATATAACAAACAGAAATGCTGATAAGCTAAATTAATTGAAGCCAGATTAAAATGTTTTTTTTTGTTGGGCAGAAGTTGTCTAGTTGTTAGTCCATTGCATGTATAAATTACAAAAAGAACTTATGAAGGAACAGTTCATTAATTCTATTAGGAGTGCATATTTTTTTCACATTTCTATACGGTGTGCCATTAATTCACATTCATAAAAGCTTCCATTTGTTATCAGATTTGTTTTTTGTTTCATATCTGAATGTAATTTCCTTTCATAATATCTATCCCTCCTCCCAGATATTATTATCTCTGTTAGCTTCACTCATGTATAAAAATTGTATGTGATATCTGCATTCCCTTTCGTTACCCATATATTTCCTAAATGAAGACAAACTAACAGTTGAGAAAGATTTAGGCTGTACATAAATCATCGAAGCTGCTCTAGGTATCCATTCTCATTGTTTATTGAAATTGATTGTTCGAAAAATTGTGTAGGTAACTTAAGTGTTGAGCTATTATATACTAGGTTTGCTGTTGTTGTTTCTTATTTCGCAGTAGTATGAAGTATAGCGCAATTTCAATCAAATGAAACCATTTCTCTTAATTCCAAGGAGTTTCTCAAGTTATTACAATATATCAGTATCGTTTATCAGTGATGATCACTACAGGCTTTCTAGCATGTGATATTCATCCATATACAAATTTTATGGTTTCTGTTGTGATTGTCTGTTTCAGAGTTGGACAAAGAACCAATGATACCTATCTAGATGGACATAGAGAAATCTTCCTTTTAGTGGTGGAAAGTCTGCTATTGGAGATTTTATTATTATTATTTAGCACAGAACACATTTAATATAAATTTATGGAAAACATCAAAAACTAATTGTCCAGACCTTAGTGGAATATACATATGGTCATGCTTTGCTTGATGGGATGTCACAGCATATTTTGCTTGATGAACTTTATCTATTTTCCAAACACTTTATTTGTCATAATATCACATAAAAAACACACTTATCAAAACAAAATTGTAACTTAAATTTTTACAGGGCACGATACTTTAGAGATATAAATTAAATCAACTTGCCATAGCGCCGTATTATAAGGTTTCAACCTGCAACATAAGCCTGAAACGTATCCTGACTGACTGACTGAAAGTTGGAGTAAGGCTTTTTTTGTGTTATTTAACATATAAATTCTTATCTACATTTATGGCATTGCAAACTGCTTTTTATCATTATTGGAACGGATCTAGTATATAAGACTATCGCAGAGATATCTCGTGGGTTCTTGCACAATACAAAAGTAATTTTCTTTAAAGTACAGTTAGTCCGAATATCGAAAGAAACTACAACTACACTAACTGCTATTACTTAACTTCGTTTTACTTATAATTTATTTTAAGGTAACTCGCATACACATCGTCACCATTTCTTCATTATTCCATTTCCTTTAACAACTTTCTTTGGTCTGGCCTTGAAAATTTCAAAATCATATCCTTCATTCCGTGGATTCTTTCTGCGTATAGGCCATCCCAGACGAGTATTCTTGATGCAGTATGCATACCGATTTTCTAGAAAAGAGGTAAAGCGCGAATTACAATTACGACTTCGACTTCGGCTTCAACTTTGCTCAAATGGTAAATACATGTCGCAAGATACAATTGCAACTTTGACTTCGACTGCGACTCCGACTGAAATTAAACTTTGCTCAAAGTGCAAAGTTGGTGTTCGCTGCGGCCAACTTCAGTTCAATCGCAGAAGTCGGGACTTCTGGTTTGTTCAAGAAGTTGAAGCTTTAATTTAATTACAAATTTCACCTCAGCGTCGACTTCGACTTAAAATCAAGTCGCAGTCGACAGATCAGCCGTAATTGTATTTCACGCTTAAAAGAAGCAGAGAGATATTTCTACAATTGTGCTGCACTTGGAGAAAAATTTTGTATCAAAAATCAAACAGTATTCACTTGTTGTGCAATAGCAACAAAATATTTGGTCCGAAAATTCACGTCCTAGCTCTCAACTCAAAATGAAATAAAGCACGCACACATTCAGTCCCCCATTCCTATATGAATGAAAAACTGCCGGTGTGCATATGGTGTGCATACTGCATCAAGAATACACGTCTGGGATGGCCCGATGTAAGAAAGTGCCCGTCATATTCAATAGGATGGTAATATCCCCTAAACCAGAACAGGCGTAATTATTGGCACCGGTTTGCATTATTTTCAGTTAAGTTTGATCCGACTTTTAACTTTTCAGATGATGGCACCTCTATTTGACCTCAAGATGGAGATGTGTTCTTTCTTGTGTAACAAATACACAACGACTCGCGAAGAAGATACCACCAAAACTAACTGATTATTATCCCTGACCAAACTTTTCTTTTTTTGTTCGCATTTCAATCTGGAGATGTCATTAGCCAATTATAGCTGCATTTGTAATTCTTGGTCGCGAAACTTCAGCGCATTGTGGTATGAATCTTTTTCGACATGAGTTTGCCTTAGTGCTGTTCAGTTTTAATTTCGCCCGTTCTTGATGGATTTATTCGAATAACATCCTTCCTTAGTTTGTTGATGTATTACAATTGTGCAATAAAAGTTACATTTTGAAAGCTACATTCACAATTCGAAAAACTTTCTGAAGGTCTTCTACATGCTTAAAAAAATTATTGAGAGCATGTAATGAGGTCATGTGGGTAACCGAGTATTAGTATTAGTGGAGTGCGTGCGGCATCTGTCTTTTAGTCTCTGAAAAGTAAATCTTTTAAATCTGAAGAGAACGAACAGTGCTTCGTAATTGACTTCGTTGAGCGAGTGATATTCGACAAGGTGCCGATGCAATTGGAGGACGTGTAGGTAGCTATTTTGATTTGGTGATAAGCATAAGGTATTTCCTCACTATTAGAAGTCTTTTTAGTTTTTTTCACGCACTGCTTACTGCTTTTTATGCGATTTTGTTTTTTTATATTATTAAGTCAAGCTCAAGGGATACCCTATGATGCAAAGCACAGCATAGCAGGAAGGAGATATGGAAAGTAATTAGGGAATGTGAGGAGAGCGGCGGAGGTGCTGATGTATGTCACTCTTATACTTTCGCAGATTGTATGCCGGAGAAAAGACAGAAGATGGTAGACTGTTCCACATTCTCGCAGTTCGGTATAAAAAAGTATCACGGAATCTTACTGTACGTCCGAAGGTAATTTTAAAGCTGGAGTCAGATTGAAAATGTCAAATGCGTAACTCGAATCGCACGCGTTGACAGGTAATATCGAATTTATGCTTATTGTATAGGGAGTGTTAAATTACCACAGCACGTGACGCTCGAGACGCAAAAATCGGGCGAATTTCTACTTTTCGTCGTGTACGCGTTCAATTTAACCTAACCCTTGGAAAATTGTACTGCTGCCTGATTTGCTTTAGATTTTTTTTGTTACTTCTGAAGGCAAAAAAGGAGTTTGAGAAATGTTTATTTTGTAATTTGTATGAGTGTGAGCTAATTTATAAGAAAAAATTCAAAACATATTTCAAATGTCAACGCGTTCTATCTGACAGCATATTTACTCGTCGCACGCGACGCTAGCCTCGCGTCCAAAATTTCAATCTAACTCTACCTTAAGGGTAAAAGGTAAAAGGAGCAAAAGACATCCAAAATTGCGGTGCTGCTATGAGAAGTTATTGCCAAATCCTTCACATAATAGTTCATGCGGTTAGCATTTATTATCGAGGATGCACATCTGAATTGACAAGAAAAAATAGGTTCCCTTTTCGTTTTATAACCATATACAGGGTGTCCCGTAAGTCGACGTCAAGCCGGAACCGGGTGATAGACCAAATCGTAACAGTTACCAGAAAAATATAAAACAAAACTAAGTCATGCATTTTTCAAATTATAGGCATTTCTTTTGTTTTCGAGAAAATGTACACCTTGTGATGGGTTTTTAGCTCCTGTTGCTACAAATCTTTACTTTTTTTCAATTTTATTTTTCTTATGTAATCCCGAATAGTGCTTATGTAACCTGTTGCTTTAAGTTCTAAGCCAACTGCTCCAGCTTGGAAGAAAATGTCACATTTTGCCAAACCAACAATATAAAATTAAAATTCGTTGAACTTTAACTGACTGTACTGAAAAAAAAATGTACTACGCCAGTCTGGCAAGTAACTTTAAAAGTTGACGCATTTAATAAGGATTCTGGTACAATACTTGCTACATTATTTCTTAGAATACGGAAAAAACCCAGTTTCGAAAAATTTCTTTTAACCTACTAGAATTGATTCCAGTGTACCATAAGCTTGCCATAAGAGCGCAACTTTAAGATTCTAGCTTGAGTGAGACGGGAGTCATTCCATGAAGTGTGAGTGAGGCAGATAGTCACGCTTTCGAGTCAGAGATGCTAACTTTTTGTTAAATTTAGGACAAATTTTCCTTAATTTTAAAATTACCAATTATTTGGATGCTAAGATTTATTATTTACAAAAGATGTTCAAACTGCCTTCCTTCAGCTTCAATACAATCTCGACATCTTCTTAAAAAAGATCGGGTTATCAGACGGGCAATTTTTCCGTTGTTGACAAATTCAACTGCTTCCGTAATTCTTTGCCGAAGCTCGGCTAAATTTTCAATTGACTTCTTATAAACTTTCTCTTTTTCTGCTCCCCAGTAAAAGAAATCTAATGGATTTAGATCAGGTGAACGGGCTGGCCACGAGATCGTACCAGACCGCCCTACCCATCTGTCCGGATATTCTTCATTGAGATATTCTCTAACTGAAAGGGCATAGTTCGCTGGGCAGCCGTCTTGCTGATACCACATCTCTCTGTAAATACTTAGTGTCATGTCTTCCAGTAAATTAGGTAAATGGTTTTGGAAAAAATCTAAATAAACTTCAGCATTAAAGACCTCCGGCAACTCAAAACGTCCTATGACTTTTCCGTTTAAAATTCCGGTCCATATGTTTATTTCAAAACGATTTTGAGATCTATTTTGTCTCATTAAATTCGGATTCTCTACGTGCCACTCATGTAAGTTGTGTAGGTTCATGTAACCGTCTTTTTTAAATGTCGATTCATCCGACCACAAAATTTTCACGAAGAATCGCGGATCTTCACGTTGTCTTTGTAGCATCGTTTGGCAAAACGCAACCCGAGGTTGATAATCCCGAGGTAGCAGGGTTCGTACTCGCTGTACATGGTATGGGTGGAGCTCATGTTTTTGTAATATTCGGTGAGCTATACTTTTGGGCACTCCTGTGCATTCCTGGATTGCACGTACCGAAGTACCTGGATCTTCTTCAACTGCTTGAATTATTACGTCCTCGTAAGATAATTAACTCGTCCTTCACCATGTACTTGGTTTGGAAGTTGTCCCTCTGTGGAGAGTAGACCATGCACATTTGTAAAAACTCAATGATTTGACGAGCTAGCGTCACTATCTTGCTCACTCACATTTCATGCAATGACTATCCGTCTCACTCAAACTACAGTCTAAAGGTTACGGTCTTACGACAAACTTTGGATACATTAGATTTATTTTTAGTAGATGAAATTTTTTTTTCGAAACTGGGGTTTTTGAAGAACAAAAATTTTTTTTTCCGTATTCTAAGAAATATTGTAGCAAGTGTTATACCATTTTAGAATCCTTATTAAATACGTCAACTTTTAAAGTTACTTGCCAGACTGGCGTAGTACATTTTTTTTCAGTACAGTCAGTTGAAGTTCAACGAATTACTAATTTTATATTGTTGGTTCGGCAAATTGTGACATTTTTTTCCAAGCTGGAACAGTTGGCTTAGAACTTAAAGCAACAGGTTACATAAGCACTATTCGGGATTACATAAGAAAAATAAAATTGAAAAAAAAGTAAAGATTTGTAGCAACAGGAGCTAATAAACCATCACAAGGTGTACATTTTCTCGCAAACAAGAGAAATGCCTATAATTTGAATAATACTTGACTTAGATTTTTTTTAATATTTTTCTGGTAACTGTTACGATTTGGTCTATCACCCGGTTCCGGCTTGACGTCGACTTACGGGACACCCTGTATAAGCCATAGCTTAGCAAAACTTTTAACCAAAAAATCCCTGTCAGAAAAAGACTGACTGAACGATATCTATTAGTCAAGTGCTCAATCGACACTCCACAACTTTCTTATCTTACTGAATTTCGTCTTATCTCCTGTAAGTAGGTATCAACAATCCTAACCAGCACAATTTAATATATACGTACTATATATTTAAAAAAAGAATATTTTAGCAATGGAAAATTCGTATAAGGAGACAACTTACATGCTTGTTGTAGAGGATCCACCGCATGTTAAAAAAAATTTCTTCTTTTCCTGTTTTTCAAATTGCGATTACGCTAAATATACTCTCTTCTGGTATCGAACACGACAAAGAAAGACAATTGATTGCCAATTCAAGTACTACCATGTCCATAAAAAATTCGTATACATTTAAATTCCTGGTGTTACTTCCAGCATCGTATAGCGATGACGAAAGTGATGATAATTATATGCAGGTAACAAAATTATACAGCGAAGGCCTTGGTATGCAAACACAAATAACTCTAGTAAGAATGGCGATAAATCTGATAAATAGATATAGAGATATACATACATTTGACGAATGAATTTTTGTACAAGCGCAAATTATTGGTGCTACATGTACATAGAGTGATGTCCAAATTGATGGATTTAGTCACTCCGGTACCTATATAAATTCTTAGTACGATCCCACTTGTATTGCAGATAAATTAATGATCCGTAAATCTGGCAGTCGAAATGTATGGCTGAGACTTTGTATAAGCCTGCACAGATTTACGGGGTAATTTTTAACATCGGATAACGACGATGATGGCGGCTGATTTCCGTCGAAGATAATAAAAGGAAAGATGAATAGCTCCGCTATAGATGTACGTCCAGCAGAAAAATTCCCCTTTTTCTTGGATGGCACAAACTTCCCTTAATTTCTTGGGCCTTTACTGTCTGAGCAGCCGTGTATTTCACTGTATAAAGTTCCACGTTACCGCCTTTTCCATCTTGAAGATTATTACTAATTATAACCCAACAATACAAAGCCTCGCTCTGATGAATCTTTTCTATTTATTTTCTAATATTATTCTGGGAATCCTGTCTGCTTTCAACTTTTTAATTTTGTTCTAGCGTATTTCAGCGTCTTCACGTTGTTTTCCTTTCGACTTTTTTTTTTTTTATTTTCAACCCCTTTTCTAACTTTTATTTTCAGATATTCTAAAATTACTTTTCTTGACCAATGTCACTGCACGAGCTCAAATGCCTTTTTTCTCTTCTTCTTATTTTTCTTACAATTTCTAGCGAGTGGCCCGCCGTCAGATGTCAAACGTACAACCTTGCGAAAATGGCAGCACAATCCCCATGCGGGTTTGTGTAGCATACTGCTGCTAGCTTCAGTGTAGCATACTGCTGCATGCAGTATGCTACAACCATAATAGCTTACAAACTGCAATTTCGAACTTCCAGCATGTAGATGGCGTGCAAAAAGCTCCATACTTCTTTTTATCATTACTAACATGTTTGAATTTTATTTTCTGATTTAATATTTTTTATGAGTTCTAATAAAAAACAAGAGGTATTTTTTGCAAACTTCATGATTCAAAAACCAAAAAATTTACTTAATTTTTATCTAGTTTCGAAGCATTCTGATGGTTCGACAGGGTCTCCTTTTTCAAATTTATTATTTTGACAACGACAAGCATGTTGACTTGGCGTTCCTATGGCATTTTGTTATATTAATTTCTGTTGCCATGCGCGATTAGGAGTCGGCCAGGATGAAAGCTCAGTTTTAATTGGAAGCTTTCCCGATGAGATGCAATTATTACAGTTTGCTTGTCTATTCTAGGCCAATAGACATAGGTTCTTCCAATGGATTTCATGCGATCCATGCCGGGATGTCCTTTAAGTAATTGGCGTAAGATTTTTCCTTGGAAACATTCTGGAATGACTATTCTTTCCCCAATAAGTAAACATTCATCAACAATTGATAGAAGCTCCTTTCGTGCAAGGCCAAGGAATGGTTTAATGTTTTCTGAAACATTTGAACTGAAATGTTTAGTGGGATGCGGCCATCCATCCTTCAGATATGAAATTACGGTTTGAAGTGTTTCATCCTTTTTTGTTGCCTCTAAAATCAATCATTTTGTGCGTTACGGGTAGTTGCCGAATAGACTCGTCGAGGATATACATGGTGTCATTTTCAAACTGTACTTGTGCAATTAAGAAGTCTTCAGTTTGTGGCTTGCATGATGGAATTAATCTGGATAGCATATCAGCATATCCGAAACTAGTCGTTGACACATATTCAATGTTGAAATTATATGCTAGTAGAATCAGTGCCCATCTCTGTAATCGATTTGATGTATAAACCGGAATACCTTTTTGAGAGCTAAAAATTGTGAATAAAGGCTTGTGATCGGTTTGTAATACGAACTTACGACCAAAGATCATTATGTGAAATTTTGTAACTGCGAAAGTGAGAACTAAGGCCTCTTTTTCGATTTGGCTGTATTTTTCTTCACTCGGAGTTAACGAACGTGATGCGTATCGGATGACCCTTTCTGTTCCATCTGGAAAGCGATGAAATATGCATGCGCCTATTCCAGCAGCTACAATTATTTCGAAATCAGGATGAAAATGCGTTAATAATAAATTTGATGTCATTGTATGCTTTAAATTTTGAAAACATGTTTGCCACAGTTTAGACCAATTCCATTTAACACCTTTTTTTAAAAGTTTATTGAGCGGTCCTCTGAGACTCCGCATTTTGTTAATAAATTTTCTATAATAATTAATAGCACCCAGAAAAGATCGCAGTTCTGTAATATTTTTAGGAGACGGCATTTTATCAATTGCAGTCGTTCGATCCGGATCAGGTCGAATACCTTGATGATCGATGAAATGTCCCAAATATTTTAGTTGAGTTGCAAAGAAGTTACATTTTGCAAGTTTTAACCGAAATCCATAATTTTCGATTCGTTTAAGAACATTGATGAGATTTTGACGATGCCCCTCTTCCGTTTTTCCAAAAACAATGATGTCATCAATGTATACAAATGTACCATTTAGTCCAGCAAGCATCATATCCATTATGCGTTGAAAAGCGCTTGGGGCTGGCTTTACACCTGGTGGTAAACGATTAAATGTAAATAATTCCAAATGTGTGTTGATTGTTAATAGTTTCCTTGATTCATCATCGACTTCAACTTGTAAAAAAGCATCCGATAAGTCGATATGATTGAAGAATTGTCCTCGTGACAACTTGGAAAGTATATCATCTGGAATTGGCAGTGGATGTTTATTAGATTGTAGGCTATCGTTGAGGTCTGTTCAATAGTCAGCGCAAATTCTAATTTTTCCATTACCTTTTTTTACAACCACGATGGGTGCTGCCCAATCGGAAAATTCCACTGATGAAATTTCTCCTTGCTCTTGAAGGCGTTTTAACTCTTGCTCTACTAGGGGCTGTACAGCGAATGCTATGGCCTCTTGTTTTTAAATACAGGTTTAACATTACTTTGTATGTGCAGTGTTACCTTTGCTTTAGTACAAAGACCTAATTCTTCTTTAAACAGATTAGGAAATTGTTTTTCAATATGTTGAACTTCATCATTAGATGTTGGTTTAGACAACATTTTTAACTGATTGCAGAGTGTTCCGATCGAAACATTCCAAAATTCAAATTTTTCCAAGAGACCCAATCCGCACAAATTTATATTATTATCCGATGACACGAAGCACTTGTTTATAACAGTTCGATTGTTCAGCGTGAACTTTGCTTCAAATTCCTCTAATATCACCTTAAGCCGTTTTAATAATTTCCTGCACTGGTTTTGTTTTTGGATTTCCTAACATTTTCCAAGTATCGTGTGAAATTATCAGAACCAGTATCAATTTGTAACTTGACATCAAATTCGTTAATATTCAATTTAATAAACCTCCTTCGAGCTGAAACTGATTCAATATTGTTGCAAATATAGAGTTTGATTGTTGCACGGGGTTTTGTTTTTGGTACTGGCGGTTTGACTTGTTTTTTTTTACGTTTTCTCAAAAGCCGTCTTTGTGTCCTACTTGAGAACACTTGTTACATTTATGGTTTTTGAAACGACATTTCCTTACAAAATGCATGGCTCCGCAGAGCCAACATGGTCTCGGTGGCTGTGATTTGTTCTGCAATTTATTATAAGTTTCGCTGTAATTTTTGCGTTGCAATTCTATTTTTGCTACTACAGCCGAATTAGTATTTGATGATTTATTTTCGATGAGTGCTCCGTCCTGTTTAACGTTAATGACTCTCTGGCATTCTGATACTACCATTTCGAGATTGATAGTTTTATCTTCAGCATTATCAAGTTTCGATAGTCAACTAGTTCTAATTTCTGAATCTTTTGCTGACTTAAGCCCGTAACAAAAGTTAAGCATTTAAACTCATCTACAGTAATTGTGCCTAATTTGAAATCTTCACATAACCTATTGACACGACCAGCGTACGTAACAAAATCTTCACTTGTTTTCTTTGAATTTTGAAGACAAACAAAGCGTCGATGTAACAACGTGTGCTGTACACCAAAAAGTTCTTTTTAGAATTTCCACTGTTTTCTCTAGAGTTATATCTCTAGTAAGTTTAGGCAAGATGAATGCTGCATATTTATTATAAACACTGGATTCCAACTTCCTAAGAAGTAGTCGCACTTTTGCGCCGTCATTTAGACTCGCACCATCAATTTTGATGTTACCCTCGTACCGATTGGTACCAGGAGTCGAAAATTAAATTATATTCTGGATCGTACCGGAATTCAGTGATGCCTTTTGCGAGAGTATCACTAATGACATCCGTCGATGTTTGAAGAAGAATTGGTTTCCCCTCAGATTCAGTTTCTTTGGCCTTGCTATTTGTAATGTCAAACTTGCAATTTCTTGATATTGCCGCTGTTGCTGTTGCTCCAACAATTTAATGATGGACTGCTGTACTTCCGTCATTTCAAATTATTTTTAAAACAAATCGAAGATTTTGCTGATTAACAACGTTTTCGAGTAGTAGGATTTGGCCTAAATTTACCAAATGTTGAATTTCACCACTCGATTTTTTTTTTTTTTTTCATATTACATTGATGATAAATCGAATTACATCTGCGTGGTCGAATAATCCTCGTCGCCAAATATGATGTATTTTGAGGTGACCGAAATAATTGGAACTATTGTATAACATACATATATTAATTACTTTTATTAAATATAAACTTCAAAGCAAGATATAAATGTAACAAAACTAAATGTTAATTCTAGCAGCACGCGTAGTCCATCAGATGACATCTACATGTCCTGTCGACTGACGTCTCATACTTGCGGCATTGCCAACGATTTCAAAGTTCGTTATTAATTTAGCGTTGTTATGGCGATTTGTTACGTCTAATTTCAAAATTCGAGTTTCACTCTGTGCTGTATTGTGAACAGCTTCGCTCTGGACTCAAAGCTCACTCTGCTCCACTTTGCATTGTGAATGCGGCAGTTGTGTTGAACTTGGTTCAAAATTGACATAAACTGATACCACTAAATTTCAGGGTATAAGTGAGAGAAACGTAATTATTTTTGGAACAGTCGCAGTGAACGTCGTTTATTTATTGATTGTTGCAGTTTATTTTTTTTTGCTTGTTGTTTCGATTGTGAAAGCTTTTAGAAATTTCGTTTCATATAAATCTCGAATATTCTATCCTACAACCTTCGTTATATATTCTAAACTTGACGAAGTTTTTTGACTGGAATTTTGAATGTTTCTGTTTTTTCAATAGGTGACGATAAGTGGTTACCTCATATATTTATAAATTTAGTATAGTATACTATGGTTTATTATATCTTACGTTTTGTCCATCTGCCGATCTGACCATCTCATCTTTCAATAGCAATGATTACTATTCGTTAAAATTTCGACATATCTATATTCTTAAACATCTTAAATGACGGATGAGAGCTCTATCTTTCAATAAGCTTTTGATTTGAAGAAACTCTGCGTACCTACATATGCCTACTTAGTATATTATGAAATGTAATTAGAATGTGCATGTGTCGCTTTCAATTTGAATAACTGTAGCTAACAAAACCACGAAGTATCTTTTGATTAATTATATTAACTAATATTGTCTATAAACAACTTTATATGATGTAAATACATATGTAAAATTTCTAATTTTCCAATTACAGGAGGAATATTGATGATGACGAAACTACCGTATGACTTCAGTTGCATCAAATAGCGAAAATTTACGAGTAAAAATTACTGAAAAAAATTTCATTAGAAACCAATTATTCGCCAATGTACAAAGTACTTGGCTTTAAATTTGTACACATCAATCTTGAATCTATTCGCATAAAGCATAATTATGCGAATGCCATAAAAACTTAACTTAATTTATGAGAAAACGTTTTCTGACTGATATTAAAAATATTTTTAAGTAAATTATTTAATTCAACACTTCTGTTGTAACTTAGTTAAGTCGTATGCCATTAGCTATGTATGTATATCTTTCTACGTGTACATAAAAAACTCAACTGCTTTTATTTAATATTTTATAATTTCTTAATCATAATATTGCAGGAAACTATAAAAAATTATTTTATGATATTTTTAAGAAGTTATTTAAGTAAAAAAAATATCAAGATATCCTTTCGCCAAAGTGAAGGATTACTTCTGCCACATTTTTAAAATCGCGAGAACAAAAGTTTTGAATACAATTTAGGTTTTGGTAAGTAATTTAAGTGTAGATTTTATACGTTTTGCTTTAGAAAACTTTTGTTTAAATTTTATAGTTTGCGAAAATTGAGCAAGGATGTATTTTTAGTAAATTCATCATTATATTTCTCCCACTGTGGAGGTCGTCGGGTTATTATATATTATTATATACTAAAACTTTGTTTCAACATTTAAAAAAATCTATAGTGAGAACCCTATTGTCGTGGAGCTAGTTGTCTGTTGTGTATTAATGGTTAAAATTAAGCAAGTCCTTTAAGGCGTCCAATAAGGTTTAATAATTCTTGTCGCTGGCTCTTATTTTTCGAACCAAACATTAATCTCTATCTACACAGAGTTTTTGTATCTTGGTCCATTCGAATGTCCAAGCGTATATTGTAAGAAAAGGAGGACATTGTAAGAAGAAGAAAAAATTTTCTTTTGACTATGTCTAGTTGACACATTTTCAAAAAATCATCCGTTGCGAAAGTAGCTGACTGATTAAATTTATGATGGGAATCCTTATCAATTGGCTTATCTTTAAGAAAACCCTATTTACGAAGGAAGGGGCAGCAAGAGCGAAAGCTCGTCCAAGGAATTAACGCTATAATAAATAAAAGTAATAGCAAACAACTATCTGTACTTTCAAATTTTTCATTGAACTAAAAAAGCAAAACATGTGCTTTAAAATACTACGAACAACGCAATGGTATGTACGGCGTCAATTCGAGAAACTTGCTTTAAATTTTCGGGAATTTTAGCAATAACTTCGAAATTGCTTCAGATCACTTCTAGAGAAGTATTTTTTTTGAAAACATATCAGTAACCTGGTATGCTGCATTTTTCGAAGCATTTGGAATTTAATTCCCGCATGCATGTCCACTAAACTGAGCACTTTAAATATAACTTTAAAAAAGCGCTTTTTGATTTTATAAATTTTGTTATTGGTTTGTAACTAGAGATTTTTTTTAAAGAGAAATGGATCTATGCCGTATGTTTCATCTACAGTAATATATTGAATGGAAATAACTTAAAAAAATCACACAGACTTATTAATAATTTGATTGATTTGACATCGAACCACTCACATACATAACATGAACTGATTGAAATTCTATTTCCTATAAAAATGAGTCAATTGTAAGAGGCACTTTCGAATTAATAAAAACTTTCTTACTCTGGAATCACTTTCCCAATAAAAATGATAAACTTTATTTCAAACAATCACCGTCTACATCTCAACTTGCCATGCGATGCCAACCTAGTCAGTAATAATTTTCTTGCGTCATCTCACGCACAACACACTCTTGTACCCTACTTCATATCATTACTTTTGCTATGTTTTCATACTATTCTAGGCTGTACTAGGTTTATACAAAAAATAATATTTACAGTGCCTACATAATTCTCTGCTAAGAACTCCTATGGACGTAAACGTAGTCTACGCAGTCCAGTTTTATAAGTACAGAGAGCGAAATTTGTTTATATTTATGCCGATTTTTTTCGATTTAAGGACATCAAGGAGAGTATTGGTAAAACTGAATTAGGAGAATTGCAAACAATCAAAAATATACCTTGTTTGTAAAATATTCTTTTTTTCGCATAATTACAAACAATCAATTTACAAATTTATTGTTAATTGTTAATGTATGTTGCATATTCAGAAGTTTTGTTAATAAATATTACCACTGCAGTGCTGCGATCATCCATCCATTGGCATACAAGCCACATATACCAAATTTAATAAGAAATAGGTGCGAAATTGAATTATATGCCATTACAATTTTTTAAATATATAAATTTATATATATAGATATCAGCTGATATGACTCTGACCCAGATGCACTTGAAATTGCTGTTTTCAAGGTCGGAATATCGTGGTATTGTCTCCCATCTTCATAAACCAGCCTTGCGATGTTCCCCCACAAGTTTTTAATGGTGTTGAGGTCGGAGCTTATAGCTGACCATCTCAGTATAGTGATGCATTTATTCCTAAACCACTGCCGGACAGTAGAGAAGACGTGGATTGGCGCGTTATCTTGTTGGAAAGTGAACTCTCCGTCACCGACGAATTCCTCCATATAAGGAGTTAACATCTCCAACACCAGCGGCATAATGGGTGTTTTCCATAAGATGAGAAAGCTTCCCATACCATAACACTTCCGCCTAGAGAATGCCTGCTCATTCGGGGAGGGTTATTTTTTGTGAGCTCATGCCACTAGTAACTGAAACCATCCAGACCATCAAGGTTACATTTTTTCTCTTCCGAAAAAATTATCTTCTAAATCCTAAAAGTATTGATTCACGTTCACTTCAATTCAAATAATCAAAAATTTATTCAATGTCATTTTAAATATAGCTGAAAAATCTTTAAAAAATTCTATAGGTATTAATGAAGTTTGCGTTAGATGTGCACAAAGTTATGACCAAGCCAGAAAGAAGTCTCTTTTAATACCATACTGATTGGCGTAAAACAATAAAACTGCAAACACACTTTTACCTCGTCATAACGGGTTTATTATGATCATAATTTATTAATACACATATTATATAATAGAAGAGTAAATATCGAAAATGAACAGATATTTTAAATGCGTATGAATGAATTTCGCTCACTGTATATTAGTGCGTCCCATTAGGAAAGGAAGTACTTCAAAACACTTTTATAGAACGGGAAAGCAGGTTTAATTCTGCTTAATCTCTTAATTATTTTTACAAATACATATCCGCTAAATAAGGAGCTTCAATATAACTTTCAAAAAGCGCCGTTACATTGCTTCCAGAAAGCATTTCTATACTTCTTTAAATAAAAAAAAGCACTCTTTCATCACTTTCTTAATGCGCTTACATACTGCTTCCAGAAAGCGCAATTTAATTGCTTCCATAAAGCGCTTGCACACAGATTTAAAAAAAACCCCTTATTCACTGCCTTAAAGCGCTTCTTTACTGCTAATAAAATGAGCTTGCATACATTTGATTTTATAAAGTTTATAATTGGTTGGAACCTAAAGAATTTTGAAAGCAAACACGGGTATATGCCGTACATTTCAACTAGAGCATTAAGCATGATATATTGGTGTTATAACAATTATTAAAGAAGAATTCATTAAAAGTCATACAAAATTACTAACTCTCTCAACTGTCTTCTAAAAATTTATTTATTTGGCATCGGACTGAAATATTAAACATGAACTGCTTGATATTATATTCAGTCCAGTGCATCCAACATGCATAAATGCATCTCTACTATTTTCAATATAAATGCATCTCTACTATTTTCAATAAACTTAATTCTAAAAAAAAAAATTGAGTTATTATGTCTCTGGGCAGTGACGTAGATAAGAATTCAGGAACCCACCACTGACTTATAACAATGGACTGAGCGATTTGCTATTTCATGTGGCACAAATTGTTTCTGTTCACCGTTAGCAACATTTAAAACGCTTACTACATAATAAACTTGTAAAACTCTACCAATAAGATGAAATTTTACACCCGAAAATCAAATTAAATTAAAAAAATATATTTTCTTGGGTCCAAGTGATATTTTAATCGCTTATAAGCACTCTTATAAGAAATTAAACTCATTCCGACTTAAATTTTTAAAGGGTTATTTTTATCTGAATTCTGCGTATGGACAAGAGAGATGGAGCATGGTAAACACTATCATCACCTTATTCTTCCTGCGGTGATTGCATTCGCAGCCAACATAAAAACATCAAATGGCATAAGAAAACGTTCAATAAACAATATTTTGTGTTGGTAGCTCCAACTCTGCCATAGGGCGAAAGAGAAAACTATAAAACTTGTGCCATTTTTTCCTATAGAAAAATGGAAATACGCTCAGTCCATTGTTATAAGTCAGTGGAGCCCACCCGCCAAATTTTTAGGGGCCCTCTTTAAAAATACATTTAGAAATGGAAGTCACTATTTGTAACTCCTCAGATATAATCGACACTGTACTTTATAGATCGCAAAACATTCATAATTGAGAGCAAAAAGTTGTGAAAGATTAAGGTATAGATATTCCTAGTTAAGTATGGACATATGCATGTAGTAATACATACTATAAATAAGTAAGATGTAAAATCTGGTATTTATTATAATAATATCCAAAAATATTATTAGTAATTTTCTGTGGTTAACATAGATCTCTAATAGTGCAATTAAATTAAACAGTGAATTATAAGAACTTACCTGACTGAATTAGAAGATGAAATACAAAAGCCGTCTTTCCTTCAGTAGCACAAAGTTTTCAAACTCTTCTCGATTGACGGACTTATTTGTTTCATGTTCAATACTTATAACAGCCGAAGCACTTACTTAACGGAACTTGTTCAATCGTACTGCGTAAATAAGTTTTAATCAATTTCAATTTCGAAAGCGATCTTTCTACTGTTGTGAATACTATCGATAATGTTAAATATAATTGAAATAATGTACATAAATCTGGAAGACTACTTGCTACACATGTATTTTCCACTAATAATAAATTTGCCAGTTCTTTAATGGTGGATTTTTTTAAAATGTCATTGCTGAAAACAATCTTGAAATTAATTATCTGAAATGGGTAGGTCTTCCGAAAAATCGTCACCATATTTCCGTTCACAACCTGTCTTCCATATTCCATTATTGTTTAATTCATTAAAGTGATAAATTATTTTTTGAAGGATTGAGAAATGAGAAAAGTTTCACGATTTCATTTATAGAGAAAAATCTTCTTGATAGTTGGTTAATAATGATATCGAGTGATGTATAAAAATCTTCAATCTGAAATTATTAAAAGGATTTGGAATTACGTAGTCATCCTCAAATTCATAAAAAAAAAAAAAACGTAAACGTATGCAAACAAATGAGCCATGGTCACAGTTGTCTGAATATTTTCAGAAAAACTGAATCTTATGGCCGGTTTCACAGTCAAGGCTTAAGTGACATCACTGGCTTAAGGTAAGCTTAACTTAAGCTCGTCATCTTGAAGGCTTAAGCCTCAGATCTTGCTGTGAACATATATGGAGATTGTTGCTAAATATATATTTTGCCCAAATATTATAATTTTTGTTATTAAACGAACGTGCATATTTCAAAAGTTGTACTTTAAAAGTAATTTGAAATTTTCTAAGCGAAAAATAGTTATCTAGTTAAGCCTAGTATCGAGTTCGGACAAAGTAAAATTTAATGCGGGCTCCAAATATTTCACATTATAATCGCTAGTAAAATTTTGACGTATGTTAATTTGGAGAAAGCAAGGTGACACATGTTTAAATATTTTAGCGCTAAAAAAGTTCAAATTACTTATGAAGTTTAGATAAACATTTTACTATTAACAATTAAAAATGGACTTAATTAATCTGAAAATTATCAAGCGAAATTAAATCCTTCAATAAATTAACAAAAACAATCTGAAAATTGTCAAGGAATAAAAAAAAAACGATCTGAAAATTGTAGACCACTGACATATAATAAGAATAGACTGAGGGCCGTATTCACCAAGCCATTTAATACAAATTTAATTTTAATTTAATTATTATTGAGGGACCGCAATTAAATTTTTGTAGCTATTCACCAACCTTAATAAAATAAATAATTTCGGACATTTCGGACTATCAGCTGCAAGATTTCCGAATTTGGCAAGTGACAGTTCTCGTGACAGTTCATGTAATTTAAATATTATTAAAGAAGTTTTTTAGTATTATTTAAATAAAGACGTTTTTATGTATTATTAAATATAATTTATATGTATATGTACAATTCGTTTTAATTAAAAATAGCCCATATTAAGCAATTCACACATTAAAATTGATTTAAAAAAATTCGCTATGACTGAATTACGCGCAGAAAAATCGGTCTGAGTATCCCTTATATTCATTTGAGGTTGCTGTAGGTTGTCAAATTGAATTTCGATTGGTGGAATTTTCCTGGAGCTTAAAATATTGTTTAAAACAACTGTCGCGACAATTACTATCTATTATCGCTGTTGTGGGTGCTACTCGCATTTCTAAAAAAGAAAAATCGAATCATATATGATTTCCACTAACATGTATATAAATGGACTGATCATTGAACCAAAAATCCATAACAGTAATAAAGATTAAATTAATTTGTATACTTTTTAATGCACATGAAACTAATAACCGTGATTCTATTCACTGATATCGTATATATCTAGACAGTTAAATTCTTGCTTCTTCAAACTTTTAACAGCCCTATTAAAAATATGACATTTGACTGCATGACACTTCAATCAGCTGACATCGAAATTAAATTTATTTAAGAGAGGGTAAGGCCTCACTTAAAATTAAATTAAAATTAAATTTTCATTAAATCGACTCGGTAAGTGTGGTTGGTGAATAGCTTTAATTGAAAATTTTTTTAATTTTGCTTGGTGAATACGGCCCTGAGACATCCAATCTAATTCCTATAGTGAAAAATGGCACAAATTTTTGCTAAAGTCTATTTGTCTCTTTCAAGCTCAAAATGTACACTGAACTGTAACCAATTTTGGAAACAGTACGGCTGTATTAATTGGAATACATGGGAATTGACTTAAAAATTGAGACAAATATATTGCTTATATACGTCTATCTCTTACAAGCTCAAGCATATTTGACATCAAATCTGCAGATGAACACATTTTTCAGTAGTATTAAAAATGAGTTTTTGTGTTAATTAAAACGAGTTTAACTTCCTAAACAATTTTCATTTAATGCAATACGATTTTACAACATCTTTAGTGTTTCCTATCTACAAATAATAACTAATTATAAATCGGTGTGCAATTGTACGAAATAAAGGGTTTTCACAGCCTGTTCAATAATTGTGCCATTTTTGAAGCAAGAACGCTCAGTCCATTCTTATTATATGTCAGTGGCCCCGACGGTTATTTCACGGGTCTTCCTGCGTCAATGGGCCAAGCCCAAAACAAACTAAACCTAAGTATGGATTTGACAGCGAAAACCAAAAATGGCGGAATGAAACATACAAACATGTAGGGCAATTTCGGGTGCTCTCATGTGCACGGATAGTACACTTCCATTAGTTATTACCTCGTTGAGCTTGACTCAGAGAATTGAAAACAAAATCATACCACCGGGCTCGTTGCTGTCATTGTAATTTTGATTGTATACCTGTTGACAGGAAGTAAACGTATAATAGCCAATTGTGGAAAATGAGCGTCTTATTTTCAATTCCGAAACTGGAAATTGTATATACCAAATCCATGAAAACAGAAGTAATGATCAATAACATTAAAAAAAAAAAAATATATTTCTCGGAAATTTTCATGACTTTTATTATATACACATAATATGTACTTTTACTCTGATAAAATTTTGGAATTCGTTAAAAATTTTAGTTACAAGTTTGGGGCCCTTAAATTTCTGCGAGTGCCTTTAGAACTGCTTATTGTGAATGTGTTTGAATATTTTACTAATGGGAAGGTACCACTGACATGTATATAAATGGACTTTGTTCCGTGAGAGTATACTTTCCCACTGAACTGTAAGCGGGAAATTGCTTGAAGTTCAGCAGTATTTCCAGAGCTGGCAACTTGATAATCAAAACTTTCCTATTAAAACAGCCTTGTAAAAAACACTTCCTTCGGCTTCTACATAATTAAAATTTAACAATACAAATAGTCCCAAATGCTTTTGTGATAATTTCGGTAAATCCCACTGACATGCATATAAGTAAAATTCCCAAATAATTTAAATATAGCGCCAGTTTACGTCAGTTGGTAGCTCAGTGAGAGCATAAAGCGGGAAACACAGTGCTAGCCTTTCTAACCTCAGCCTCAACTTTGACAGTTTTGTAGAATATATGCTTAGAATATATAGCAAACAGGAATGGTTGAATCGTGTAAAATTCGTGTACATGAGCGTAATTTGTCAAGAGCAGGAGACTATACATAGGAGTAAGTGAGATGCTGGATGGAAAAATTGTCAAAGCTGTAGATTAATTGTCAAATTTGCTTTTGTTTTGTGAGTAGATTTGGTCAACTTAAAGTTCTTTTGTGAAATTTAACAAAAATACCGAATCAATTCTTTTCAAAACTAATTATCTTTGAACTTTATTTAGTGCAAAGTTTATAATGCCATTAGTGCCTGTTTAAATCTTCATATCAATTAAATAAACAGAAATGAAGTGTTCGGTCAGTGCTTGCAAATATAAATTGGATTATAAACTAGGGAAATCCTGTTTGAGGCGCAACTGCACTATCTAAATTATCTTTTTTGTTAATAGAAGCAGAGATTTATATAAATTAATTATGTGAATTTTTTCAAAATAAAGTAGAAAAAGAACATTTTTTACCACAGATGCTCCGCACAAAACCTTTGTTTACTTTTTGCAAATTGACAATTTGCTTAGAATAGGGATGGCGTGTAAATACATGTAAAAATGGACTACCAACACAACCAGAAATTCATTACGCAAAATCTGGCTTATCACCATTCCTGTTTGCTCTATATTCTAAGAATATATGAGATTCAGCTAATTTGTGAGTGATTCACTTCAGTCACTTCTTTCACTCACTTCATTCACTCACTTTTGAAAATAAAATGATTCCTTTAAAAAAGTGAAGTGAGTATTTTCGAATATTAACTTCGAATGTCATTTTCACAGCTTTTTGGCTTTTTTATGTGTGAAAATGAACACGGCTGCTAAATATTGTCCTCTAAACATTTTATGCAGATAATAAGGAGTAATATAATATAACATATTCTAAGAATTTAATATTTCAGCTCTTTTCTCCCGTGCATTGGGGTCCCTGTGCACTAACAAGCATCCCCTCTAATACATTATAACTTTATTGTAGTCCATCAATTAGAACTTTCTAGTATGCAAATGGTGAGTTACAATTTATTAGTGATAATTAATTATTATACGTACTTACCATTTCTAAAATAAAATCGCTGCTCGAAGATTTCACTCCCAACTCACCGCAAAATTGAAGGTGAGTGAAGTGAGTGTCTTAGCAGAATCAAATTTGCAGAAAAGTGACTCACTTCACTCATTTTTTGCCAATTTCGACGTAGCTGAATCTCGGTACAGGTTATGAAGAACCTACTAGCAAAATTGGTGAGGTCGACTAGGTTGAGGTTGAACTCGAGTAGGTCTACTCCTTACTCTGCTGGAACTTTGTCAGCTTTGACAGCTAATTTTTGTTATCGGGAAAAAGTGTACGGGAAATTTTTTGAGAAAAAAAAATTCGGGAAGCATATTTAAAACGTAAAAAGTTGTTCTTACTGTAGTATATTATTACAAAAAAATTTGAACTTTTAAGCCAACAGGCCAATTAACTGCTATCACACAGAAGTTGTCAAAGCTCACATTGTGAGCTATAAAAATTGGCAGAGTTCACCAGGTTGAGGTTTTTAAAATTTTATTGAGGTCGAGGTTGGAAAAATTAGCACTGGGTTTCCCGCTTTATTCTGAAATCAAAACTGGTGCCACATGAAACAGGAAATCAGTCAGTCTATTTATATACATATCAGTGGAAGGAACATAATATATGCCTAAGCAACGCTTCGTGTTGTGATAAGCTTACTAAGATCAGAAAATGAACGTATTTGTACCTTAGATTATATAGCAAAAATGATAGGAATAAATAACTAATAAGGAAACGGCATATCGTGTGAAAACCTAAGCCACTCGGCGCAATGTATTAGTGTGCTGAGTTTGTATTCGTTTCGTCATGGCAGTAATGAAATCCTGACTTCTGAAGGGGAACATTTTTTATAATCCAAATTGTTATGTAAAAAAACTAATTTTTAGCGCCCCCTTAGTTTTAGATAATATTTTTTTGGCGTTGCCTTTGTATGACTGGCATAATTTCGGCATAAATGACAATTCAATTGTAAACAAACAAACCGGCATTGGTAAAATGTTAAATTTTTTACCATGGCCGTTTATTTTTTTTATAAATATTTCACTTTTATTTTGCTAGAAACACTATAAGTAATTAGTAAAGCTATTAAAGTTACTTGAAGAATGCTTTCCCACGATAAGAACTCCGTTCGTTCCTGCAGCACAGCACAGCGCACTTCATTACGGTTATTTAAGACTCCGGAGTCTCTATTACATAAAATATCGTTCACAAAAGAATACTTTACACTTATTTCACACTACTATTAAGTAAAAAAACCGTTAAATTGTTTATTTATTACAATATCACGAATTCAAGTCCGAGAACTTTTTTTCAAAATTATGAAATGTCAGAAATACTGAACTGACGCAAAATAGCCACTAGCCCTTCTGGTTATTTCTCACCAGACCCCCCCCCCTCCCCCAGGTCATACTATCATTGAATTGCTTAACACGTACACTGTATTTTCCCGATACCCTGCTTCCTTATTAGTTATTTATTCAATACCTATAAGGAAGAAAAGCTTAGGTATTTTTATTTATGTAGAAGAACCGCATCGATGTGTTCGTTTTAGTCATGGAAGTAGTAAACTACGATATTTTCAGAGAGGGCACATAATTTATTAGTTGAAATTTTATTAAGTATTGAAGAAATTTAATAGAAGGGATTCCATTATATTACAAAATTTGAAAATTAATTTTTAAAATTTATAATTGTTTTATAATTTTTCAAATTTTTTAAGTATTCTCCTAGTGCTCGAAATATTTTCTGATATTTTTTCTTGTGGTTGACATAATTTAAGTAAAAGTAAACAAACAATGGCAATGAAATGAAACTAAAATGTCTAGCTGACATAAAAAAATGACTACAAGTATAAATGCTTATCCTATGTACACGAATTTTACAGAATATATCTTATCTTGATTTGATGTATAATCTAAGATTTTGACAGAGAGTACTGAGTAACTGTCAGAGTCTCTTTTCCGCACTCTTCTATAATTGGGATTAGTCATTCGTCCCAGAAGTTACAAGTTTATATCCTTAAAAAGTCACCCATGATCGGACGCCTTCCATAGTTTATTGGTCATAGACACATACATACTGCCAACAATTTGTTAATAATACATCTTTGCTCGTAAAATCTTATACTTAATTATTTTGTATAAATGAGTGCCTGATATAATTTGAGCTTCTTAGGAATAATTCTATTTTAATGTAAATAGCTACATATTCATTAATTGAAATAATTCATTTTATACGTACATACATACATACATACTTACATATATACATTGAACATAGAGAGCAAGATGAATTTATTAAATGTAACAAAGATACAAATTTTATTGTAGATTCCGTAGAAAGACAGAAAATCATCGAATAGAGAATATAAAATAACAGTTGAGAAAGTAAAACGTACAAAATTCCAATAAAATGTAATCTTAAATAATGTTGTTAATAAACAAAATTGTAATTCTCTCAAATGGCAAGCTAAAAACAATATTAGAGTTAACAATGGTGTATTTTAAAATTAATACTTACTGTAACATTGTCGATGTTGATTGTATCCAAAAGACTGCAACATTTTCGGTTAGATAAATATACTTTTGTTGCTGCCTTGATTTTTCAGTAAAATGTTGATTTATAATAGAAAAAACAAAAATTATCTTCAAGATCTCTGTTTTTTTTTTTCGTAATTTTATTATTTGACGTCGTCTTTTTGTTGTGATTTTAAACATAAATTTAGTTTTAGTTTTGAGTTTTTTTTGATGATTTTTATATTTGTATATTATATATACATGAAATAAATGTAATTTGTATAAATTCCAAATTTATTGAATATTTTTTCCAGTTTTTACTTACAGTAGGTACTTTCTACTGATTCATCGACAAATTCTCTCAATTATGCATCAATTCCCTTCTGAATCTTTTTAACAGTGATAGAGGAATAATCATGATTATTCCCGAAATTTCGGATCATTCTAGGTTTATTGTTTCTTTATTGTTACTTAAGGCGATGATAGCTTGGGTCATGACATATCAGAATATCGAAACTTGACCTTAGTAAAACCCTCACTGTTTTTGAGTTATTTGGACTTTTTTGAAATTTTAGAAAATCATTACATTATCATCATTTCTACAATTTCTACATTTCGACGGGCAGTATTCACCAACCAGTCTTGTACCACTGACACATTAGACTTTTAGTTACCTAATTAAAGCCACTCTCCTCATTACATGCAAATTTTTCTGATTGGAAAGTGCCACAAACTCTTGGAATTTTCAATTTTAAGTAACTGCCAAATACTGAATTTTGATTTAAAAAGGGAGAACAAAAAAGGAAAAAGGAAGAAAAAGTGTGAAAAAATATGCAATTGGAGACATGCGGAGGTTTTGCAGTTGATTGATATGTGGACCAAAATAGGCATATTTATAAAGAAATGACACAGAAATTCGAGGAAGAGTACGGGATTATAGGTTCGATCGGAGATCCTATTTATTGTGCGATACTCTGTTGAAGATCCAAGGCAATTGCTATTCTTTTAGATAAATGAGTAGCTTTCCATAATATCGTATCTGTCATGGTCGTACCGTACTGCATGCAGCAATATGCTACACTGAGCTAAATCTACGTATGCGCCGGCAGGGAGTCGAAATGGGACCACAACCGAAATTATAAATCGGTTACGGTCAACCGAAACCGAATTGATTTTTTGTAACCACAATATTAACAACCTTAACCGTATTGATTTACTTTAATTCGGTTTCGGTTAAAACCGAATCGTAAAATATAAATTTCG
The DNA here is from genome assembly GCA_963924295.1 of Dioctria rufipes. Taxonomy (NCBI): domain Eukaryota; kingdom Metazoa; phylum Arthropoda; class Insecta; order Diptera; family Asilidae; genus Dioctria; species Dioctria rufipes. The sequence continues at coordinate 304,782,138 of OZ002740.1, forward strand.
GTTTCGGTTAAAACCGAAATGTGAAATATCCTTTTCGGTTGCGGTTAAAAGACCCTATAAATATAAAATGTTCGGCTTCGGTTACAACTGTAACGTTATTGACATTTCGTTAAATAACTAACACTATTAAACACTCAACCATAAAAATTTGGACTATATAAATTTAAAATAAATATATACTTAATGCTGGAAACAGCAACACTTTAATTCGGGTTTCGGGGAATGCTAACTGCCGTTAAATACTTGAATAGTTATTTTCCGCTATCTTGAACCTAGAACACCTCGTCGGTATAAGCAAGGAATAAAAATAAATTAGCGCCAACCACCACAATAATGCATACAAATTCTAAAGAAAAATTTCCAGTAAATTTCTAGGAAAAAATTGTAGCCTCCTTGCATCAGATCGAGGCATCGTTGATTTTATATTGGAGCGAAGCCTTTCGCAGTGAAACGTGGGAAAAATTTAAAAACTTTGAAAACAAAATCTAAGGTGCCACTGTAATTTCATCCGACATCCCATCAGAAAAATTAGTCGCCTCGTAAGACCACAAATTTCACAAGATCGGTCTTACAATTTCTTTACCTATTAAATAGGTTTTTGAATTTCGGTCTGGCGGTCACGGCCACATTTTATTGAGGTCTCGTTATTTCGGTCCCATTTGATTTCGGTCGCTCTATTTCGGTACACTTTTAATTTCGGTTTTAATTTCGGTACCGAAGTCAAGACCGGTTAAAGCAACCTAAATATGACAGGTTTCGGACCCATTTCGACTCCCTGCTCATGAGTGATGAAGAAAAATGAACGGGAGAAGAAGAGTGTAGACATTTGTCTTGAACTTGTTGAAAAGGTTACGTCGTGAAATCAAAGTTAAGCGCAAAATCGGGAATTTTCTGTTGTCATCGACATTTTAATCGAACATATTCAGGAATCCTACGGCAGTGAAGCTGTATGCCTTTGATTGACACTCCAAAAACTCAGGAAAAGTCTTACATGGACCTCCAACTTGTGTGTTGAATACCATAAGTGGAGGAATTAATTTCCCGGCCCATAGAATTATTGCACGCCAATAACTCACTTAACAGTGCTACGGCAGAACAATAGATACAGCAAGGAAAGAATCCAAGCTATACAAACAGGGTATCGTACTCGATGTCAAGAGGTAACAATTTGGAATATTTCTTCGCCTTGCAATATCCACCCACGTATTGGGGCATACGGGACTGCTTTTGCTCGAGTGTAAAACCATTTTGGTAGCATCAAGTCAAGTTGTGCGTATTTTGTTTTTAGTACTAAAAGGATCTTTGGTATTCGCTTGGTTAAAACCAGCCTCATAGAGAAAAATGCAATGAATCTCGATATCTTTCGTTAAATACAAAGCTCCGGCCAACATAAGTAGGCATCCGTCCACCAGTGGCTTCTAGATGGCAAGATGATGCTGTTATGCAAACACTCGCTAAAATTATGCTGTTATGGAACTATAGTGAGTGATCATTGGCGGAGAGTGTGGGGAGGTTCCATGAAAAACCTGCCGCTTCCGTCAGCCATAATAAAAAAAAAATCGTCGTGCCTACAAACAAAATGCTGGCACACATTCGGTCCTGAAGGGACCCTTACGTCACTTACCCATATTCAGTTGAAGGCGCAGATGTTCTGCCTTCTTTGCATGCCCCATCCTCCTATATAACTCTGAGGGCAAGTTTTTCCAGAGTCCCTAATTGACCTGTAAAGAGAGAATGTAGCGAACCAAGCAACCTTCACGAAAGAGGGCTCCAGGAGAGTAGAAGGAGAAATTAAAACCCTTAACGGTTCATGTTTACGTTGTAATTGCAGGTAGGTAGTACTTCATTTACAAGCCAAGGCACATATATGTATAAATATATCATTAGTTCAAAGGTATATACAGGTAAGTATATCAAAAATTTAGAGCCACATAAATATAAATATAGTATTAAATCAAAAATATCATTATTTCAAAGGTATATACATGTAAGTATATAAAAAAAAAATTAGAGCCATATATACATAAATATAGTATTAAATTAAAAGTATATATATACATGAAAAAATATTACTAAGGCAAAAGTATCTACATATGCAAGTCGCTCCAGAAGCCAAAGTGTATATGTCTGTAAAAAAAAAAATGTGCAATGTATATCAAGAATACTCACGGTTACAAATCCACGGCATGATGAAGCGCTTCAGCATCTGGCATCTAGTTAAAAGAATGAAATTAAAATTCAATGGCTTCTACTTGCTGTCTCAGTATCACAATTTTTTTTATGAGTCAGAGTAAGACTGGCCGGCGGCACTCGTATTTACACAACACCCCTATATGACACGTGAACGAACTTAGTTTTCATTATCCGATTATCATTTCATTGACTTTATCTAGTAAATTTCTATTAATTGAATTTTGTCAGCTACTTTCACTCCGCCTAAAATAGTTAAGAAAGGTCTCGGTGGGTTCTCTAATGCTTGCGAAAAATATTTTAATTCTTTATTTAACAGGAGTCCAGCAGCTCTTTGATTGAATCTTTCACCAATCATAGAACTATGCTCTCGGTGTGCTGTACCGAAAGCGTCGTTCACATAAACATATCCTAATTTTTGGAGAGTTTCACGAAATAGATTCACTTTTTCTAGATAAGCTTTAACTTTACCACCACTGGAGTCAACCCCCTTTCCTTCCTCTTCTATATAGAATCTTAAGATTTCGAGAAGGATTATGGATCCTGGAGTAAGATCTTTACCCGTTTCTTCAACTTCCTTTACAATGCAATCATTCAAAAAAATAATCTCACTTCCTAAACGCTTCTTTAATTCCTCGGCAACAGGAGCTATTATATATGTAGGATTTTTGTTTCCATCCGGGCGACCAAGATGAGACATCATCAATACCACGGACTTAGCTCTTTTATCAATGACGTATTGCACTTTTTTCTTGGAAGCGTGTTTTGCGAGTTATTTTACTGCCCTTGCCGCAGAATTTAGTTTTGTTGCATTACACTTGGGTCTTTATTTGGGGGGGGGGGGGGGGTAACTAATGCCTTGGTGTTTCCTTTTCCGACCTGCTGCGCTCTTTTTAGGTTTTTCCTCGACTTTTTTTTTTTGTGGATTATTTTGTCGTATAACAAAAACTTCTTGGTAGACCTTTAAGATCTCTGCAGTTATTTTCAATCGAGAATGCTTCTCCAATATTTGGAATAAAATTCAGTACCGCACTGCAGCACTCGATTTGGCACACGGAGCGGGTTAAAAATAATTAGTATTTAAATTTTTCCTGATGACCACTGAAAATTTTTCCTAATCAACCTATGGCGATGTGACACGACAGATTACTGTTCTTCTTCTTCCTTTTCCCATCCGCATGTTATACTGAGCTCGCAGAATCGCATTTCTCTCGGTCGTGGTGCGTTCAATTTTTCCGCTTGACAGCAGCCGGCTTACACGCTTCAGTATTTCATGTAGCATATTGTTATATGCAATACGCTACGACCATAACAATGCAAGAATGTTGGCATACAAATCCAACAGTTCGATTAACAGTTTTAAGAGTTAAGAAGACGACAAGTAAACTAGAACCAGACTGTACAATAAAATTAGTGTAGTTCTAGGTGTATAGTATACGTTCTCAGATTTTTTTTTTTGGTAGGTCTATGTTATACATATACAGATATTAATGTTTATAGTGGAACTGTGACTTATTGTGGAGTTGTTTACTGTAGAAAAATACGATGAGTCTACACAAAATGCACAAAGTTTAGTAGTTTTATAGTATTTTTCCCATTTTAATGCTCATAAAAAGTAGTTAATCCTTTACATGAAATGTGATTTCTTATACAAAACGATTGGGATTGTTAAGGCTTGATAGCAAAATGTGTGCTATTAATGACAATGTAAAGTAAAGCAACCGAAGTAGTGAACTGAGACCTCCAAGTTTTATTAAATATTTAGATGCTCACCGGATGCTGGAGCGATCCATCAGACCATGAAATTCTGACCGCGAGTATTTTTGATTTGCATTTGAAATTTTACTTTATACCTATATAAAGGGTTTTCCAATAAGAGGTGTTATTTTAATTAGCCCGCTATTTCGGTATATGTTAATTTGGAGCTGTCATTTTTTGACATTTGACAAGTAGAAAATACGCCATTAATAAAAATGGAACGATACACGATTCAACAATGCATTGAAATTAAATTCACTATAAAAATGGTGAAAATGTGGCAGAGACGGTTCGTAAAACTCGAACATTTTTGGGTCGTCGTGAAGCACCTTGTCGGTCCGCAATACAGAAATTGGCAGAAAAATTCGAGCTGTCGGGACAAGTTAGTGATGTGAAGAATAAAACCCGTGCACGTCGCTCAAGAACAGCCCAGAATATTGCTGCTGTAGCCGAAAGTGTTGAAGAAAACCCAGGTTTGTCCATTCCTCGTCGTTCTTTGGAATTACGCATTCCACAAACGTATTTTGCATAAATATTTGGGTCTTAAGGCTTATAAAGTTCAGTTAACACAAGAACTCAAGCCGGCCGATTATCAACAACGTCGAGTCTTTGCTGATTGGGTCCTTGAAATGCATGAAAATGATCCGCAATTCCATCGAAAACTCATCTTGAGTGATGAGGCCCATTTCCACCTCGATGGCTTCGTCAACAAGCAAAATTGTCGCATCTGGGGCTCGGAAAACCCAAGAGTTATTGTTGAAAAGCCTCTCTATCCTCAACGTGTGACTGTTTGGTGCGGTTTACAGTCCCGCGGGGTCATTGGAGCTTACTTTTTCGAAAATGAGGCTGGATCAACAGTTACGGTGAATGGATTGCGCTATCGATAGATGATTAATGATTTTTTATGGCCGGAATTGGATGGTATTGATCTGGACAACGTTTACTTTCAACAAGACGGCGCTACGTGTTATACAAGCAACGAAACCATTGATCTTTTACGGGAAAAGTTTCCGGACCGTGTTATCTCTCGAAGAGGTGATCACAATTGGTCACCGAGATCTTGTGACTGAACACCTTGCGACTTCTTCCTTTGGGGCCACGTGAAAGAGAAGGTCTACGCCAACAGCCCAGCGTCGATTCAAGACCTCAAAGATGGAATTCGTGAGGCTATCGAGGACATAGGGCAGCCACTTTGCGATTTGGTTATGGAAAATTTCATGAAAAGGATATGGTCCTGTAGGCGTGGTTGTGGTGGTCATTTGGCTGATGTTATTTTCCATTATTAACGGCATACCTTCCTCTTTATAATGAAATAAAGATTTCATCATTTATCTCAAAAAATGGCATTTTTCTTTGAATATCAAAATAACACCTCTTATTGGAAAACCTTTTATTATATATACACATGGTTTTGTATTTATGATGTTCTTACCCACACTCTCACTCTCTCTTTGAGAGTTCGCCACCTAATTCTAATTTCGCTTCGGTGTGCGTTTGCTCTTCGATATTGGTACAGATAGATTATGATTCTATACACATGTTGAGGATATTATGGAATCTAGCATGTAATGATGTCTCAAGATAATTTAGCTGTTTTTTTTTATATCGAAATTGTATACTTAACCTTTCAGACTTCATGTAGTATCTCACTTAAGATTCGTTAAGAAAATTTTTTTAAATTATTTAGCATTATTGGTCATAAGAATTACGTTATAAGTAAGTAAGCATATTTTCTTAATACTTTCGCGATTTAGAGTAGTTTTTGTTAATGAACATTAAGGCGAATTATATTCGTGTATCCACCACTTTTAATAATACATATGCTATATTAGATTGTACAAAGTGCAGTGGTTAGATAAAATTCTTCGTTACTACAAAACAACTACGAACTAAGCAATTCAAAATAAAAAAAAAAACAAAAAACAAAAACAAAAACAAAAATCAAAAGATATAATCATGTAATGGAAGTAGTAAAATAAATAAAGAAAAAATAAAGAAAAGAATAGTAAAGACTATAGACTAAAACTAAAAATAGCGAACAAGAAAGAGAGAAAAAAAAAACAACAAAGACCTGCGTCATCATTACTAGACAGAAAGGCTTGCTAGTTTAATGAGCCTACGAAAGTTACTGCTGGAAGCCGTGCGCTGAATGCTGGTTTGCAGCTGATTCCACCCACGAGCGCACTGAACGAAGAAAGACCGCTCACCATATTGACCCTTGAATCGAGGAATCAAAAGGTTTTCATGTCTGGTCGATTGCAGGAACTGTAGCTTCTCAAATAAGTACACTGGATTCTTAAGGTAAATAAGCTTGTGCAAAAATTTCACGAAAGGTGAAATAAGTCTCTCTATTTGCCGAATATTTTCAGACCGTCTATGGTACCCATGCTGATTACTGCATCACTACTCGTTGTCAAAAGCCAGACACCTCTCCGGTGGACATTGGCTTCTTATCGGTTGAATATGATGATGTCTATCAGGCATTATGTAATCTTAATTTAAGTACTAAACAAGATACGAATTACCTATGTCCCTCGTTTTTAAAACACTGCGCAACATCGCTATCATCTCATTTAACTGAAATTTTTAACCTATCCCTTCGGTTAGGAGTTTTTTTGGATGATTGGAAAATTTCTTTTATTACACCAATTTTTAAATCCGGGTTAAAACATGATATAATGAATTATCGTGGAGTTTCTGTGATGAATAATGTTCCAAAATTATTAGATTCTATAGTGAATACTAAAATTAGCTTTATTGTAAAGGAGTTAATAGTCTCCCAACAGCATGGTTTTTGCACTGGTAAGTCTTGTTCCACAAATTTGGCAATATTTTCCAATTTTGCGATTAATTCTATTGAAGAAGGTGCCCAGGTAGATGTGATCTATACTGATTTTGCTAAGGCATTCGATAGGGTTAATATCCCGCTTCTAGTTTGTAAATTGCAATGTATTGGCTTTCATTCAACTATCTTGAAATGGGTTGAATCTTATTTAAGCAACCGTAAGCAATATGTGAAAATTGGCAATCTTGTTTCTAGAGTCATCTCCGTTACTTCTGGTGTTCCTCAAGGCAGTCATTTAGGACCCTTACTTTTTTTGCTATTCATTAATGACATAGTTAGGAATTTTCACTTCGCGAATTATTTAATATTTGCTGATGATCTTAAACTTTATGCAAAAATTGTTTCCTTGAACGATTGCTTCTCACTTCAAGCTGATCTTAATCGGTTATTTACATGGTCCTCCATGAACAAATTAGAAGTAAATGTTTCCAAATGCAAAATTATGAGTTTCACCAGAAAATTCGACATATTTAGCTTTAATTACACGATCAATGATATGCTCATTCCTAGAGTTTCAGAGGTCAAAGATCTAGGAGTAATATTTGATCCAAAACTATCTTTCGCTTCACATGTTGAACTTATTGTTTCTAAAGCATTCCGCAATCTAGGTTTCTTAAAGCGTAATTCCAAAGATTTTAACGATATATTCACACTTAAAGTTCTGTATTATTCGCTTGTAAGATCTGTTCTTGAATACGCGTCTGTTATTTGGTGCCCCTTTTATGATGTTCACATTAATCGTATCGAGTCTGTACAAAAGTCGTTCACTCGTTTTGTTTTATATAAATTAAATTATAATCGTGACAATATGCCACGTTACCGTGTAAGATGCTTGTTTTTGGGTTTATCAACTCTTCAGTTCAGACGTGAAGTGACCTGTGCTACTTTTGTAAGAGATATTTTATCTTATAGAACTAATTCTTCTGAACTTTTGTCTTTAATCTCCTTTTATGCACCGGAGAGACCAATTCGCTCACGAAATTTGTTGTATGCTCCACAACATAGAACAAACTATGGTATGCATGAACCTATTTCAAATTGTATTTTATTCTTTAATTCATTTTCTGGATTTATTGATTTTACAATGCCTAGGGAATTATTTAAATCAACTCTTTATGAGAATGCTAGTCGCTTAGTTTAATTTTTGAATTATAATCGTTAAGTAAATTTTATTTAGAAATAATGGTTTTGCTTATATATATGCTCATTAATACTTTTGTATTTTGTAAAATAAATGTGCTAGTCTGTAAGATAATCTTATCGGTAGACATATGAATAAATAAATAAATAAATTGCAACCCAGAAGAGAGCTTGCATACAATGAGATGTGGCTATTTCTAGGCAATTTGTAAATATATCTAATCACATCATTGAATGTTACGAGTATTTTTCTCCGGCAGACTGAGTCAAGAACTGGGAAGATTATGCTGGCAAAAGTAAAATGTGGAATACCTAATGTTTTGACTAATCGCTGACGCAAACTAAGCGAGAGGATACTAGAGTTGAGCCAGAGCTGTCTTAAACAGCCATATATTTTCCCTAATGTCCTCTTAATGTGGTTACAACAAGAGAAATTCGAATTTAGTTCAACGCCCAAATTCATGACAGAGTCCCTATAAGGAAGTGTTACCCTGTTTAATAGAATGGGAGGAAGCATACTTGTGTCAACTCCATTTCTGTAAATAGCTAGGCAGTTTGATTTACTTGGATTAAGTGCTAAACTATTTTGTAATGACCACTCATGAATGCGTTGGAAATCATCATTAAGTCGACATACACAGTCCTCCATTAATCCTATTGGTCTGCTGGGATAATTAATCCTATTGGTCTGCTGAGATACGCCGCAGCTAAGGAACTCGGGCTTTTAATCAATATTCTTGATTCGAACAATTTGACTACGTTCTTGCAAAAAGTTATTTATTACCTTAATAGCAAGCGAAGAGAATAAGAACTGACTTGCTAATTTTGTCATTAAATGTGAGTGATTTATGGAGTCAAAAGCTTTGCTAAAGTCAAGCAAGACAAGTACTGTGAGGCAGTCCTCATCTAGGGACTCGTGTATATCAGAAGTTACCTTCAATAATGCGGTCTCGCAACTATGAGAAGGACGGAATCCCGATTGTAAAGTTGATAACATAGAATATCTATTTATGTAATTCATGATTTGCGAATACATCAGCTTTTCAAAGATTTTACTTAGAAAGCAAAGCAGGCTGATTGGACGAAAATCTTCCATATGTAAAGCTTTGGTCTTCTTTGGAATAGGAACAACAAGAGCCTGCTTCTAGCGCCCAGGAAACTGTGAACACCCGTATATACCTTGGGTAAGTTGAGTTTGGTTTATCAGCTGATAATGAGAGTCGTTTTCTGTGCAAAATTAAAAATATTATTGATGATCATGAATCAGTTTTTGAACCAAGAATGCTGAAGAAAATAATGGTGAACTCTTTTCAACAAAACCGAACAGGCACTGAACTGAGCCAGAATCTGTCAGATCTAACCCGAACTTAGCTCTGTCCCAAACGGGGACAAGCTGCTAAGAATGCAAGAAAGAAAAATATCCCAAAATGTTCGTAATTTATGATTTTAATGAAAAAATAAACCACTTCAATAAAATAATTGCATTTTTACAAAATGTTCACACATCCCCACTTTAAATACAAATACCTCCGGTTTGACGTTTAGCTCCGAATCGTAACCACAAATTTTCATGGAACAAGAAAGTTCAAAACCTGAATAGAAACCGAACATAGAACCGCTGTGAAAAGAAGATACGTTCTGAACCAGTTCTGTGACAGTGCGGTGAAGAGAACACTTTAGGTTTAGGAACGGAACGAGTTACGGTTCAGTTCAGGTGAAAGAATTCACAATAAGAGAAATGTTGAGTGGTCTCGAATTGAGAATCTTAACAGAATTTTCTGTAGCATTGGGGCCCATTAAATCTCAACTGAATGCACTCGATGCCAACATTGCAGCAGAGGCAGGATCTCGCCTCCATGATCGGATACTCTTTATTACCGCACTTTGACTATTTTCGTTTGAGAGCAGCACTTCGGAATATTGTGGGTAAAAACATTCTGAATGACACTCGTGGGCGCTATATAAATTGAGTAATGATAGTGAAATTGTGTTATCCAAATGAGCGTCGCACTTTCATCTTGTTATACAGAAGGTCCGGCGGTGTTAAGCTAAACCAGTTAAAAGGTTTGTCTGCGCCGTGGAATATAGGTATACGTTAACGAGAGCTTATATCGCTATATAATCAGCATATTTTTCGTGAGGCTGGACGTTTCCGCAAGGCGGGTAAAGCTGCAGCACTGTTCACTACAAATGGTTTTGGTTTTTGTCAAGGTTAAACCAGATGCTCGTGCTGTTAAGGGGCCCATACACGATCACGCATGTTGGCCAACTCAAGTAGGACAACGATGTTGTCACGCAAATTTGCCCATGTGTGTGCCTGTTTGACGGTGTGACATGCAGTGTGCCAAGCGGTTGGATGAAAATCAAATTAGTTTGATTTTTGGTAGCGGGTCTACGTGTTTGACAACATATTGTACCATGTAGGGCGATGTATGTCACGCATTCGTCATTCTTTAGTGAACTCTATTGCAGTGAACATAGGAAAATAAGGAGTAAAATATGGCGGGATTAGTGAACCATGAGTTTTGGAAAGAGTTTTTGAGATATCGCGAGCATCCTGAGGTTTGGAAAGTGAAATGTTACATGTATAAAAATAAAGTGCTAAAAAAGACTGCTTATGAAAAACTTTTAAGAAAATTAAAAGAAGTTGAACCTTGTGCTGATATAAAGACAGTTAAAAGAAAACTCAACAGAAAACGGTCTTCATATAGGCGCGAATTGAATAAAGTGTCGAAAAGTGAGAAATCAGGAGCGGGTGCGGACGATATTTTGTTTTTGAATAAATGGGGTTAATAATTCTAGCAGCTCCTGATATGTGTTCCTGTCCAATCTAAGAAAGTTTTTCAAATCAGCTGGAGATGTTCCCTCTAATTCCTTTATTAAATTTGTATGAGAATATTTATTTCTTTTTCGCAACCACTCTTTCGTCCAAAATTCTTTTCGCTTTTTTCCTTTTTGAACCGCTTTCCATATCGAAAATTGTATCTATAACTAGAACACTCAATAACATGTCCGACATTTCTCTTAATTTATGAAAAACTGATGTTGGACAACATGTTTGACAAGTGTGTGGGGAAAAATCTTTCATGTGTAACACACCAAGTTGGCCAACATGCGTGACCATGTATGGGCCCCTTTAGGGTGACATGTGACCAGCTACCAGGCCTATTGGAGTCACTGATTAATATGAAATGAACAATTATGTTTTTATGACTTACAAAGCAGTTGTTTGGCATGTTATCTGATTTTCATGATATTTCTGTTCTTAAAAATGTTAAAATATTTATTTTAAGTGGTTCTTCAGTGGATTCTTTTTTCTTCATATTACTTAATTTTTGCTTAAAATCAATCATATTAAGTAGATCGCAAATTGGGCTCATTAGTATTATTTACGGTTATATTTTCTGCACTCTATCTAGTTTCAATTAGAGCTGAAAATTGGACCCGGATTTGCTAATATCAGGATATCTAGATATCCAGATTTGCAAACTATCCGATTCCTGAAATCCGGAACGAAAGCATCCGGTTCCGGATCCGAAGTATCTGGATCCGGATCCGAACTATCCAGATTTGGATCCGAACTATGCTGAAATGGATCCGAACTATCCGGATCTGGGTCCGAACTATCTGGACCCCGACTAAGCAAAAGAGGGTCAAAATTTCATCCAGATTTCAATGCTTTATTAGGAAAATATAAATTTCATGATACTTGCATGATATATGCAATTTGGAGGAAATTTCGATCTGGATCAGGATAGTTTGGATCCGATCCTTATACTATGATCCAGATTATCCGTATACCCATATTTTAGGAATTGGATCCTAATTATCCGGATAATTTCAGCTCTAGTTTCAATATAAGTTTCCAGGCAGATGGTAATGGAATATTTATAATATAGGGTCCGCCAAATAACTTTTTTTTTTTAAACAGGGCGCAAAACATCGAGTGTAGCTTCGGCTGTGTGACACGTAGCGCCGTCCTGTTGAAACCAAATGTTGCCAATATCCTGCTCTTCAATTTTCGTTCAACATGGCCCGATAACGATTGCCATTGACTGTAACGGCCACTCCTTGCTCATTTTCGAAGAAAAATGGCCCAATGGAGAACAATCTTACTACAAGATATTCAAATTTAATATATCAGATCAAAAGCAATATATATTTCTGAGTATATTTCTTTTTGAATGACTCAAATCCGTCAAAAAATGACAAAGTTATTGAAGTTTAAAAAAACGGAAATTAAAAACGGCGAATCTGGTGATGACGTCACGGTACACAACACGCACGATGCCAGTTTGCACAATATAATATTTATAAGACGATATTTTATGAAATAAATACAAAACAAATCCAATCCCGTGCGCTTACTATCACGGCGGCGCAGCAACTACACTCGCGCTGCGTTAGACCGCGAATTGTATTGTGTATAGTGACGTCATCATGCTAGAGCGCGTTTTTGAGAATGCGGCGCTAAAATAGCTATAACTTCGTCATTTTTTATCCGATTTTAATAATTCTTTCACTGAATTAATTGTTTATTTTGTGATTATGATTCTGCATAATTAACTAAAATAGTCATTGTTCTCCATTATGCCTCTGGACCAAAATCCGCACCAAACAGTGACTCGTTTTGGGTGTATCGGCTTTTCAATGTATGCGTGCGGGTTTTCTGTGCCCCAAATGCGACAATTTTGCTTGTTTACATACCCGCCAAGATCAAAATGAGCTTCATCCGAAAAGATGATTTTTTTGGCAAAATCGGCATCTTCTGTAAGTCGATCGCAGGCAATATTTCCCAGCGTTCTTCAAGCGTATACACAACCATATTCGTTCAGCGGAAGAATAAAACTAATTATCTGTCAAATCAGACATGAGCTAAGTGTTACCTTCACGAAATAAGCACTAGTTGAAAAAAAAAACGTTAGATGGCGGACCCTATATTAATTTTGATTCAAAAGATATTTTAGAGCTAAAATTGTGGAGTCAACAGTGAATGGGGACACTGAATTCCTAAGTATTGAGGTCGAGCTTGGCTCTAGTATATGTATTTTGTGTGTGGTGTACCGGCCACCTGGTATTTTCATTGAAAATCATGCAAATTAATTCTTGAACGTGTTGTCACGCATAGTGCACAGATTCGGGGACGTTATAGTGGCGGGCGATCTAAATGTTATCATTCTGTCTCTAAATGCTATGACTTATCCTAAATTCAATCCCGACCATATGCTATTTTAGGGCAACTTCCCCTATCCGAAATATTAAATTACATCAGTTTAAAAGACAACAGTCGAGCATCACAAGAATCTTCAAAATATAAACATCACGTTCTCGAATACAAATGAAAGTTCTTCTGTTTGAATCCCGGAAAAACTCAGGCCCGAAAAAGCGACGACAATTCTTATAAGCAGCTAGGAACTCCTTTATGAGAATCCTTCCTTCACCTTGTATACTTACTTTTTCAAAAGTCAAGTGTTTATTAATCTTACACGCGGGGCAATAGCCCTATCTCTAATAAATTCATTAGTGTATTTTACTACAATTCTAGAAGGGCGCTCAGGATTGTTTTCTCTTCATCGGCTTCGATAAGCTTTAACGATATGAGTGTCTTCTACTGGTACTTTCAAAGAGCAGTGGATTTTTACAACGATATCCAGTACAGCAGCGACATTGCTGATCTCAAGGAAATTGGTCAAATTCATCTCTTCAGTGTGATTGAGCCTCTCATTTAGTCTGTCATTATCCCGATGTAAGTCAACGTTTTCCTCTTCGAGCTTTTTCATTCGTCTATGTTAATGGATGGTTTTTACGATGCTCTTAAATTCAGTAAAACTAGCAACGATTGATTTAACGGATTCAGTTAAATTCCATCTCCTTGGTTTTCAATGTATCAATATCGAGAGCCATCTGATCGACTATTTTATTAAGAGCTGAAACAGATGCGTTCCCCTCCGATTCAGAGTCAGAATTATTTGCAGGAGCGCCAAGTACCCAGACTGAACCAGGCGCGTATCCAGACTAGCACCCTGGGAGGGGTGGGGGGTCACAACTAAAATCTTCGAGGGGGAGGAAAAACTCGGAAGTAGTAGTTTTAAATTTCTTTTTACCATATTTAAGTTAGATGTCACAAAACCCAATTTTCGGCTTGATTTGGAAAACCTGTCGATAATATTATCCACATCAATGTCGATCTCAGAGTGGACAGACATTAAGGACTCATATGCAGATACCCTTTCTCGTGCAAAGAAGGTAGAAATAGATGAGACGCAACCGATTCAGGTACGAGTGAAGTAAATGACTGAAAGTGAGAGCTTGCACCTTGATTCACATTCAAAGGAATAGGAGTAGAAGTGCATGATATGTCACTGACTATTTCTTTTGATGGGAACTTAACTGATCTTACATTCTTCTGAAAAAAAGTTATCAATGTTCTTATAAATTTTCTGCTTTCCACTTTCGCTACTATTTCTACCTCCATCTCTGACTAGTGTAGCTAGTTTATTCTTCTCCTATAAATTAAAAGTAAACGCGTTGTTAAATTAAACAACACTACTTGAATTAATACGAAAGTACAAGCAAAGCAACGGCAACTACCGAAGGCAGAGGAAGGTGAATGATTTTTATTTTTATAGCCTTGCCGTAAACATTTTTTAAAAAAAATTTGTAGAATCAATTTTACTAGCATTAATCCAACTGATCGTTTTCAGCAATCAATAGTATATAAAAATTCGAAAGAAAAATATTCAAGTAAATTTCTAAGAACAAAATTTATGCTTGCCAACGCTCATAATAAATAGCGACGCAGATCAGCCAAGGCACCTGAGTCGATATAACTCTTTGGAACCATTGTCTGCTGACAAGAGTGCATGAAAAATCTAAAGAAAAATGTCCAGATATTTCTAAGAAAACTGAATGCTTGTGCCCCTCGCCGAACGAGTGAACCACCAGAGTCAAAAATTTGTTAAGTCAAGGCTTAAGTACAATTGCGACGGGCAACGCTAAGCGATAAAAAAATGCCGCTGTCAAACTTCTAAAAGGACAGCGTCTTATGCTAATGCGCAAATTATGGCGGGTGACGGTCAGCGGTCGACGAAGTTGCCGTCGGGATTGATACATTTCTAATTTTCCCGTCATCGCTGCAGTACCTACTACAAACAAAATCAAACGACTGAAATTGTTGTGGCATTTATTTTTGTCAAGGTTGTATGTAAAACGTCGCGTCAATTTCAAAACAATGGATTTTGATGAAAAATTGATTGAGGAAGTGCGAAATCATAAAATAATTTATGATATACAAGACAACCAGTATAGACGAGTTGACAAAACAGACATGGTTTGGATGGATATTTCGAGGCGCTTAAATACAAATGGTAAAATTGTGATATTTTTGG
The DNA here is from genome assembly GCA_963924295.1 of Dioctria rufipes. NCBI lineage: Eukaryota > Metazoa > Arthropoda > Insecta > Diptera > Asilidae > Dioctria > Dioctria rufipes. The sequence goes on from OZ002740.1 coordinate 304,797,459, forward strand.
CAACTAGTTTGATTTTAATTTAGTTAATTTTTCCTTTCCACACTTTAGTCCATTACAATTATTTCAAAATAATATAAATTATATTCTCGATAAAATTCTGTTTCAAAATGCTCAAAACTAATAACAAATTAAATTTCAGTATCTTCTTCTTTCACAATTGCCGCTCACTGCCTGTCGTTGCAATTGTACTCCCAATTTTTTGACTATTTGTTTTGACAGCGAATTTCCCGCTGTCGTCTACCGTCGGAAAATCAGAAAAGCTTAGTTCTAAGATCCGCGCTAAACTAAATTTTAGCGGGTCTTCAATATCGGGCTGTTCCTTAGCAGCTAAAATATGACAGTGGAGACTCAGAGAAAAGATATACAACGCGTGGTTATAATATTTATAAAAACAGGTACCTAGTTAAAAATATTTGGAATTATTAAAAATATGAAAATAATGTGTATAAAATCTATTACAATAAAATGCATAAATAATGATATTGAAAATATGGCGACGAGAAGAAATCCAATTCATCTGTTCTGCCCGTAGTTAGAGCGAACACGCAAATAATGAAGAAATGTGATGAAAGTTATAGCCCTGGTTCAAAGTCAATAATTTCGTAGCTTAATTCTTCGGTTCACCAAGCTCACTACACTGTAACTCGCACTCCAATTAGATTTTTTAAAATTCAAAAAATGCTATAATTTGTAAATAATATATAATATATATGCCTGGCAATATTATTTCAAAACCACAATTATAATTTAAATTTATCTGTAAAGCTAAATTTAATATTGAATAAATGTGAAAGAATAAGTAAGATTAAATTAAATTTATATTTAGAAAATATTAGGCACTCGATCAAATTGGTTTTCTTATTTATTGAGGTTTGGAATAGGAATATTCTTTATTCTAGTGCATATCCAGAATAAAGTGAGGTTGTTAATTCTGACTGCAGTCGATACCCACAGAAAGAATCTTTATTCGGTCGAGACCCGTAGTAAAGTGATTTATGTTAATAAATTGCTTATTCGGTCGATACCCGCAATAAGAATCTTTATTCGGTCGAGACCCGTAATAAAGTGAGTTCAGATTAGTAAATTTCTTATTCGGTCGATACCAGCAATAAGAATCTTTAATTTAATCGCTATTTAAAATAATATCATTAATCTAGTCGATACCCAGAATAAAAGTAGTTATTTGAACTGTCAATTAAATAAAGTATTTAAACTGTTAATAAAATTTAGAGCACTTGGAAATAACACTAGGAAATAGAATACCAACTTGATCACTGCACTGCCAAACTGCAAAAGAGACCGAGTCAAGTCAGATTCCGATTTATATATAGCCATGGGTTGCTCATGGCACCAAAGAACGGCATTCAAAGGCGCATGGCAAATTGGAGTAGCAGCTGCACTTCATTTTCTATTGTATAAAATGCAACAAAAGAACAAAAAAAAAAACTTGTTCGTAAATTCTATTCAGTCAGAAATATTCGTTGCCTACTGAATTTTTTCTAAATAGATTTTGATTTTCAGCTTACCAAGTGCAAATCCATTGTACTACCAATGTTATCTGGCTCAGCTCTCTGTGAAATTATTACAATTTAGACCTAGAATATTTGTTTCTTTAGGTCGGTATAACATGTGCCGACATGTAATTTCGCTAATATTCAGGATTCTTATGAATCCTGAACATCATCCGTACTTACAGCAAAGACGTACGAAACTATATTAACTACAAAAATCCAGTCAATAAATTCTCAAATCTCAGAACTGTGTCAATAAATACTTTTAGCGCGCTAAAAAACGGACCGGGCTAATGAATTCAAGATAAATTTTTTTGAGACTTACTGGTGGTGCCCTCTTTAATCAAAACCAAAAGCCAAATTTAGCGCGTTGATCCTAGTACCGCTCTCGCTAAAATACAGGATAAATTTTCGCCAATATCTTTTAGCTTGCCAAATTTTCATACCAAATTTAACTTAGCGTAGACTAGGCTATATAGGCCAAATAAATTTATGATCGCTGACCAATTTCTTAGAAAGAGTAACACTTTTAAACTCGAAATTGTGTGCTTTTTCATATAAAGGGGTTTTCCAATAAGAGGTGTTATTTTGATATTCAAAGAAAAGTGCCATTTTTCGAGATAAATGATCGGATCTTTACTTCATTATAAAGAGGAAGGTATGCCGTTAATAATGGAAAATAACATCAGCAAAATGACCACCACGATCACGCCTACAGGACCATATCCTTTTCATGAAATTTTCCATAACCAAATTGCAAAGTGGCAGCCCTATGTTCTCGATAGCCTCACGAATTCCATCTTTGAGGTCTTGAATCGACGCTGGGCTGTTGGCGTAGACCTTCTCTTTCACGTGGCCCCAAAGGAAGAAGTCGCAAGGTGTTAAGTCACAAGATCTCGGTGGCCAATTGTGATCACCTCTTCGAGAGATAACACGGTTCGGAAACTTTCAATGGTTTCGTTGCTTGTATGGCACGTAGCACAGTCTTGTTGAAAGTAAACGTTGTCCAGATCAATACCATCCAATTCCGGCCATAAAAAGTCATTAATCATCTGTCGATAGCGCAATCCATTCACCGTAACTGTTGCTCCAGCCTCATTTTCGAAAAAGTAAGGTCCAATGACCCTGCGGGACCATAAACCGCACCAAACAGTCACACGTTGAGGATAGAGAGGCTTTTCAATAATAACTCTTGGGTTTTCCGAGCCCCAGATGCGACAATTTTGCTTTTTGACGAAGCCATCGAGGTGAAAATGGGCCTCATCACTCAAGATGAGTTTTCGATGGAATTCCGGATCATTTTCATGCATTTCAAGGATCCAATCAGCAAAGACTCGACGTTGTTGATGATCGGCCGGCTTGAGTTCTTGTGTTAACTGAACTTTATAAGCCTTAATACCCAAATATTTATGCAAAATACGGTGTAATGACGTTTGGGGAATGCATAATTCCAAAGAACGACGAGGAATGGACAAACCTGGGTTTTCTTCAACACTTTCGGCTACAGCAGCAATATTCTGGGCTGTTCTTGAGCGACGTGCACGGGTTTTATTCTTCACATCACTAACTTGTCCCGACAGCTCGAATTTTTCTACCAATTTCTGTATTGCGGACCGACAAGGTGCTTCACGACGACCCAAAAATGTCCGAGTTTTACGAACCGTCCCTGCCACATTTTCACCATTTATAGTGAATTTTAATAATTTCAATGCGTTGTTGAATCGTGTATCGTTCCATTTTTATTAATGGCGTAGTTTCTACTTGTCAAATGTCAAAAAATGACAGCTCCAAAAGTGACATATACCGAAATAGCGCGCTAATTAAAATAACACCTCTTATTGGAAAACCCTTTATATGAGTAATCGGTGCATCACAAATATAAAAGCATCTTCATAAATGTGCTGATAAGCATTGCGTGCCATTTTCTAAACAATGAAATACTAAAATAAATATGCATTCCAAAATTACTTACTATCTTATGATAGGTATGATAGATGACTTTTCAACACTATAGAAAAACGCAAGAAAATTCTAAACAATTGGCACACGTTTAAAAGCCGAAGATCTACGAGCGAATGACTATTATACCCAATCCACTATTGCTACTCATAAGAAGGCAAACAAACCAAACCGTACCATACTAAAATTATCCTGTTAAACTTTTGCAGATCGCTCATTCAATTAACCGCGAAGATTAGGTGGTGCTTGGGGGGGTCATGACCCCGTGATAACCCCCTCCCCTCCTGAATACGCGCCTGGGATGAACACTTAAAGAGTGCACGTCCGTTCACAATATTTTTCAGAAGATCAGTAGGGGGAATACCTTGTCTTCTATATACCTTGGTCCTTCGTCTTGAAACAGGAAGCAGGGCATTCTCAGATTTGTTGCAGTGGTCCTTTTCGAATGTCATTTCAGATGATTTGGAAATGGAGATTTCATTTTGACAATTTGACTTTTGACAGTTTGCGATTTTGGCCATAAAATCTAGTGTACGTGTGAGGAATTGCGCAGTGATTGCTTTAGTAGCATTTAAATTTCAATAACCTATGTCCCTCATAATATATGGAAAAAATATATGCCATCATAATGTAAATCATCCTTATTAGGTACCTACAACTCTGGACATTGTATTATTAAAAAAATAAAAATAAATAGAAGATTCGTTTTTGCGAACATATTTTGTATTTTCTTACAATTAATGTGTATATAATATAGTGAATTTTATACTTAAGGACAATGCTTGTTTTGTATATTCCAAAAGAATTGAATATATTTGAAAAATTGTTTACTTGACTTTCCTGATTAGCTTTTACAAATAAGTATATTTACTATGTTAAATTCTTTAGTATTTTCTTTCTTTTTTTTTCTTTTTATGACAACAACAAAAGTTTTACATAAATTTTTCCAGCATATTATAATGTTTATACATAGTATGTAATATTTCATATTCCTTCCGTGGTGGGAGCTCTTTCACTAAAGTACACATTCTTTCCATCTAGAAAATATTTATTTTTGTTTTATTTTAAATGAAACTATCATACATAGGTACTATACTCCTTGTTATTAATAGCAATAATTACAATATTGTATTATCAGTATTTTTTCTTCAACAATATAACCTACATTGAATTTGTATAATTTTACATATTTTTTAAAAATATAAATAAAAATTACTAGGAAAATAAATAATAAGAAATTAAAAGTACAATTGGAAAGGGTAGTTTTGTAATTTCAAGAGAAATTGTCTCGTGTGTGCTTTTTTATTTTACTTGTATATATATTGTATCATTGCACTTTCGAGGAAATGGTGGCCTGATTTGTTTGTTTGCTTTGTGCTTGTTAAATGCCTATACTCTCTCCTGGAAATTATGGTAGTAGTAGTATAGTACTGATCATGATCAGTGTCATCTTTACGTGTGCACCTAGGGCCCCGTGATCGTTAGGCTCTCGAGGCCTTGTGATAGTAGACCAACAGATAACAAATTTATAAACCAGTAAAATAACCTACTACAAGTTAGTTTAGCTGTAAGAACTTGGCTATTGATGAGACTACTTAGGAGCCCGGACCAGAATGACAAATGGGGCATAGTGACGAATGAATATGTATTATCTGTAATCAGCTTTAATCTAAAATTGCGCTATGATACCCAGAATGCAGGGTTAGGTATTGCCAATATATGGTCAACATTTTTTTCATATTAGTCTATGATTGTTGTACGAAAAGAGTAGACGAATTTTGCAATTAGAACAAGCAAAAGTTTTGCCAAAGATTGGGTTTGTGGGAATATTTTAGGCGTTTCGATTTGAATAGTGAGTAAGTCTAGATAATTATGGTGTGCAGTTTGTCGGGATAATTATAGATTTCATATTGGTTTATATTTGTTCAAGAAGGAATTTTTTTGGATTCTCCGGTATATAGCAAAAGCTAAAAAATGTTTTTAATTTGTTATTTCCTCACACAACCCATTATATTTTTGGTGACAAATTTCAAGTCTTGGTTTTGACTCATCAACAGGTCCCAAATAGCGAAATTGAGTGATTTGAAAAACAAATGAAAAAATAGAACAAAGCAAAGAAATTAAAAAATTGAGAAAAATAGAAAAAAAAATTTATTAAAAAAATTAAAATAATTAAAAAACCAGATTCATTCGAAACAAATCGAACCTGTATACGCCCGCCGTGGGGCTGAAAAAAGAGAAAGAAAAAGGAAGAAGAAGAAGCGTTTCGTGTAAGCAGAAAACCCTACACTCATCGGTACAGCTTGGTTTTCTGCCTGCTGTAGACGCTTGAAACAGATCAAATTGATCTCCTCTCATATAAACTCACGGCGGGCGTATACAGGTTCGATTCGAATGAATCTGGTTTTTTAATTTTTTTAATAACATTTTTTTTCTATTTTTCTCAATTTTTTAATTTTTTAATTTCTTTTCTTTGTTCTATTTTTTCATTTGTTTTTCAAATCACTCAATTTCAATATTTGCGACCTGTTGATGAGTCAAAACCAAGACTTGAAACTTGTCACCAAAAATATAATGGGTTGTGTGATGAAATAACAACTTAAAAACATTTTTTAGCTTTTGCTATATACCGGAGAATTCAAAAAAATTCCTTCTTGAACAAATAGTATAACTTTACCCCGGTAAAAAATCCTAAAGAGTAATCTCTATTTTTATATTGGTTTATGATAAAATGTTAGAAAAAGACTAAAGTGTGGTGAGGTGAAATGATTAATTTTTACGGGGCATAATGACGAGCATTTTACAGAGCACAATGACGAATTTTTACGGGGCATAATCATTTTTCGATTTCCACGCTCTGGTAGGATCAACGAAGAGCGGGTTTAAAAAACATACATTAGAAGAGAATTCTTTGTCAAGGAAAATGATTCTAACAATTATAATGGGTTTAGCATTTCTCAAACTGCGAATTTTTCGATTTTTGAGTAGTTGGTTGTTCAAAACAAATCAAAATAATATTTTTTCGAGTTCTATGAATATCAAAGATATTTTGGAGTGTCAACGTATTTATCCTAAAATTTCCGAAATCCAGGAATTGTTTTAAATGCAAAATATCAGATGTTTTCAGTTTGCATTTTTCGAGTTCGAAACTCGAGGAGTTCCTTATTTTAGAATGTATAATTCTATTGTAAAAATCATATCCCTGCAAGGCTCATTATAGTAATTAATTAATATTAATATGGTCTGACATGTATTAAATATAATGCCCCGAGCATTCGTCATTATGCCCCGTATGTGGGGCATAGTGACGAACTGGTCATCACTCCACTTATAGGTCAACAGCGCACTTCATAAGGAGGCTAGACGGTAATTATCTATATCACGTTTTGGTGTCACCTAATATTCTCGTAGCAATTTGCTCGTATCAATTTTCTCGTACGACATTTGCTCGTATCAATTTCCTCGTGAAGCCATTTTCTCGTAAGTCAATTTGCTCGTATCAATTTGCTCTTAAGGCAATTTGCTCGTATACAATTATCTCGTATGCAACCTTGTTAACATTTTACTACGAGTATTTAATTGCAAACAACAAGTACTAAAGCAAGGTCTTGTATTATGTTCACAGTAAATTGTTTGCGAAACTAAAGTAAGTGATGTGAAGCAGTGCACTACCATTTTTCGAGCTAACAGGTACCTAATAGAACTTATCTTTTGAACTAATTGGATCGCGCGCGCGAGTTTTCTCGTATTCCAATTTGCTCGTGTAAAACTATGTTTTGAATTAAATAGTTCGCGCCGCTCGTATCAATTTTCCCGTATTCGCGCCGCGCGAACTATTTAATTCAAAACATAGTTTTACACGAGCAAATTGGAATACGGGAAAATTGATACGAGCAAATTGACTTACGAGAAAATTGATACGAGAAAATGGCTTTACGAGAAAGTTGATACGAGAAAATAGCTTTACGAGAAAATTGATACGAGTAAATTGACTTACGAGCAAATGTTCCACGAGCAAATTAATACGAGAAAATTGATACGAGAATATTGGGGGGAGCCCACGTTTTGAGCCTAACTGACCCTAATTGGTATTGGTATATTTAAAGTTTCAAGAAATTTATTTAAAAAAAATCCATAGATAGATCGTTTGTCATTATGTCCCGGGCTCCCTTACTTCCTTTACTTTCGTATTTTCGATCAATTTAATAATTGCTCACTCATTTTTTTAGCTTTGTTGACTAATTTTTTACCTTAGATTCATGATCATTCCTCTTTGGTATGATGTAAAATATTCAAGCGATTACTGCTTTTGTAACTTAACAGTTCAGAATTTTACCAGTCAATATAAAACGGAAAACAAACAAATTTGGTGGTAAAAGTCTGTCATAGCTTGTTTGTTATTATTTGCAACATGCTGTAAGGTTAGTGAAAGCTTAAAAAGAGTACTGTGAGTTTCCTCTTTAATTAGTGTTGTATTATCCGTTATTATTGTTGTTGGCCACATAATTGTGTAATTTCATCAGCTTTGGATTTTTTTTTATAATTTTTAATATAAAGGGTATCTTCAAATAATTGACAACCGGGCAATTATGGAGATAAAAACGTTTTTTTTTTAGTTTTTGTGAATCATTCTATAATCTCTGAATTAAAACTCTATGATGACAAAGATTTAATATACAGGATGTCCCACTTAGCTTATTCCTTGGGCATTCTCGGAAATGTATGGAGATATTGAAAAGGTCCTAATAATAAAAGCAAGCAATAGACTTTAAGGGGGTCCAACAAGATAATGGTTAAAAAAAGAAGTACCTAATTGGTTAAAGAAAAAAACGGAATATATCGTGGAGCACAATTAGAAACCTTTTATCTAGATAATAAATTCATAGGAACTGCAATTTTTTTTTTACTTTTATTTTAATTTGATTTACAGAATACAAAAATGTAGTTGAAATGTCCTTAATAATAATATCTGTTTCCAAATCCTCTACATATACCATAGACAAACATGCGGTATTGATGCCATGATATTCGAAAACTACGTGGTATACTAAATGTGTGTCTTCACATACTAGTTGGATACTAGCTGAAGTACCTGGTATACAATGAACGTACCTAGTACTGAAACATAACACTTTTTGCTGGTATCCTAATATTCAAATCGAGTAGGTGGGAAAAAGTTACAACAAAATTTCGATTTTTTTGATAAGCCATTTTTAATTTTATCAGAAATTTGTGTTAAAAAATTTGGTCGAGTAGCGAAACCGCAAAATTAATCGAAGTTCGGCGAAGCAAATCATATCGTTTTCCCAATATTATGAATTTTTAACCTAAGCTAAGAATAAAAAGATATAGCATAAATATTAAAATATTATTAAATATACAATTTTCTATAAAGCGCACCTTTGACTCCTCCAGCAAATTTTTTAATAATAAATTATTCATATAACATGAAATTAAAAACTATTTTGTGACATTTTTACCAAGAAACATTATACTTTGGCTTTTCAGTGAAATCGAATGTCAAACTATACTACAAACAAAATAGTGTGTCGGTAGTTGACTATACTACGTGGTATAGCTTTGGTATCAATGGGATGATATCAATACCATACTTTTGCTGTGCTAAAGTATTGCTACGAAGCTTTTATTAGTTATTAGGATTTTTTCAATATCTCCCCACTTTTGCTTTCCAATTATTTAGGTATATTTTCTTCTTCAGTTTCGAAATTGTGTGTCAAGAAATTAAAAATTTCGAAACTTAATCTCTTTTTTATTCGTTAAAATTCCCCTTTAGAGTTTTTTGCTAGATTTCTTTGTCTAAATCGAGCAAAAAATATTAGTAAGCGCATCAGGGTTGGAAACTGACCTTTATGAATTAGCTTTTTACGCCATTTTCATTCGGTGTTTAAATGGAGCGTTGCATTATTATTATTTTTACCAATTTATAAGCATGTTGGAGTAATTATTACTGACACTTAACATAGATCTATGTATATGCTGCCTAAATGCAATAAGCCAATTTTTATGAAGGTTTTTAAATCAGAAAATTATTTTTTGCTGATAACTCGATTTTGTTTCTACTAGCATTAAGATAAAAATTGGTAATCCTGAATTAAAATTTCATATAGCACTTTGTAAAGAAAATATAAGTGAAAAGAATATATACTTCCAAATTATTATTATAATAAGAAAATGATAAAGTAATGTTCAAGTATAATTTCGTAATATTTTTTTTTTCGAGTAATATATATGTAATATATTGTATATGGAGGGCAAGCACATTACACACCTATATATTTCTTAAATAATATTATTGTATCTCCACCAATTGTTAAGGCAAATCGATTAAAAAATGCTCATGTATAACTTCTGTTAAATTGTTGAAAAACATAAGAATTTTTAAAATAACATTTGAAAAAAGAAAAAACAAATAATCAAAAAATTGTGTGTCGAATTTCTACACGATAATTCTACAGAACAATAGCTAAAAACTCGATGTGTGTGCGCCATTTATACACATATTTATTTAATAATTATTAAATGCATAAATTGTTAATAGTAGCTAAGTTTTTTTTTCTTTTTTCTTTTCTTTTGCTAATTAACATGTTTTTCTTATTATTTGTAATAACATAATTATAATATAATAACAAAATCTCCAAACATCATACATGCATACATACTTTCAGTACATTTATTTATATTATTTATATAATTTGTCTTTTATCGCCCTTATGCGTGCATTTCATACAGATATGCAGATTCAAATATATAATTAATTTTATACTCTCTTAAACTTTTTTCTCTTTACAGAGTACATAATACATTATTACAATATATACAACTCCTTAAAATCATTTTTTTTTATACCAGTTTTATTAATTCTTTATTTTTTTTCTTTTCATTTTTTTTTTAATTACGTAACATCCAAACTATCTATTGACGAAATGCGTATAACTTTTTCTTTTTTTATGAAATAAAAATGAGCTTTCGATAAATTAAAATGTTTGTTGTTACACGAAATTGTCAGTCTGTTCTTAATGAATTATCTTATTTTGTATTTATCTTGCATTGTGTTGCCCATATGAAAATCAATAACTTTGAATTTAGATTTTGAAGGAAAAAATGGAAATTTTATTCTTTAAATTTATCTTGATTTCATTTTAAGCAAGAACTCAATTTGCTGATGTCAACTATTATAAAACCAGATTTATTCTAAATCATGTTTATAATTTTTTTTTAATGCTTTTAGTGCTTTGAATTATGATTCTAGAGATAATGTAAGGAATACAAAACAACCTTTCGAGCGAATTGAATAGATTGAAAAAGGCAACTCGATAAAATCAATCTGATTGACTAGATATACGATAGCACTTAAAATATGTTGTCTTTTTCTTTTATGATTAATTCATGCTATAATTTATGGTAATGACAGATTTATATCTTTGTTTTTTAATAATAAAATTTTCATAATATTTTAATTGAATTTTCATATTAAACGTGGCAATCCTTTATCTAACTTACATAAAACATGTTTTTTTTAGTTCGGGTTGTAATTTCTTACTTTGAAAAATTACGTTCATGTATATACGAAATTTACACGTTATCACTCTTTTTTGTTTGCTATTATATTCTAAGGTTTAGATACATCAATGATAAAATCATAGAATTAACTGAGACACATCAGCACAATTTAAATATTTAATTAGTAAATGCATATTAGTGGTATTTAGCGTTCGAAGACAATCATTTGCTGGAAAGTTTTAAGGTTTTTTTTACATGTCTTCCATTTTAAGACAATCAGACTATCAGAACCAGCTTAACACAAGCTCGCTGCATGGACACGTTTCATAACAATACATGCGTTTCATCACTTAGTCGGTGTTAGTATTAGTATCTTACCCTAAACATAGACCAAACACCAGATGAAATGTCATGCAATGCGACATAGAACAAAAAGATAAAAAACTAAATTAAATCTAATAGAAGATTTAATATTATATAAACGTTTTTTAAAGACATGCTTAGAGTCGTCAACAACAAAATGCTCAGTCAAATTATTAACAGCAATGCACATGCGATTAATAGGCTCATACATGCCATAGTTAGACCTTGAGGAGTTGACATGCAATAGAGGTAGCCTTCTTAAATTGTGCCTATTATCGCGGAAAGCGATTTTGTCAAATAACAACGGGGAATCAACATTCGCGTTTAAGAGTTGGTGAAAAAAAGTTGCATCGGCAACCATGCGACGTTTCTCAACTGAGTGCATGTTCAAAAACTGAAAGCGATCCGCATAGGGTGGAAGAATCAATGAATTATTCCAGGGTAGGTGCTTGAGAGCAAATCGTAAAAAGTTTCTTTGAACAGACTCGGTGCGCTCGATGTGTGTACCGTAAAAAGGAGATCAGACCTGGCTAGCGTATTCAAGAAGTGGTCTCACAAAGCAAGTGTACAAACGCAATGTTATAATAGGATTCGAAAACTCTCGGGACCAATGTTTTATAAAACCCAGAGGAGAACTAATCTTTGATACCATGTAGTTTATATGGGAGATGAAATACAATCTGTGGTCACATTAGACACTCAAGTCATAGACAGTGTCCAGTTCAGGCCTCGAAACTTCCTCATCTTAGCCTCAAGGCAAAAATACATCCAAGCCCGTCTCAGGTCTGGTGTCTCTCAGGCTTCTTTGCAGCTCGCCTCAAGGCTTGCCTCAGAGAATTGAAAGCAAAATGATACCACCGGGTTCGGTGCTGTCATTGTAATTTTGATAGTATATCTGTTGACAGAAGTAGGCCTGAGAGAGAGAAATTTTCAACATTGAGCAAAGCGCACCATGCGGCTAGGCCTTGAGGCTAGCTGCTGGCTTGGTGTTGTGTTGCATCATTTAAAAACTTGTGTTGGAAATTTTGACAACGCCGCGAGGAAGCCTCAAGGCGTGGATGTGTTTTTACCATCAAGGCTTTGCTTAATGTTGCAAATTTTTCTTTCTCAGGCCTACTTCTGTCAACAGATATACTATCAAAATTACAATGACAGCACCGAGCCCAGTGGTATCATTTTGTTTTCAATTTTCTGAGGTAAGCCTTGAGGTGTGCTGCGAGGAACCCTGAGAGAGGGTAGACTTGAGGCTTGCTTGGATGTGTTTCTATCTTTGGCCCTTGTTACCCTCAGACTAGATAAATAAGCTTCATCTGTACTCGTAGAATTGCTGTACTCATGAAAAGCTCCAAATAATCGTCAACTTCGGTAAGTTTCATCGTTATCACTAAAATCTTCAACATCACTTTCTTCTCAATATGCTGTTATTCAGGCATGTATTCAGAAAATATAGTAGCGGGGGTGTATGGTCCGAGAATTTCTGCTTCTCAGTCTGTAGATATAAAAGAGACTTTTTTAGTACCCATAAAAATGCAATGCAACCGAAAATTCTCTAAAAAAAACCCCTAAACGGTCGCAATATTTCGTAAAAGGTGAACAACTCTATCCTCCGTAATTTTTCTTTGTCTAACATTATGTTTATGTCTTATTTGAATAATTCATTTTTATTCGAAATTTACAAATGTCAAATGCAATTGTCGGCAAAGTAGATGTATGCTGCAATTAGGCGTCGTAAATGAGGGAATTTTTCTGTTGAGGCCATGGTACAAAGGTTAACAAGTATGGCCTTCTCGAACTGTCGACTGTCAAGTTACGACATATTGTGTTAATTTTCTTCGTTTGAATTTCAATCAGCCTCAATCAAGGGAAAATATTATATTCTAAATGGAAATTTCTTTACTTTTCAGCAACCATTTATACACTTATTTCTCGATCCAATTACTGCGATTTTTTTCTTTGGAAAGCTGAAAAATGGAAACTTTTGACCGGCTGTAAAATTTATAACTTAATACTGCACAATTCATTATTTTGCTGATAGTTACCATTCTCATTTCAACCCGTCAAATCTAGCGCTCCTCTACAAGTCCTATATCAGACTTAGAATTGAATACAATTCTCACATCTGGGCTGGGGCTGGTTGTACAGCCTTAATTTAATTGCATAGTGCTCAAAAGAGACCCTTCAAGCTCATTGGCGATTTGACGGAATTAACGCTTCTACAGAATTCAAAGAGAATGCTTCTTCTCACCTTCCAAAAAATTAATAATGAAGGCTTCCTTTCACCTTACTGGTCATGCGGAGGTAAGGTGTGATAGCCACTTTATATACCTACCCGTCCACACCTTTCATAAAATGTTTTCAGAATGCATCAGAAATGCTTCCGTTTCCCACTGGGAGTTGTTTCATCGAACTCGTTTTCCATTGATTAACTGTTCTTGAAATATCAATGGAAATCAGTATTAGAATGTGGCAATAAAAAGCAACAACCTGAAATAAATAATGATGTTTGATTCGTTGGTCATTCCACGAAATTTAGAAAGCGTAAAAAAATGCGTTGACGTCTTTTCTGATTATTAGAGGCCCGCACAGTATTATAACAGATTTTTTTTTTTATTTTAGTAGGTGTATTCAAAATCAAAATTTCCAGAGATTTTTTGTGAAGCCGGCGCATTTGTGGCCGTGTTTTTAATGTGTTGTGTCATTTGTTCCTGTTGATACTGGCAATGTTGAGAGTAATTGTAACAATAAATAGATGTTTAGGAAAACATATTCATCATAACTCATTAAACCTTCTATGGCACTCACATAGAATATCAAATTTTGTGGAATTCCGATATTAATGCTTGATGCCATTACTGAAACTCGCCTTTCCTCTGAGAATACCATCTTCTTTATAAAATGCAACAAATTGATCAAGGCTATCAATTCAGTTACGCTGTTTTTCAAAATTTCTTTTTGAAATATGGTATGAAAGAAAAATTGCAAGTGGAGCTGCAGGGCTATCTATGAAACTTTTTATCAGCCCAGGCCATGTTCATGTATATAATTTTTAAGTGTAACCAGTAACTTATGAAAGAAAAGCGAATAAGAAAAGTGCCTCCCGGTAAAATATGAAATGAGAGCAAAGACAAAGCCACTCATACTTCAGGTCAAGGCATCGTCAATTTAGTACCCATATAGGGCGTTTCTGGTTTTATTTACACTTTTAAACTTTATTAGTGTGTTTAATAATTCGAACGTTTACTCAGTAATCTATCTCACTTTACTTAAATTTCTGAAAACTGTAATAACTACTTCTTAGGGTACGTGCACAACAAGACGAGGAGAGCCCAGGCCAGGCGAGGCGAGGCTATATCATCAGTTGAATAAATAAAATGATTGTTCACTGTACTATGAGAGTGTTCATAATATATTCATATTCTTATATGTTTTTTCTTTGATATAATTGAAGGTTTCTAAACTCATTCTCATATATTGGAAGAATCTATCAGGATCAGTCTGTAAATAATATAATCCGTAGATGATGGAATTCGCCAAATTCGAGACGTTTCGTATTTATCGGGTGGCAAGCAAAATCTGTGGAAAGTACACTTATATGAAAAATGCAATATAGTCGCATTACGTGACAAACATAAAATTTCTTCTTCAGAATGTGATGACATAATTTATACTCTCACTTCGCGATTTACCAAGAAACTGGACGCCTTGTTGTAAACCCTAGACCTTGAGATGTATCTTTACCTCGCCTCGTCTCGTTTCGCATCACCACATCTCGGTGTTCATGTACCCTTAGGATGATAGATTTTACTGTAAAACTAATAACTTCATGCATAAAAGGTTCCCATTGAAAATAATAAACGAATTTTCGTTTGATTGATTTTTTCCCATGATTTCTTAAAATTATAACAAAAAATGAAACTGAAAATTAAAGACTTACAAGGAATTACAATTAAAGCGATTAAAGAATTTTCCTCCTTTTATATCAACCACCCTATAACTTCTGGATACACCCTATT
Source organism: Dioctria rufipes (assembly GCA_963924295.1). Lineage (NCBI taxonomy): Eukaryota > Metazoa > Arthropoda > Insecta > Diptera > Asilidae > Dioctria > Dioctria rufipes. Next base: position 304,812,826 of record OZ002740.1, read on the forward strand.
ACGACAATTTATTAGATAGTTAATCATTTGACATTTTCAATTCATGTTTCTCATCCTCAGTTTGGTATTCATGACCCCAACAGGGATTTTATTTCAGTGTCTTTTATTTAACTATAAACATACCATTAATACCAATTATTCACATAAAATTTAAAAGACTCAAAGTCTTTAGTTTAATATTTATACAAAATGTAACCCCTTTTACGTTTTGCACCTTACTTTCATTTAAATTCAGCGATTTTCTTATAGGTATGAGCATTTCAAGCTATTTTGTCAAGATATGTTTAACCCTGTAGTGCAAACGTAGACATGGAGGGTGATTCTGATCTTTTGTCGTACTATTTAGTCGTGAATTTTGACATATTTTGTCGTACTTTTCTTTTAACACAGTTCATTTTGTGTCTTTACTATTATCTACCACAAAATAAACTATAATGAATTTTCGGTGAACAAACGTCAAAAAACACGACTAAATATACGACAAATTAGTCAACTGCTCCCAGAGGTTGTGACAAAAATTTGACACTGATAAATGGAAATTCTACACCTAATTAGAGCATTACAAGTGCTTAAATTCCAAATATTATTTTGAATTTGTAATGTAAAGTGTCATTTTCAGTTCATTCTACGTCATGGAAGGGCTGCTGACCTGAATAAAAACACGAAAAAATCAGTAGAAAAGTTCATTTCATTTAGTCGATTATTTTGACATTCAAGTTCGACAAAAGATCAGAATCACCCTCCTGATAGGCCCAATTGAAAAGTTAATGGAAAACAAAAAATGAACTATTTGAAGTAATGTTTCCATATCTCAGGTTGCTTACTATATATATATATAATAGCAAAAGTCATAAACTTATATGCAGAAAACTTTCAAAAGTTGCAAGCATTTTCGACAGAGCATGTTAAGGGCCTGAACACATACAAGAATAGACTGTGCTTTCTGTCTGTACTGCTGTGGAAAATGACAGAAAGTACATCTGTTTACAACACGTTCATTATATTTCTCCAGAATATTCCGGAAATATTGAAGAAAATAGCCGTTATGATTTTCAAGAGATATTTGATTTATTTTTTATTATGAGTTCAATAAATCAATTGCAGAATAATAATTGTCTTATTTAATAAATATCCATTCACATTTTCAAATTTAGAGCATTGGGCCTGTACGCCGTGAGGTATACAATGGCGTGATTTAATTCCAAAACTGCACTGTAGGGTTAAGAAAATTTGGGAAGATCACAAAAAGGGTTGCACTATTTGGGGTGCAGAGCATGATAGGACATTATTAAAACTGCGAGCTTTTAAACTCCTTGAATTCCAAAAAAAAAATACAAAAAAAATATGGGGTATAGGAAATGTTAAATAATTATCTGACTAAAAATTTTTAAATCATTGTCATTAGACATATCGTTATAGGGTGATTATTTTTTTAATCAAAGTTTAACCCCTCCAACGCTTAACTTCAGTCAGCCGTAAAAATTTTTTTTATCTCATTGAGACCACTATGAATGGTACAGTAACGCACCCTGGATTTGGCTTTGGGGGGGGGGGGGGGGGCAAAGGTGTCCCAAGTCCTAACAAATCAGAAAAATAGGGCTTTAAAGTCGCGTCCTGCACCCATCTGAGCACTTAAGCACTGCTATTGAAGATTAAAAGGTTTTATTTTATCGGACTTTGTAATAATATACAGACCCCATTTTATACGTAATTTGTAAATTATGTTCAGAAAACTGACATTCTGGAGGGGGACCGGTCCCGTTCGTCCAACCTCTCGGTGCGTCCTTGGAATGGAACACACTATAGCTGTGTTCTTTTCTGTACCTTTTTCTAGAACTCCCATATACTGGATAGAACAAATTGTTCTCTCGATTAAAGCGAACTATTTGTATTGTTCGCTTCATTTAAAAATCTTCTATGAAAATTTATGAGGCGTTGCGTCGTGTATCTTTTGCTCTGCCCTGTTCTGCGGACACAAAAGAACACAGCTTATATAATGTTAGAATGTAATTGTAGAATTCAAAAACAATAATTCTTTTATTTATACAAAAGCTATAAACTTCCATAAATCCTAGATATGCCTTGAATAGCGATTTTCAAAGAATATAATTTTTTTTGGACCACTTATCATTTACTTCCGGCCGCATAAAATTTTTTAAACAAATTTTGAATGTGAGTGTGATGTATGAAGATAATAAAATAAATAAATACATGTGTTTGTAAATATTGGTAATTTGGTTTTTTTTGTTCAGTTTGGACGTAATTTTTGTTCTTATACATATAGGTATCAAAACTAGTCAAGGTAAGACGTTAGAAGTTAAAACAATTTCGATTGGTCCCGGAAAAATATGTTAAAATCTGTTTGGGTGGGCTGAAATAATTAGTAATTTTTTGCAAAGTCTCTATTATACCTTCGCTGGGGATGTACTATAGTAAAATATTTACTTTGTAAAGTTGGTAGATGTATGGTTGTATAATTTCGACTGAGAAAACACATCTGAAGCGAAAGCAACGACAAAAGCTGCTAATTTGCTGTACTAATAGAAATGTTATGACAATGGGGTCTACATTTTCTAGCTTTATTTCGATAATAGACTTACAAGATGAAATTGATTGTGGAACTTGATAAATATTATTTGAATTTCATATTAATTTTACATTCTAGTTGTCGCTTGAGTATTGATCAATGGGCACAATTTGCCATTATGGCAAAACACTTGTGACTTGTGACACCGAATCAATGTTTGGTTTGCCCCGCCCCCAAAGGGGTTCAAACTCAATTTGTTATCCTTTACCATCGATAAACGCTTTATGAAATATTTACATTTATATGAACTGCATTATTATACTCGACTAACAATATGATTCTTTTGTACCTGCCCTTCACAAATTTTCTTACTCCACTCCATATGCCTGCTAAATTATAAGTTATTATGCAGCCGACATTCTATATAAAAAATGTTCTTAATATGATTCTGTCTAATATGAGTGTATAGATACTTTGCCTAATAATTGTTGATATGAATACAATTATAAAAATAATAATAATCATTAACCTTGTAGAAATAGTATAGTTAGTCATATAAAAGGGTTGCCATGATATTGCTAAATAGTTACGAAACTAATCTGTCATTTGGTGATACTTGAAAGCTTCCAAATTGTTTGTGTTAATTATCGTTAGGTTCCAAAATGTTTTATTGAGACAAAAACTTTTAAGCTTTGTATTGGCTAGATGTCCTTTATTAGTTAAAAGATCATTTTATGATCAATTTTGTTACCACGTTAATATGGGTGAGCTTTTCGATTATGATTATTAAGACATTAGGATCGTTACAGGGCTCTTATCATAAATATTTCTTTCATTCTACATAAGTCTAAAAATCTTAAGGCACCCGTCTTGTTTTTATGATTCTTGCGTCCGATGTTCGAAAATCGTTTCTAATTTTGTCTTTCGTTTTTTTTTTCTATATTCTATTCCTATTTGAGACTTACTATCAGTATAAAGTTTCGGAACATCAACTCTTGAACATAATGAAGTTTTTATCCGGGAGCATATACATATATATACCTATAACAAGTGTATGTTTTGTTTAAATGCGTTATAATTTTTATCTAATTTTAAATAATTTTTCAGCAAATATTTATTTCATAGGCAACAAATGCTTACTCCAAGTAACCAATTGGTTAAATTTTGTTAAATAAGATAAAAATCATACAAACTACAAACCTCGCCATATCTATTCCATTTCAATGTTATATATATTAGGGATATACAATTTAAATGTACATTTAGTAAAATAAAAAATAAAAATCATATTAATATTTAGGAAAGATTATTAGATTTACCATTATCAGCTCAAACCGAAGCCCTTGTCTTTCAGTTAAATGTTAAATCTCCTAAAGTTTTCTTAATATTTTTAGTCGAAATTTTACAATATAAATATTTAGTATATGTACACATACTGGGATATTATTAACGAAAAATAAAAAATAAAATAAAATAAAAAATAAAATAAACGTATACGTAGGCAACGTTTTTCTTTTTCTTCACCAGTGCAAATATTACAGGGTGATTCCTCAAGATTTTATTGTCTACTATACATATTATACATATATAGTACCTACCCGTCGCAATCTTCATTTTACATTTAAATTTTTTCGTATAATTGCTTTTTTCTTTTCTTTTATAATCAGTATACCTTTAAACATTCAGTTCTTTGATTATCTTACACACATACTATAATTACTGAAAACATTAAGTATTTTTGTGTTAAAGTTGATTTAATTTGTTTAAATAATGACAATTAACAAAAAACATGACAAGTAATTCCATAAAAAAAAAAAACAAAACAAAATCCAAACTGTCCACTAAATGAAATTTGTAGCTCGAAATACGATTGAATGTTACTTTAGTTAATTCATATAAATTACAATTATTATGAAATTAATTAAATAGAAAAAAGAATAATTAATTTTAACAATTACAATTTGCATTTGGGGTGCCCTGAGGTTGGTCTGTCAGCCTTTGACCTTTTGGCCCACCTGCTACCAGTGTTGGATCTGAGTCTAAGCTTTCAGACATTTTGTCACAAATTATATCGACCAGTCGCTCAAATACAGCCTACAAGATTATATTTTAGTTTATTAAGAAATGTTAATTAGCAGCTGGCTAAGTATTATTTTACCTTGACATTAACATTTTCCTTTGCTGACGTTTCAAAAAATTCCACTCCCAACTGATCGGCTAATTGCTTTCCTCGTTCAAAGGATATAACACGTTCATCTTCCATGTCACATTTGTTTCCAACGAGAATTACTTGTGCGTTATCCCATGAATATGTTTTAATTTGAGTTACCCTGAAATAGATGTTTCTTTTTTAATTAATATCGTTTTATATATATACCAAGTATGAGTATGAGAATATTTCAAAAGTAATCAAAATCATTCTTTCATTGCGGTTAGATGATAGCTGGTTCAAGGCATTTTTATAATTGAACATTTTTTTTGTATGAAGGCGTAACTTCTATTTTTAGTATACAATTAATTTTGCTAAATATCATGTTTCATTTTCATTCATACTTAATAATTTTTCTGGTGTACTTTGAGCAGGGTTAGTTGTCATTGAATTGTCGTATCGATAACAGCAAGTATGGTAGTCTACATATATCTACGTTACGGGTGAGTAGCTCCTACTTGATTTTATACTAGCTAATAACTTAGGAATACAAAATCAAGGTAATAAATAAATTTTTAAAAGACAGAGAGCTATGGATTTGATCTTTGATATGCTAGTGTGTACGTTCAGAACACTGACATGTATATAAATAAACCACTTTCATATTTCTGTCTCTTTCCGTGAGAGCTTTCCCACTGAATTGTAACGATTAGGAAGGAGAAATTACTTGTAAAAGACACTTCCTTCGACTCATAATTAAAATTTAACGATACAAATAGTCCCAAATACCTTTGTGGTAAATTCGGTAAATCCCACTGACATGCATATAGGTAAATTCCCAATATAGCGGCAGTTTACGACAGTTGGAAACATTGACAGTGAGAGCATACTTTCTGAAATCAAAACTGGTTCCACATGAAACAGGAGATCAGTCAGTCCATTTATACATATGTCAGTGGTTGAGGAACACAAAATCTTAGAATATTGAGACAACAGGAAGTGTTGATACCTGAAAAATTCATTTGCATGAGCGCGGCTTTTTTCAGAGTATCACGAAGTAGGTCAGAATTATATTGAAGAAAGAGACAAATTTATTTTCAGCTGTCAAACAAAGTCTGCCTAATTTGAAAGAATTTGAATCTTGAGAAAATAACGACGTGAGAAATCATTTTTTTTGGCAAGTATAGTTATAAAATATTATTTTGTGTATTTTTATATTAAATTAAATTGAAATTAATAACAAAAACTATGAAATCTCGAAGATTTGTTTACGTTTGTGACTCCTGAGAAACTCCCTGGATATTTTGGCGAGTGGCAGCGACTAAGAGCATTTTCGGTGGGAGGAACTGTTGTATTTTCAACCATATATCTTGTTGCCCCGCTCTCTATATTGATTCTATTACATGGCTGCATTGAGCTTTCACTACAGCGGCAACATATACTAACACAACCAGAATTTGATTACGCTAAATATGGCTTATCACACTTCCTGTATCCTCTGTATTCTAAGACAAAAATACATAGGTTGAAAGTATGGAATGAAATTTCTATGTCTGATCATAGACTCATTAGATTTGATTTGATCTAACACGCCGTAGGAGAATATAATTCCCACATTAACCGGTAACTCATCAAGGAGCTTTACTTTATACACCTATAAGTGGTTGTCCTGACCTTGTTCGAAAAAAAGAGTTGTCCTGTGATAAAAAAAAATGTAACCAAAGCAGGAGATGGAGGTCAATAAAAAAAGGAACTGAGCAAGAAAACAATGAAGGTCAGAAAACTATTCAATAGTGTAGAATTTTCTGGCAGATGGGGTGAACACAAAACGGATATAATAAAGGAGGAACTAAGAAGTTCTAAAAGAAAAATTTGAGCTCGTTGATGGTAAAGACCAGCAGTCAGTAGTTGTCGGGCTCCCTAAGAATCATTAAAAATGTATAAGGATGCTTACCAAGAATTTCGAAGAAGAAGTTAGGCTCTTGCTAGAAACACAGTTCTTTGGCTGTTCCATTACCGGAACCTAATCAATGTTGTCAATTATAAAGTTTTTAATAGAAACAGAAGTTTAGTGTGTAGAATCTTTATTAAATTGTACTGATACCTCAAATCTTACTGGACATATCTTAGGAGATTTTTATATTTAAAACAAAAAAAAAGATCTAGCTTCCTGGTCAATTTATTTTGTACCGTTAGCCTATTTTCATTCCCACTAAGTCTATGGAAAAATCTTAGACTTATCATTCTAAGCGAAATTTTAACAAAGTAATCGCTTCAATCCAAACACAACTAGAAGCAATAGAAATGGATTTATGTATATTTGCAGATATAAAGGGAGGAGGTGTTGATACGACCAAACTAGGTATGGTGAAAGATGGATACAGCGACGACTTAGTGATGACAAATGGGGCAAGTATGATTGTTTTTCAGACTTCCAATGCTGGGTGGAGAGGATCTTACTCGCTCCAGTGAAGCAAAGTACTTGGGAATCATGCCCGATTCCAAGCTAATCTGCAAGGTTAATTTAGAAGAACGCGTGAAGAAGGCCAGCATGGTCTTCTACACGTGCAAGAGAATATTTGGCAGAAATTAGGGATTAAAACCCAAAGTGGTACGGTGGATGTACACAGCCATAATTCGGCCCATCCTCTGCTATGCCTCCAGGGTCTGGTGGACGGCACTGACGAGAAAATTTAATCTCGAGGTGCTGTCAAAAATCCAGAGGGCGGGTTGTATGGGAATACTGGTTATCTGCGCACCACGCCCACGGCAGCACTGGAGGTCATGCTTGACTTACAGCCGCTGGACCTCTATTTCAGAGGTGTAGCGGCAATAGTGATATCAGGCTGAGGGCATGGGGTTGGTGAATGGAGAGGGGTGTTGGGCACTCTAATGTACTCAAAAAGAACACTTGTATTTATTGCAGGGAAGAAACAGACTACCAAGTACCAGTCTTGACTTTTGGTGGGGGTGTGAATGCAATTATGCCTACCAGGAGTGACTGGGATGGGAAAGAGTTGATCGTAGCATCCGATAATTCTATTTTGACGGATGGTTCCAAGACGCATGTGCTGGACTGTACTTCAGATATCTACAGTGGTACGAGTCTTATAGACTGCCTGATAAATGCCGTGTTTTTCAGGCAGAACTCGCAGCGATTTATCAGGCGGCAACATTGGTATCTACATACAGGGCGTCTTCATGGCACATATGCATATATACTAATAGCCACGCAGCCACAAAGGCGCTGAATGCTGTGCTGGTAAAATCAAAATTGGTGCAGTTATGCAAGACTAGCCTTGAGGTATTGGCTAAAGGGCACAGGGTGACCCTATTTAGGTACCTGTCCATAAGGATATCTCAGGCAATGAGATGGCTGATGAGTTGGCCACAAAATGCTCCTAATTGGATAGCTCCGTAGCGGTAACTTTTGTAAGGATTCCAATCGGAGTAATAAAAGAGGAAATCATCAGGGGTGCCTATCAAAATGCAAGCCTCCGGTGGACCAACAATGATACCTGTCGCATTGCGAGGCAAATGTGGCCCGCATATGACAGAAAAAGGACAAGGGTGCTGCTTAATGGTAGCAGAACAAACACCAAGAATCTAGTGGGGGGCCTTACGGGTCACTGGGCTATAGGTGACCATGCTAGAAGACTGGGGATAGCGGAGAACGATTTCTGCAGGAGCTGTAAAGACTCGGAGGAAATCCAATGCGTCCAACACGTGCTTTGCGAATGACCCGCTCTGATGAATAAAAGAAGTAGGCTACTGGGTATCTACTTCTTTTCAAGTCTGGGGGAACTCAAAGCAAGGAATTTAGATGTATCCTGAGTTTTCTGAGATAAGCAGGATCGATCTAGGTAAAGAGTCTTGGAGATATCTTGAGTTCCCCAAAAGAAGCAGGATTGATCTGGGGAGACTTGAAGAGGTTATCCCAATGGGGCCTAGGGATACAATGGACCCATTAGAGGTCTAAGTGATGCAGGCTAGTTGTATTGCGGTACCAATCTTACCTAATTAGTCCACATTTCGTGTCTAAACAAAGGTCCAAATAAATCTCAGCAAAACATCTATTGTTTTCCGTTTATGAGAACAAAGAAGCTACCACTAATAACTCCATCTATCAATAGTTCTAATTTAATTAATTAATTAATTTAATAACAGTAATTCATATTGTATTACCATGTGAACCATGTTTACGTCGGATCTCTATTTATTTTGCAGGTGAGTGTGAATTTTGATAACAACTCCAGAAAATTCGTACCTACCCCAACTCATTTATTAACAATCAGCCAGAAGGTTCGACAGAGGTTAATTAATAAGTTGGGTTCGATAGGAATTTTCTGGAGTTGTTTGCTCGCAATTTTGAGCATAGGAGTAATATTGACTCCTGACAGAATTCACATATCTCTCAACTTAGCTTCTTACATAACTCGAGGCTAGAAATATTTACTACCGTGATGGTAGAATTAAGTAGTTTCTACGATACAACGATACAAAAGGCAAATATTACACAGGGTAATAAAAAAAAAAAAATCACTAAAACTTCAGAGACTTTTCTTCATATAGAAAGTAACTACCAGAAAACCACTTCCCTTCCTTCCCGTACACATACTAACAATAAATTACGGTTTGATACAATGTACCAACTACAGAAGAAATTATCACATCGACACGGATGTTCAAAAAAGTCAAAAGGACAATTATCAACCAGAGGACAAGATAAACCTCGATATGAGGGCTAAGGATAAGCCACAACGACCAAAGAAAGCCAAGGAAGATGAAGAGATCATCAAATTTGAGGTCAATCTTAAAATTTGTTTATTCAAATTGATGTTTTACAGCAACTATCCATCAAATCTACTTTTGTATGTACGCAGCCTGTATACCTGCGACTGATAAGGTAGTCCTGTTTTCAGATAGGTAGAATAAAACAACATCTTCAAACATGGATTGCAATGCAATTATCGAAGGAAAAGGGAATATAATTGGATTTATAAAACATTCGTAAATCTATTGACATTAACTAAAAAGTCTTATATCACACCGACATAATACGAGCGCTTTATGTTTAGTAAAAATCAAGTGGATTAACTCCTCTAAAACTCACCAGTCTTGAACCGAATTAAAGCTTTCTTCATTTGTAATATCGTACATCAGAATGAAACCCATTGCACCTCTGTAGTAAGCAGTTGTGATTGTTCTGTATCGTTCCTGGCCAGCTGTGTCCTAAAAGAAAAAAATATGTTTTTATAAAGGCTTTCATTAAGGGAATAAATAATCGCTTTCTTGTACAAATAGTTGTATTCTAATTATAAATATCATCTTAAGACCTTAATGCTACGAAAATTAATTAATATTTTTGATTTTCAGAGTGCATACTTTTAGGAGTGTATAAGCTGAAATTGATAAACCGAATTGCTTGTTCCTCGTCCTACTATTAAATGGCTCATTTCTAATTACAATTTAATCAATCTTTTTTATCAAAGATAAATACAGAAAATAATCTGAATTAAGGCTATTAACAATGTTTGATATAATCAGGAATTTTCTTTATCTTTAATAAATCCCCACAATTGTTGGTTCGTGGCGTGGGGGTGATATAATTATCAAGCTTAGGATTAATGAATAACTTTTAAGACTTTAGGAAAGAGTTTTGTTTACTTTTCAGCTTTGCATTGAAATTAATTTATTTAACATCTGGCTACGTGTTAAAAGTAGCCTTTAGTGAATCAAATGAAGTCAAAGACTATCAGATTATAATATGCTACTCTATTAGGAATTTTCATAATTCGGATGTAATATTAAATAGTATGCACATGGACTCGAATTTTATGAATTTTTGGGGGACAATATTGATAATGCTTAAATAATTCGAAGCAGAGGGAATTATGTGCCTAGAAAATAATCTCAGGATTACTCTAGCAAGCATTTATTTCTAAAATTGGTTTTCAGTGATTCGCTGTTAAAACTGGATATTTGGTTTTTAAGACTTGAGCTGTTATCTCCTGCTAATTCGTTGCATAGACGACAGCAGTAACGTCACTAATACACAAGTGAAGTCAAAGGCTATTGGTAAAACCCAAGAGAAATATTTCCCAAGCCATGAAAAAAAAAATTCATATGTGTGTGTGCTAGTCCGATTCTCTAAAATCTTTTATATTGATTCTTATGGAAAAGTGATTTGAAATTGATTTTTATGCTATAGAGCCTAAGCGACTATCTATAGAGGAAAACAATCTTCCAGTAATATTAAACTTAGCTTTGTTTTGATTAAAAAGGAAGCTTATTATTTTACGCTGAATACCTCTCATCTGAGTATGTGTGTATGTGTAACCGTTTTCCAAATCTGCAGGAAGATTCATTCGAATTCATCGGACCATAGAACAATCGCTTATGCAATTATTACTCAATTGAGAATTTTGTTTAGGGAATCGTTGACTTTGGTTAAGATAAATTTTTTAAATAATTTTGTTAGGTAAGATATAAAAATCCGATTATGGTTGGGAAGATTGAAGGAGCTATTCAAAGCAAAATTTTTTTAGTTTTACGTAAGCACACTACAAATATTTTAGAATGTTAGGACTAAGTTAAGGCTCTTATGTCGTAGTGAGGGAGTCTGTTTTATGGCTTGGGAAATATTTCCTGAGGATTTGACCACTGGACAATTATTGCTGACTGTTCAATGGCAGCAGTATATATATATATTTATTGGTCATAAAAATTAGTGCGCCGAATTTGTAAATCCCCTGCATATGTCTAGAAGTCTCCCAGCTTCTCATAGCAGGAGTCATTGTAATCCTCATTGTTTGTGGGATTTTGTTAACTAAGAAAATTAATGTTACACCACCCATTGCAAATTAATAGAATATATTTAAATATGTTTATAAGAAAATCCATCGCATATTTTGTAATAGTATACTAAAGTAGAGTATAGGTTCAATGAGCCATAGGGAACTATGCTAGAAGCATAGCAGCGAAAGATTTCTGCAGGAGCTGTAAGGACTCGGAGGAAATCGAATCAGTCTGTGGCGACGCTTTTGTCATGTTTGGTTGATTGACCAGTTGGGTGTACTTTCGTGGAATTACAAACACCGCTGTAACCGCTACATTTAAATTCTAGCAAAACATAGTTTGAGATACCTTGCTGAGTAAAAAATCGCTTTAGCTAGGTAGGCGAAGAAAATTTTGTAAATAATAAATAGATTTTTCTTTGTGTCAATTAGTTTTTTCTCAGTTGATGTACAACAGGCGACAATATTTATAAAAGATTTAATAAAATGGAAAATAAAATAATGTTCTTGTATGTTCTAGTTTACTTTACAGCTTACCAGGACGAAATAGATAATATTCCTTTCAGCCTCTTTAATGAACAATCTCACAAGCTTTCAGTCTAAGAAGCCGGATTAAAGGACAAATATTTACAGAAACGGACTCTAAAATTACAGAAAAGGACTTACAAATTAAAGAAAAGGATTTGACATTACAATATCTCGACTTCTCTTTGCCGTAAGAGTTTTATGCTGTCGTTCTACATATACTCACCTCAAACTCTACTATTATTAGTCTTTCGATATATTCAAGACTTTCGTAAAATACATAACATATCAGCTACGACTGGAGGCTGTTGGTTATTAACAGCCATTGGTGCTGCCATTATAACTAGACAACATTAGTTCTGTCTAGGTTTAGCCGAATTAATAGATATATCGACGTTTGTCATCCATCAAGCTGTACCTCACACCTTTAACCTCAAGATTCTGTGAAACTAGTCTTACACTACTATCTATTGTGTCAAGAATAAAATCTACCAGGTGTCGAATACTCTGGTGACTTCAACTACAAGATACTAGTCGAGCTACCTTATCAAAAGCACAAAGAATATATATTAGAACAAATATTCTTTTAACACGTGCTTTGAGAGTGCACTGCTTTGATGAGTAAAAGAGGTAGGCTATTGGGTAGATACTTCTTTTGAAGCTTGGGGGAGCTGCTAAATAAGGAGCTCAGATGTATCCTGAGTTTTCTGAGAGAAGCAGGACGGATCTCGGTAATGAGTCTTAGATATATCCTGAGTTCCTTAAGGGAAGCAGGATGGATTTGGGGCTGCTTGAAAGCTGAAACCTAGATATATAGGGGCACAATGGACCCACTAGAGGTCTAAGTGATGCAGGCTAGTCGTTTAGAGGCCTCCCTCATTATCTAACCTAACGTAAAGTAGAGTATAGTTACCACTGATAAGTTATTAATCTGTGGCGACAGTGCGTTATTCAATTTTTAACTTATGTTAGAAAATGTTGATGCTTCCCTAGGGCTTACAAGATGTTTACAATAGAGGAGTAATTTACCCTTACATTATACCTTAACAATAGGATTGTTTGCAGCGGGCCATGATGGAAATTTGGACAAGAGTATGGCGAAATAGTAGTGCATTCGTAAGGCTCCACAATTTAGCTCCACAATTTAGGACAGCTGAAAGGCAATATTGGCGCACGGGAATCTGTAGATGACCAATCGTACACAACTGAGAGACCTCCGACGAAAGTTCTCAACCATATTTGCCTTGAAATAAAAATTTGCCACAGTATCAACAGTTCCCAGAATTAAGGACACATACAACATTCACTTATACCACGTAAAGCTATTTTCATGTAGAACTGTAACAAGACCTCTTTTCTGATTGTAAGTGCTGTCGTTAAATATTATGTTGAGCTCTTCCGTTTTTAATTCTATTCATGATCTTGTACGTTAATGTCTCCATAAAACCTAACTTAACTCTACTGTGAGGTCTGCCAGTGACAATTAGGATTAAAATTTGTGTTATATACTTATTAAGAATATGTTGTAATGTCGTAGCTGCCCAGCTGTGTTAAGATGTTATAGCTATGGGATGTTCCATGCAGAAAAGGTTGAGTGAGCGATAAAGCAAGAAATAGTGTATGACAGAGATGCTATCCTTTTTTGAATTAGGAAGACCACAATTTATTAAATGAAACCAGTACCTCAAATCAAAATTTCGGAGATGTAAAGAACAAGCTAAAGAAGGACAAAAGAAAAGGGAATAGAAAAAAATAGAGTTTTAGAGATGGGCCTACAAGTGGGGGAAAGAAAAAAGGCCATGAACAATTTTGAAGTAGTACTTTGAAATAAAAAAAAAAATAATAGTTTAAATAAATTCAAAATGAGAATCAGTAATGATTTGTAGTGATCAGATGAAAGCTAAGTTAGTACTGGAATGTGCGATTGTTCTTCAAGGGGTCGGATATAAAAAATATTTCATGACTGATAAAAGGAGTCGCCTTCGACCAACTGCAGAAGAAAGCTTTCGTATTGAACAAGGAAGTTTCCCTTACCAGAAAAACCTAAGAAAATTAAGGATGATTAGAAAAGAAAGAAATCTATGTGTGGAATATATAAGATTAGACTTAAGATCATACGGAGAAAATATTTCAGGTGGAAGTTAGCGTATGTATGATGAATTACAGAATACAATTTTGGTACAGTGGTAATTTTATAAAGTCCAAATTTTGAACGAACTTTATAAAATAGAAATGTAGATCTCAACAAAAAAAGAATATGCCCAAAAACTACATTTTTTGTGTTGTAGGTACACTTTAGTTGCGGAGATGTTCATAAACACTTTTCATAAACATGGAGGAATGTAAAACGTTGGAATATACTTATACGTTATTCATTGGCGTAACTAGTACTTTTTTCTGGGGTCGGTAAGGTCCCCCAACTTTCGTAAATAGGGTTTAGCAAATATTTTGTTTACGAAGTATACCAGCTTATGAGTATTCCCAGCTATTGACCGACTGTTTTTATGCATTGATCTGAGCACTTATAAGACAGCATGTTAATATAATGCCTAGAGCCAATGAAATTGCATAGATTACAGACAGTACAGTTACAAACCTTAATTCCGCTCCCAAGAAAGATTTTTTCTATATCAGCCAGTACTTTTAATCTACTGCAACTGGAAGTACTGTCGATTCTTGGTGATTTTTATTAGAAAAGCTTTTGAGGTATGGCACTCTTTGTTGAGGTTGCGATGTTAAGGTCAGAAGAACGAACAGTTTTCTTTTGTTTTCCACATCTCCTCCTATGCTTTTCTCACGTATTACGGAAAATAAATCAGAGTCCCCAGGAAACTGATATGATAGTCACGCCTTCCTTGCCTAATCCCCAGTATTTATTCCAAGTACCCATACTTCAAATCTTTTAAGTACCAGTACAAATTCCGGTACTGTACTTAAAAATTTTCAAGTACAAGTCCAGGTATTGGTACTGATACTTACAAGGTTCAAGAGCTTTCGAAAACTCAAATCAGACATTTTGAAAAATCTATAGCCAGTTGAATAACTGGATAAGGTGTCCATTTACGAAATATCATAGAATATAACATAAGCTTTTCCTGTTTTAATTTCCAATTTTAGAAGTTGTTCATACATTATTTGAGTTTGCCTTCAGAAAAACAAATGTCACATCAGATAATGATTGCCTTTGTGTAGAATTTAGACGTGCAAATGAAAATCAACGCTCCACAGGTGCGGAGGAAGAAGCGGAGTGGTGCACTTGATTGCCAACCTTCTCAACAAAGGATATCTATTCAATATGTCAATTTCTCTCCTCCTTATATAAAGTGCTAGTTTTCTCTCTTTTTTCCTGAAGGCGGTAAGATTTCTTGAGGCACTGTCGAGATGCACATAACCTCTATTGTTAGAAGGTGCATTTAAATAATTTATAAGAGCTCAAGTACTTCGCGTTATGGAGATATTTGTAGTAAGTGCGTTAAGTACCACTACTTGAAATTTTTTTGAGTACCAGTACCATGACTTGTACTTAAAACAATTTCAAGTTCAGGTCCTGGTGCTGGTACTAATACTTAAGTACTAATTTACTTAAGTATCTACTTTAAAGGTCTGAAGTTAGATACACATTTTAAAACAATTATTTACGTTTCTACTAAGCACTAATAAAGAGGTAGTTAGAGTCTGTATACGCCTTCGTTTACGGTTTTTTCTGCAAACTATTGAGCACCTGTTGTGCTTTTACTTTGCTTTTAATTATTTCGTTTTCAATATTAAGGAGTACCATGTGCGAAAACCTTTCCAGAAGCAGTTGCTCTTAACCAAGTTTTAACTCGATGGAAAAGCTCCGTTCACAGCTGGCCGAGCTGACAGGAAGACCCAGAGCTGCTTGCAGAAACTTGAATAAATTTGGGCATAAGTATTAATTTCTGTTTTCAGTTTTTCCAAATTTACTACAATGCTCTTGTTTTGGAACGTTTCAATCTGTAAGATGGCAATGTCTACATTGAAAACATTTTTATAATTTTCTGCAAATGCCTCTCCATGTTTCAGGTACAACTTTATAAATGAGTCAACTGACTATGACACAGTTAGATTTTCAAACCTATTTCTGAAGTCATCAACCAAGTGATATGAATCTTCCAATATTCGGATGGCCTCGTATCTGATGAAAATTCTAATAAATTATTTTAACCTAGAGTGGACTCTATCAGAAAGTCTTTTGCTCTGTCCAGTTGCCTTTTTTTCGAGACTCGAGTAGGTTCTAGACAAATTTAATGTTTTTCTGTGAATTTCTCGGTTTCCCGAAGTATTTACTATCTAGAGTGCTAATATAGTTTTATTCCATAATGTAATGTAGAAAGAATATTACTGAATTTTTAATTGTGCAGTAAATTTCTTCCTTATAAAGATAACCAGTCTTATTACTTAATCCAGAGGATTAGGTTGGTAGTAGAATCGGAAAAACTTAAAAAAGCTTTTTTTCCGGAAAATTTAATAAAGTTTTACGAAATTTTCAAAATTTTGTTGATATCAAAAGTTATCAATTAAAATTTCCGCAAAAACTGTTAAAATATTCCTGCATGATTTCTCCTACGGATCACGCCTTTGTCAAAATTCAGTGGAATCAGAGCAATCTCAGAATAGTTTTTAAAAATATTTTAATAGGTTTTCTTGAAGAAAAGAACTCGTTAAAGCCCTTTCGATTCCGATCCGAATGGATTCAATTTAATTAGTCGTAAGAGGAAGGCGGGTAGAAGGACAGTCCGTATTCTTGACCAAAAATCAAATATGTTGGACTCAGAAGCTTAATATGAGAAATCTATCCACAAAACCATGGACTACATGAAAAGCAGAGCCAGTAAAGGAGAAAGTCGTCTTAGAGGGAAGACTGGTTTTTTGCATTGATATAGTAGTGTAAGCTTTCTTTAGCCGACTTGAATAGCGGGTTAAGTAGTACGTGGAATAAATTTACACGCAAGTTGCAAAAGGGCAACCGTTTTGACCGTGCGGCGAGTCAATCCATCTGTATGCGTAAGCGTTGTGTGGACCAATCATATGTGACCAGTGATGTCATCCCCAGTGGCATTGGGGTGAATCCCTCCTTGATTTTAAAAAGATGTTGTCTTTACGTTTAGGTTTTCAGAGTACTGTGCTAGTCTCAAGCCGGATGTTAGTGCAGATGTCGAAAGTCGCTGCAGATATCTCAGTCGTAGATCAGAAGAAGCCGGGGCTTTGGCGGTAGTTTATTCTAAGGTTCAGATAGTAAACAAGAAAATGATGAATGTGGAATATGGTTAATATTTGTTTTTTACCCAGATAAATTACCAAATAATGCAAAAATCGCCTGATATATATTTTAGTTGTGTAGCACAATCGATAAGGCGGTGAGCATAATAATCAACATTCTGAAAAAAAGTTGTTCGTCAGCATATTGTAAAAAAAGTCTCTATCGCTTCCATACTGTTACTAAAGACGTTAATATGATTTTCCTTAGATGCAACGGAAGTAAATAATTGAGCATTATTAGTAGGAATATACAGCATAGATGAAACATTCGAGCTCATTTCATTTGTCGAGCCTTGATAGAGCAACGTTAAACATGGAATATAAATACAAACCTGTACAAATCTAAATTCCAAACTACAACAATTCCAGATAATTTTCTATTTTTACTGCAATTGCTTAATGTCTAAGTCTTCCTACAGCACAAGCAACATATCGCATCCTCAATGCAAAACCATCACACCTCAAAAATCAACAATTTTTACTCTATAACTAAAATACTCTTGAATGATAAGTTACATATACATATATACTATATACAACACTAACAAAAAACAAAGGACTACATATACTGAAAAATTTGAATTTTTACAGCGATTTGAAATGGTTAAACGTCAATTATTTGACTGAAAAAATTTCGAGATGTGGCATTGAGGGTGCAAATATTTCCCTTCTCTGAAGCAGTAAGGCAGCAATATGAAATTGCAGAATTTTCTATTTTATTTTTTCATCGAATTCTTTATACATTAAGATTACAATTAGAAAATTCATCTTACATATTAAAGATATTAGGTACTTCCCCAAACTAACATACGGAAGTACGAATTAGAGTAAACATTACCCAGTAATTTGTAGATAAAATAAAAAAAAATCTATGGGCAAACTTTGAGTTTTATTCCGAACTACTTATTTCATCATTTTTTTGTTGACTTTTTCCAACATCAATCGTGCCTTGAGTTTGAATTTCAATCACATGATTGCTAACAAAATGGTTTCGCAAACATAATACAAAAGCATGAAATAAGCCTGCGAGGGATTGTAAAAACTGATGATGAGAGCATTTTACTTCCATTTTCAAATCACGTAAAAGGCAAACATCAATTCAAGAGTGATAACAATAAAATATTATTCCGGTTCATGGCGTATCTACTTAGATAAAATAAAATGTATATGTATATGTATGTATGTGGATATTAATGAATAAAAAAGATAGGCGATAATGTAGGCAAAATCATGGGAGCTTGCTCTTCTTAATAAATCGATGGGATATTGGATGGCATTGATTTCGAATAAAACAATTATCGGCAAGGGTGTATATGTATCGAATGATATTAAAGGCCTAATTTAGATCAAGAGGCCGCGCAGTATATTTTTGGGTGTGAAATATATCCTACAAATATATGCATAAGTATTGAGTTAAAGGAAAGGAAATTGTCTGGCAAGAAATCTCCTCGGCGTAAGTAAAAAGACGCCGCTTTTCAAAATTGAAACACTTATTCTAATCACTTAATGCACCTTTTAAAAACAAGAGAGGTTTTCCGTGAGCATAAAAATACAGTTCCAAGACATTTTGTGCATGGGTAACCTCTTGCCAAATGAAGTTAAAGTACTAAAAATATTTGGAATTTCCAACAATCTATAACCGCATAAAATTTTATTCGACTCAAAAATAGGGGTAATATCCCTTAGCACAAATATGCAGTCCCAGGCCCGTGCGTACTTGGGTTTTTGGGGGTTGAAACCCCTCCCATGGATCGAAAGAAAAAAAATCTTCGTTTTAACATCGGCATGATACATACAAATTCAACAGCAATGAATTTAGGCGCATTAAAAAACGCACTTGAATTTAGTTAAACTTGAAACTTTACGATGGAAAATGTAAACACCGTTGACACACCTGTACTACGTTTCATGTTGCATTGTACGAACGCTATTTTAAATCAAAGTCTTAGGACATTTCCTGTTGATGATATCCGTCGATTTTTTTTGTAAAAGACCACGATTTGAAAGAAAAGATGTAAGTTATAATTATGTTCTAATTGTAATTAAGCATACAAAAAATGTTTGAAAATTTAGACTTGTTTTTTTTTATGGAAATTTAATTTTGAAGTTATTTAGTGCGCCAATCGTAAACAAAATTTTGAATTTTGTGAAGAAGAAGGAAGAAGAATAAAGTTAAAAGCGTTTTGTGCGCCAAGGAGAATCATTGATTTTCTGGAAATTATTTCGACATGGAAGGATTCAGCCACGTCAAAACTGCTTCTTTTCAATTGCTTTCTGCTATCAAAACTGTAATTATCAAGTATCGATTCTGTTTCTATATTCAGTTTACTATTTGGCTTTATCGTGCTTTATCATTGTGTTGAGGTTGGCAAATAAAAAATCAACGCTCGACAGAAAGTATCGGTAGATGCTACAAAGGACGAACTTGTGTATAGAGGAAAGAAAGCGACATAATGATTGGGAGGACATGAACCCTAAAATATATTGAACTGTACCGATATGTTAGAGTTGAGTAAGAAGTTATTAATTACTAATCAAGCAGTTATATTTGGTGTGATTAAAGCCGTTTTTTATTAGGAGCTCATATTGTATAGTTTATTCAAACAGTAACTTAGCTGGTCCCATTAAAATATTTAAGCTTTGCAGCTGCTCTAGCAAACCAATGGAGTTACAGCTACACTCAGCCCTACCTACCTACGCATTCAAGGGATTCCCTATTCACATAACGACCATGATCACAATGCTAATTGTGACAATTTCATTAAGGGTTCGATTTATCAGTTAGAGCCCTTTTAAATCCACGCTTACACAGAGTAATTGCGAATCAAAATTAACATTAACATTCTTTCTCTTTAACATTGGAGTTCCTCAGAGATCTATATTGGGTCCATTGCTTTTTATTCATTTTTTATCCATTCAATAGGCTACATTGAAGATTGCGGTATGTAGATGAACAATGTTTTGATTATAAATTTGAACTGGTCTTTCAAAAATAAAATGTAGTTAAACCTTAAATCTATGGCCTCGGCAGCTCATATGGTAAGCCGCTGCGTACTATTCGCGGGGATGGGTTCGAAACCCACCTTGATACGGTCCTGCGTCTTTTTATTTATACTAAATTAGTTTCAGTGCTTGGGATCGTCCTACTGTGACGAAATAAAAAAAAACCCTTAAACGTTAATTTGCTGTCTTAGATCTTAAGCTTGCATATAAAAGTAAAGCAAAGATTTAAAAATATCTGTTCCTATGAGTGTTGAAAGTCAACTACTTCTAGTTTTTGATATGTGAAGATCATAGCCATCATAAATTATTCTACTTTTATTTCCCCTTTAAGTTTTCTCCGGTCCCTTTCAAAATAGTTTTTTTTTGGGATTTTTGGAAATCTAGCATAAAGCTGAATATTTTGTTATGTCATCGCAACTATTAATTTTATTATTATTTGTTTTCCACTTTCAGGACTATCTATTCCAGTAGACGATGTATAGGATTAAAGATCCCCGAAAATCTTTACCTTTCTACACAAATAAGACTGATAGAACAAAGTGGGCTATGAGCCGTAAGGCAGCAATTGAATTGACCCAGTAAGTACTGACTGATCGTGTCCGTCGTTAGGAAGAAGGAATACTGTATGTGTGTATTTGAGTTTTTTTTTTGTAAATTTTTTATTTACAGTAATTGGGGAACTGAAAACGATCAAGAACAGAAATATCATAATGGAAACTCTGATCCAAGGGGCTATGGGCATATCGGTATAATGGTTCCAGACGTAAATACAGCATGTAAACGGTGAGTAATGCGTAATCCCAAGATTTAGTAATATTTTTAAAAGTATTTTCTATTGAATTGAGAGTTTTCATGATTTTTTTTATTACAGCTTTGAGGAGGTAGCTTGGAGCTGATTTCGTAAAGAAACCTGATGAAAGTCGTATGAAGGGATTGGCATTTATTAAAGATCCTGACGATTATTGGATTGAGATTTTCAATGCAAACAAAAATTGCTAATTTTTTCCATAATGGTTTAAGAATATTTTGTCGAATTATTGTAAAGACAGACGAAAATCTATGGCGTTTAAAAAGTTGAAAGTTTCGATTCATAAAAATATTTTCCATAAATATGTAATTTTTTTTTTTTAAGTTGGGTTTTGGCAGAGGATGCTCAGAGTTTAAAGATTATTGCATTCACAGGATTTGTGCATATCTTTGCGTTTTTCGAAGGAAAGTTTATTTTTGTCCTTTACCTAAATGTAGTAAATCCTTGCCGATAGTCGGAATATTCACATAAATGTTTTGTCGTCTCAAGAAATTTTGCTAGGTAAGGCGTATTCTAAATAATTAGCAGCACTTTTTTGACGGGTAGAACAGACGAAAATTGACGTAGTAAATCTTTGCCGATAGTCGGAATATTCACATAAATGTTTTGTCGTCTCAAGAACTTTTGCTACGTAAGGCGTATTCTAAATAATTAGCAGCACATTTTTGACGGGTAGAACAGACGAAAATTGAAAAACGATCATTGAATTTTAATATATCTGACAGCATCATAGTGTTCAACGTGCCCAATAATTACTGCAATCCATAGAGGCGGCCGGGCCTTTGAAATACATAGAATTTGTCGAAAAAGTGATTTAAATCTTGTCCCCATACCTACCCTCTTATATCTCCAAAATTTAGTAACTTAAAACGCAAAAAATGAAAAAATGTATTTTAGTTCAACGTCGCAGGGCTATATATACGAGGTGTGATAAAAAAAAAATACGGTGAATGAATTTATATGGTAGCACTGCTGACGTTATTTTCATTTGAGATTATCCGTCTGATATCAGTTTTTTTAAAAAAAATGAAAGCTATTTGCCAAGCCAAGGCTTGAATCTCATTAAACCAAGCGGTGGAATGCAATGATTAACACAATTGAAGATTATTATCATGTCGTGATTTGAAAGATACCAATATGGTTTTCCAAAGACACCATTTTATAAACTCTACCCCGATTCTCGATTGCAAACAATTTGTAGTAATTTAATTTTCATTTGAATATAACTATTATTATTTTATTTTTATAGAACTGTTTTATTTAATATAATACTAATACTTTTTAAAAAAGGTGTCTATCTTTCAAAATTAACAGTTAGAGTCCTGTTTTACTCCTTTTGCGTACAATACAAAATCTTTCAAAATCTATAAAAAACTACTCTGTAAATTATTCCGAATACGTAACACAGTGGTAACGAAATATTTTATATTGTGGAGTGATGCGAGCAGAATAGGAGGTGCGCAGGTATAAAAAATAGTTAAGCAATATAATTACAACGTGAGATATAAATCAGCATAGATCTTTGGACACGCGTCTTTACCGGGTCGCACATTTTCGAACGCTTGATTAACCACTTTGAAATTTAGTCAAAAATTGATTTGCGGCCAGAGCACTTTGTCGAACGTAAAAAGGTCTCAGCTAGGTAGGCTCTTGCTGTAATTTGTAAAAAACAAAAATTATCATTAAGGATTGTAATTGTTTATGTGAACCGATAAGGACAAAAAAAAATAATAATAATAATAAATCAATAAGTCCAATTAATAAAGAATCAGCGTATAAGGCTGACATCAAATTGAACGAGATTCTTTACGGCATAATAATTTATAGACTTTTGTTACAGAGAACGAAGTCTAGATCCACCAGCTGTCATTCTAATATCGGCACAGAGGTTGAATAATCCAGGTTAACTGTAGAGACAATAACATTGAGGATCGAGTCTAACACAGAAGCAACTAGGACTCTATGTCTCAAGCGGTTCAGCCAACAGTTGTCTTTAGGCACCATCGCTGTTGAGCTTTGCTTTTCTAGTTACTTTTCAAATCGATTGTCATAGGGACAGTCCCAAATTCTTCCAAATGGGTTTAGCGCTGTAACGGACAATACCACGACAGCGTAGATAGCCGTAAACTTCCATTATAATCGACAACGTTCAAGATTCTGTGGGTAATCACTCTGTTCCTGCCCGCTGATTACCATCGTCACATATTTAATCGAACAGCCAAATTGCCATTGGGACAGTCTGTCTAACGTCGGGGGTCGACACCACTGATAATCTACGGAGCTCTTGCTGGCACCACAGCAATGAAGTCCTGGAAATACAATTTCTCGGCGATCTTCAACACATACTGTTTCTCGTCGGCCTATGAGATCTACATACTAAGAAGAACGAGTACTGGTTTTCATCTCGAGTCAGCATTGGTGCATATCACCTAAATTGACCGCATTTTAAGAAAAATGAATACGCTGACGTATCAAGTGTTCCGCTCAAGGCGACAGCAGTGCAAATCATCTAAATTGGTTGACTATTAAGAAGAATGAATACACTGACACTTCAAGTCAGCAATAACCCATCTCACTAAAGGTCTTCAAACCGTACCTTGATATGTTCAGTGCTCATCAAGATTCCCGGTTTTGGAAAAGTCTCATCGTTTTGTCAAACTTGTCATATTTGAAAATTTTAGATGAGGCAGCGTGTGGACAATCCTTCGAAACTTACACCTTTACATGTAAATTGATCTTAAGTACAGATCAATGAATTCAAGATCTGTCGGCACCGAATTGAAGATAAAACAATTAATAATTCGCTGACGGCTGTTGATATCTGCAGCAAGAAATGTCCTTTCGAAAATTATGGCACCTGTACTCTCAAAACCTATTTAAGGCTTATTCTTCCTTTTTCTGTACCTGGGCGTATCAATTTATTGAAACAAAGAAGAAAAGAATTTGTATATGTATTGAACATATTTTTCGTACAAATTTGTCATTAAGCGGTACCATGATATAAGCTTGTAGTTCTCTACCTCAAAACCCCTTTCTTTGAAAAATCCTGCGCTCGGGCCTGTGCAGCCTCAAGACGTTCTACGCGCGGATAACCCCTTTTTCAGACGAAAATATACATAAATTGTCAGTACTATGTATGTGTATTTTCTTAATTACGAATAATATAATTTTTATAACAAATAGTAAGGCGTTCCAAGACTTGTAGAAAATCAAATAATTAAATATCGGAATAGAAAAGAATTTTTGTTTCAAAAAATATATTTTCAAAAGAGAAACTTTATACAGTAATTAAACAGCCATTGACGTATTGATTTTTATCACGCCTTATAATAATTTCGCGATCATATATTTTTTAATTGCGAATTACGGACATAATTTTAGTTGTCTTTTCGAAAACAAGTACAAGTTAGGAGATCGATAAAGGGCCAATAGGCCCAATATTTTTAACGGTGAAATAAGAAGAGAAGAAGATAACATTCTGAGGCTATAAAGCATTTTGGCGGGAAAAACATTAAAATTATAGAGAAAGTATAAATAATTTTTTCCTCAATTTATTGACTTTTTTAATTAGCGATTGTGGAGTTATTCGATATTCGTTGGAAAGCTTAGACGGTTTATTATGATTTGAACCCAAAATCAGCTTCAAAGATTTTATGACAAAGAAATTACAGGGTGTTGAAACGGCTTGGCGTGGTCTTTGTCTGTTTTTTAGTACGATAACTAGAGACATAGCGAGTAGATAATTTTAAATAAATTTATAAATTTGATGGTAAGCTCTACCTCGCCTAGAAATTTCCTTGTTATGGGAGGTAAATTCAAATCTAACTCTAATGTAATTATTTGGTTATCTCATTAAAAAAATGGTAAAACTGGCAAAGTATGAACACTGCAAAAATTATATGATGACCGACGTTAGTAAAATAAAATTTTACCAAAAATTAAATGATCCCAGACAAATTACAAGGAGAAGTGTCTGACCAATAGCACCCAGAGGGAAACCTCGGAGCGCTCCAAACGAAGTTGGTTTGGAGCATTCCCAATTAGCTCCGAAGGAAATGTAGCAGAAGCTTTTTAAGAAAATATACAGGGTATTGCGGTGGAAATGATTCATATCCTGAGATAAGTATCCGCAGTATTACTCACCAATTAGGCGTTGGACAGACAACGGTATAAAGGATAGTTTACAGGAACTGGTATAATAACCCTTACCATTTGACCAGGGTACATGATATTCTTTTATCGGACGACCAACTACGAATTAACTTCTGTACTAGTATTATGGAAATGTGTTCAAGAAAGTATCTATTTTTCAATAATTTTTTTTTTTGGACTGATGAGTTCTACTTCAGAAGGACAGGATTCTTAAATCTTTGCAATTGACACAGTTGGCAACAGGAGAATCCGCAAAATATCCATCAGGTGAATGTGCAGCATCGGTTTGGGTTCATGTTTTGGTCTCGTGGATGAGTATCATCTGATCACACCTTACATTTTCGAAGAGGATTTTGAACGGAGAAACTTATCTCAATTTTTTGGAAAACATTCTTCTAGTATTTCGGGAGATGAATCTTCTTATTATTCGAAGAGGAATGATCCTTCAGCAGGATGAAGCGCCTCCACCTAGTTCAGAGTAGTAGAACATTGGCTGAATGAAAAGTACCACGAACGTTAGATATAATGCCAATGGATTACTATGTGTGGGGTATTTAAAGGATAAAGTGTATTCCCAGGAAATCATAAGATGTAAACAGGATACAATTGCAACATATTGACATTCCAAGAATTTTTTTAAAATGGGCACAGATCTGAATAATGGAGCGCAGTAATCATATTGAAAATTTATTATAAACTAATTTTAATAGCTTGATAATTGCTTATTGTAACATGAGTGAATAAGTATAATAAAATATTTCTTAAATGGTAATGAAACATAATAAAAACTAAAAAAAAAACTGATTAAAACCTGTGTTACTTGAAAGAAAGAAATTTATAAGTGTGAAATTTTAAAGAGGTACTTCAAAAGTTACAAGAGTTTCAGTGAACAAATAGTAAAGCTCGAATATCTCTTAAAAGAGTAAGTATTTTCATATGATCTAAAAGAACTTTTCACGCAGAAAGCAACGCTCTGTCAATATACCAAATATGAATCATTTCTGCCCGTAACACCCTGTATATTACAAAGGGTCAAGTGCTCTAAAATCGCTCCAAAGTAAACGATTAAAGGAGTGTTGATATATAAATGAGTTATTCATATACTCTACTCTATCGTAAGTTTATTCTGAATAGGCTCCCTTATGGTTCTAATCGCTTCTCCAAAAATCTTTTCAGGAGCACTCCTATGGGATCTAAAATCGAGTGGAGACAACTGCTGATATGCAATGGTACAAGGTATTTACAAAGTGGTATGAGCAGCGAGCGTTCTATGCTTCCATAGGACTGCTCTTCAGGTAAAACATTTAATTACCTCAAAACAAAGTCTATGGAAATCTAACAGTCAAATCTACAATCTCGCCATACTTATGCAACCCTACTGCCACTGCTCTGCTGATGGCCGCAACGAAATATGTTGCTTTGTTTTGGAGTAGAATACATATATCTAGGGCTTTGTTTAAAACTGTTTCAAATTGCACATATTTGGGAGTTTTTGTTCCCCTCAGCTTATGAAAATAGAAATCGGGAGCGTCCCAGTGATAATTTCTCTTAATGCGATGCTCACAATTCAATTGTATGTGAAATTCAAAAATTGTTTGTATCGGTTTGTGTTATTTTAAAAAAGTACGTGTTCTTAGTAAATAGTTGACATGACATTTTGGTTATTAATCAATATTAACAAATTATATATCTTTTTCTAAACATATAAAATAATATGCAACCATTTTGAAGAAAAGCTTTAAATTAAGGACTATTTGACTTTTAAGTGAATTTTAGCCATCGTCTTATTTCAAAATCTCGGAGCACCATCTGTTGTTAATGTATATATAGATATTGAACTTTTCTTCAAAAATAAAGGTCTGAAGAAGTTTTTTTCGAGAACGGCAATGGCAAAATGAACAAAATTTCTACTTTTACGTTTCTGCTTCTAAGTGAGTAAAAGAGATATGTGTACAAAAATTCAGACAGAGTAAAAAGAGACAATGTAGCGGAAGCTATATATATATTTTTTAAGTTTCGTTTTATGTTACAATTAATTTTAAAATAAAATAATTTAAAACCTATCTATCTTGTTAGCTTAATATTTGTGCTGAATGTTTGTAAGAAAAAATTAATTTGAATATAACGTTGTTGCACGCCACTGGATTTCCGTTAGCTACGCAGGAAGCAAATGGTTTCCAGTCATCCCCACCATACTGCAGACATCGTATTCCAGGCCCTTTCTATATAAAAAGAATACAATGCGCAAACTTTGTCAGGTATTTTCATAAATTGATGATTGGAGTATTGAATAAATATAATTTGTTAACAAGATATTCTTTCTTTACTCTACAACGTTTATTAAAACGCTTTGGAAAACTTGCGAAAAACTTAGATCGTAGACAAAAGACACTCTATATTTTCAGAAAAATACAAAGAAAGACAAACAAATTAAAATTGTTGGTTTTGTCAAAGAATAAATTCAGTTATATTTAGACGCTAGAGGGCGAAGGAGTTTTCCTTAGTAATAAATATATTTATTGTGGTTTTTAATAAAGAATTTGTTAACAACAAAAATAGTTACAAAAAAAAAAATGTAAATATAATAATAAATTATTTAAAAATATAAAAAGTTTCTTTTATTAACATTTTAAAAGATGATGCAAATCTTGGTACCCCCCTCCAATAGCTATGTGTAATACATCACTGGATATCTGATATGATGTCAAATAATGTATTTTTGAATATATCATAATCCACTGCCTTTTTGTGCATCATTAGAAATGAGTCAGTATCACATGCTATCCAGAAACCGCTATTGAGTTCACTCATTCTTCCCTCTTTTCCCCCGATATCGATTAGTGGCAGGACCTAACACTCCCAGGCGTTGTATTTTTAGCAACTATCCTAATCAGACCCGTTATAGAAAATCAGAAGTTATAAAGTTACATACATTTTTTGAATACAAGCTGTACATTCCAAGGCTACTAGAGTGTAATAACTGGGCCAAACTACCGCAATTCTGCAATGTAACTCATGACTTGAATGCATCCCAACTTAGTCATATTAGTAACATGATGAGGAACACTTCACAAGGAGGTTCTAAGCTAGATTTTAACACGATCGATGGCTGTGACTAATGAAGAAATACATTTTTCGACCGAACACTATTGCGATCAATTCGATTCCATGTTCGAGAAAACTCACTCACGAAGCCGAAGATGTAAAAATCCAAGAACCACTTTAGGTATATTTCTCACAAAACTACGAACTGGTAATACCAATAAGAAGATTGCGACATTGTTTAATATGTCAAGGCAAGACCTTAAATAGTTGATTGCTATAACCCGTGAATACCTTATCAATGACTACGTTGTCATTCATGTAGGACTGGATCCTCTAAACAGAAATGATATTATAGTTCGATACCTCACTATACAAAAAGATATATATGGAAACGATGAAAACACGAAAGTAATTGTAATAGGGGACGGGACTTACATCTATATACATAAAAGTGCTATTACTTGGAACGGTCAAGGCATCAAGATAAGCTCCATCAGAATTCTTGTTCCAAATATTAATAGCTTTCCAATGATTAGTCGCTTATTTCTATTCGAGAGGGTACTAGAGTCCATATGTTTACAGGCATCATTCTTTGCTTATTTTCATGGACCAAATAGATATATGAAGAGCTCCTTTTGAATCGATTAAAAGATTCACGAAAAGCTTTGACAGTACTAAAGTCCACATTTCGCCATTGAATCGTTAGGGCCGCTTTACAGTATTTACTTAGGGTTTGTGTCAATTCGTTGCAAGCAAGTTTTTCTTACTTTTCATTTGCTTGTCATTTTTGAAAGGGTTGAGTCTTGGGAAAAGTAAATTTTGAGCATACACTTCATTGACGTTCGAGCTGCTTTTCATATTTGACAACGACGCCGGGAAGAAAATAGTTTTAATTGAGCAATGTCAACAAACATTAGAAGGATGCAAATATCCTCAATTTGATTAAGTTAGCTAAAAGTGCTACTTCCTATTCCTATTTCCTGTCCAACGTGAATAATTGAAAATCTATCACTTAAAAATCCTTAGACCACCTCAATGATGTAGTATGGAAACTCTGCGCGAATTAACTTACTGATAATGCCAAACCGTATCAAAAGCAGCCTGAATGTTTAAGAGAACAACTCCAATAGATTGTTTTTCGTTAAGTTTATTCTTGATAAACTGCGGTAGTCTGACAATGGCTTGGTTCGTACAATGATCACTACGAAAGACAACTTCTTCGTTGGGTAGAATTTTGTCGTAACTGTTTTTTTCCAATATTTTTCTAAGATCGCTAAGCAGACTGATCGGCCTATACTTTGGTGCATTGTCGGAGTGTTTGCCGGGTAGTTTTTTTTTCATTTAACGGGGAAGTAACACAATTAGAGGCATGATTTATTATGCGCGTTAAATAAATTAGGCTGGACCTAAGCAAGGTTTTTATGCAACAATTGGATACCTTGTCAATTCCAGGCGACTTGCGGCATCGCAATCGTTTGATGTGGCGTTTTGATATACACATAAAACAAAAAAAAAAAAAAAACAGAATTTAAAGAAGTTGGATCAAATGTAAAATACTTTGCTTGGGCTCTGGCAGATTTGTATACCACAGCAAATAAGTGCGCTGCGTATTTTTTATCAAGCTATTCTTATCTATACAATGTCGTCATTATTCAAAATATAGAACAGAAAAGAAATAACACCCAAGTTCGAAATGATTTTGGCAGTATTTATTAATCTTATTAAAATGTAATCCCGCTATTTGTACTTAGATAAGATTGCTTCCCAATAAACAAATAATACTTAAATCCATTCACAGTTTTAAATTTAATTGAAAAACTCTTATTGCAATAGGCAGGTGTGGGAAGGGTTGGCTATGATAGAAAGCAATAATCGTGCATATCATGCACGGCACACAGCTTGGGACATTTCCAAGGTTTGTGGAGTTTTCTTCTCTCATATTTTTATTTGAATTAGAAAAAACATAAAATGGCAAAAAATTGGCCAAAAAAGTCCTTATGTATAAGTCTGTAAAAAAATCATTCAATTTTTGTTTTTTTTTTTTTTTTTTTTATAAAGGTGCTCCCCTACCTGACGACACTTGTATTTAGAGCAGTTGCAGTTCTGTCCACACGTACCGCAATTTTTGAGGTCAGAGTGTGCCGCACACTTGTCTAGATCATGTTTCAGAAAGAAGTGTCACACGAGTCTACATGACCCTTATTTCTCAGACTTCAATAATTTTCTGGATTAAGTTATATTTGTAATAAGGGAAGAACAGTATCTCCTTTCCTGAGAAAGATTGTCATTAACACTTCAATTTATGACTACAGGTAAAATCTTTAGAAAAGACTTCTTGCGTCTTTATCTCATATTAATGTAGATTTTTTGCAATTATTTTCAAAGTGATACCCCTAGAATTTTCTTAAATATTTGAAAACTATTTAAAAAAGATCTAAGACCTATTCGTATGATACTCTAGATGAACGCCGGTATGCTGTTTCGTTTTTCTACTCTTTGTACAGGTTTGATTGTTGAAGTGGTTTTTCGCATTTATTTCTAGATTAGTTCGTCGGGCAGCAAAAATGATTATAACCAATTTCATAGGATTTTATATTCTGAAGGACTTCTCAGTATACAATGAAAACGTCCAAGACTGATTGTTTTAACAGTAGGTATATATAAAATGACTAAATATTTGTATTTCAACGTTAAGAAAGGGTTAGATTAGATTTATGAAGGGGTGTTCAGGGTATGTCCCGTTGAATTTACTTCTTTCTAAGTTCAGACTGTAAATAAAATCTAAAACCATTCTGGGATTGAGGTTCCACACGTAGTTTGGTGGAGAAAAAGCATGTTCGAGGTGGAGTTGTCTGCGATTGGCCAATGCCTCGCAGTTGCAGAACAAGTGCTCCGAGGATGCATGAGCATCATGACAGAAGCGGCAGGATGAAGTTTCAGCCAAGCCCAGCTTATGTAGATGATACCTCAAGTGGCAATGGCCTGAGAAGACCTCAGTGATAAGCTTGAGCTCTGTTATTTTAAGAAGAAGGAGTTCTTTTGTTTTTCCGCCAGGGGTGTCGATAAAATTGTTTCGCCTTACGAAGTCCTTGTAGCCTTTCCCAATACAGGGATTTTTGTTTATTCTCCCAGTAATTTAGGGCAGCTCCGACGTAACTCTTTGAAGTGCCACAAGATTGCTCTGGTCCGACAAACTGAATTTCCGCTCCTTTTTTGGCTGGGCAATTTCATTACTTTTGTGGCCCTCATGTCCAAGTACCCACATGAGGATAGCTTCATTTCTTCTTGATAAATTTTTGAGGGTTTGTAGACATTCCCAGACTATTCCTGACTTGACAGTGTAGAACTTTAAGGCCTTGAGGGTAGCTTGAATGTCCGAGAGGATATAAATGGTTGAGCCATTTCTGGCTCTTTTAATACAGGTATTGTCGCATTCTCCTAAGGCCAATACCTCGGCTTGGAATATTGTATGGGTAGAGCCCAGAGCCTTTGATATAAGGCATTTGGGGCCATATACGCCTAGTTCGACTTCACTGTTCGTTTTTGAACCGTCTGTATACCACACCATCGATCCTTGTTGGAAGGACGGTTTAGTGGAACGCCATTGCTGTCGGTCTCCCAGAACCACTTGAAATAGTCTTACAAAATCCAACTGGCTGTGATTATATCAGGTATTGTCATCATTTGTTCGAAGCATATCGGTTTTAAATTACTTAAATGACCAACCAGATCCCCTGGCTTTAACTGTTTCTCCTTTTGCACTCTAATAACACTGGAGATCGCTTCCTTTTTCACCTGCAAATATAGTGGTGGACGGTTTAATAAGGCTTCCATGGCTGCTGTAGGACAGGTTCTCATGGCACCACTCATTCCTAGGCAGGCAATCCGGTGAAGAAGGGGTTGCCAGACTTAGTCAATTTTTTGAAATTATATTTACTATTTTTATGAAATGGCCGTGCACTACTCTCTGCGTCGACGAGCTTGCAGACAGTGTCAAAATATATAGTGAAAAACGAAATTTTTATTTGTCCCATTTCGAATTTAAATTCGTAATATTTTTTAAAAAAGCTATCTGGAAAATTTCATTTCTCTAAGTGAGCGCTTTCTCTAGTTATCGTAAGGACAGACAGAGAGACAGATAGACATACGAACGGACATACGGACATGCAAAAATCAAAATAAATTTTAATATTATTTTGCTCTCTCAGCAGTATTTCTAAGCATTACAAATCGTATGTCAAACTTAGCTTAGTATACTTTATAGAATTCAGATAAGGTATAAAAATATCCCAGAATGTTGTTTGGGTACATTTAAGGATTAAAAAAATAATATGTAAGTTTTTATATCTTGATATCATATAGCAGTACATTTTGGGGATGGCAGAAAGAATTGCAGGGTTCGAAATGCTCCCATTTGCTCATATACTTTTCAGAACATCCATGTACAGGGGACTTTTCCTTTTCCTTGTTTTTCTTAGTTCGTTATTAAATGCGTCCCTTAGAAAAGTACATTTCGTAGGTGTTTTGAAATCCTCTTCTGAAACATCTCAAAGCAAAGGAATACATTCCAAAATATATAAATTTTAATTGTCGAACTTTTTTCTTTGATATTTTCAATAATTGAGGCTCAAAATAATTTGCCGGAAAATTGGAATTTAGCTAGATCGGTTGCAATAAAGAAATTGACCTATCCTCACGGAAATTGCAGGTGGACTGCAGAGACTGCAACTTTCTGTAGCTACACTAGTCTAGGACGTTGAACTTACGCTGAAATTTACACTTAATATAAACACGTAACTGTCGTCGTATATTCGCACCAGTAATTAGGGAGCTGGGGCGGGTGCCTCCTTTCCTGAACGTGACATTGGGAATAATGTCTTCCAGGCTGAAGCCTTCGCCATATTAATGGGAGTGAAGATAGTCCTTGATATGCAAATAAAGGGGAGGGACATTGCTAGATTTGTCATCAAATCGGATGTTCGTAGAAAGCATCAGTAGAGATGGGCGAACCTGAGTATTTGCAAATGCACAAAATTGTTTCTTGATGGGCGTAATGGGAATATCTCTGGTTTTCTCATGAGGCTCAGAAGGGAACAATTTAGAACTGTGGTTGACATCATCACCGGCCACTGCTCGATTCACGCTCACCTAACAAGGATCAGAGTTGTTGACAGCCTTGAATGTCTATCCTGCCTGAAAGGGGAGCCTAAGATAACCGAACACTTTTTGTGTGCTTGTCCAGCAATCGCCCGGAGCAGGCTGGATATTCAAGTGTCTGCCCTTCTATCTGCAAATAAACTGAAAACCCTTCCTCACCTGATACCCTTCGTTAAGAGGACAAGGAGGTTTTGGTTAATAGGCTTATAGCAGGACAGCACAATTGGCCGCCATGACTTCCGTGCTTGGGATGGGATCTCACGTCCGCCTGCATAAAAGAAATACTATAGGGCTACATTCACAGTTTGGGGCCCTTGTCGACTGTCTAGAGTTTGCCTCTATACGGTAGGGTAAATATCAACAAAAATAAAGCCGTTTTTAATGACAGTCTAATTCAACATATCCCAAATAACATTTTATTATTTCGGAATAAAAATAGTAAAATTGGGTAAAATTATAAAAGCACTTAAAGAGCCGTATTCATCAAGCCATTAAATTGAAATTTAATTTAATTTCTGTTTTAGTACTCCTGTAAGAGAGAGTTAGGGCACATTTAAAATTAAATTAAATTTAAATTTGGGTTATTTTATATCGTAATAACGTAATAATTCAAGTGGGCCCCAACCCTCTCTAACGGGAGTACTAAGACATTAATTAAATTACATTCGAATTAAATGGCTTGGTGAATTATGGCCCTAAGTGGAATTCAATTATTGATATGTGTATAATAATAATAATAATATCATATTTTTCTTTATTAAATAATTAAAGTTTACTATTTCATACATACCCAAATTTGTAATTTGACCCTCTTATCATGGCGGAATACTGTTTTAACTTTGAAATCGATTCCAACTGTTGATACAAATGCGGATGTAAAGGAATCGTCTGCATACCGAAATAGAAAACTTGTTTTTCCAACACTTGAATTTCCTATGATTAATAGCTTAAACATATAATCGAAATTTTGATCAGCTGCATCCTTTTGCCATTTTGGATCGCCACCACCGGCCATCTGAAATATAGAAATTAATTTAAAAATTAATACGTGATTTTTTTTTGTAACAACGCTATTTCAAGATTCTAACAAAAAACTGAGAATGAAAAATTGTTTTATACATGTGCGCCTATCCTGCTTTTAAAGTCAAGAAATATCCTATGGAGGACCTTCATTATTGTTGAGTGAGTTAAATTATATTTTGATGATATTTGAAAATAAATAAACCTTTTATAATACATAATAAATTTATTTATTATATACAAAAGTATCAATCTTTTATTATATATTATTAAATTGGTATCTATTTACGTGGCTGATCCAATAAGAATAGTAAGAAATATCTACATATAAAAATATCAATTTACAAAGGGATTACATTACAAAAAGATCACCCATCAACCCCAATCTCCTCCGACTTCGATGAAACTTTCAGAATTAGTTAAGCAATTTCGAATTTGAAAAAAAAACCACAGTCTACATGCTCATAGCTAGCGAAGTACGTAGGACATTTTGAAAATATTCATTTTTGCATGATTTGTGGGTATTTAAATGAAATCGTTCAATTTTAGACACAAAAAGCGGTAATCATTTGCTAATAAATAATGTCTAAATGGACGCATCGAAAATCCCGTACGTATTTCATTTCAAAATGTTATTTTAAAGATATTGTTAAAAATTCAAATGAAGATAATCAAAATTGTTGGAGGTATGCTGCGTGCCGTTTCGAAAAATCGTGGTTCGAGAAAAACACGATTGAAGTTTCGAAATGAGTTATTGATATGAAAAATTCGACTGCTTAAATTTTACATGTACATACGCTAAACTAACGTACTTTGCTTGGAAATGCTTCTAACTGAACGTAAACACGTTCTAACGACATTTGGTTGTATACTAGTGTCAGTAAGGTAAGAAAGCACCTTCACAGTAGGATTCATTTGACGTAGGTAGTCGTTTAGGAGCAGACCGACGTGCTCAGGGAGGAGCCTAAAATTTCATTCAGATATAAAACTTTATGCCTCATATTCTTGAAGGTTCAACGCATCTTTTAAGCCAATAAAAAAAAAAATTGAGTTTCTGAAAAAATTACAGAGCTGTTACTAGTTCAGTCAGTAGGGGTTTTTGCTCTACAAAAGGTGGGGTAGTTCTGATTTTTATATATGTCATTCAGTTCCGGGCCCCGATGAAAAATCAAAGCTTAGACCCCTGAGGGGTGCCTGCGCGATCCGCCATCTCTTGAGGGGAGAGGAGGCGGGGTTGGTCGAACAGTCGTTGCAAAGGTCATAAAGTTCTGCATACAATGAGTTCTGTAAGTGGCCGTACACTAGGTACTTTTTAAAATACAGGGTATTTTGTGAAAGACTACCAATTTTTCTTTATCACCCTGTAACTTCGAAACGGTTGTGGTGCCGCTTACTCCTTGCCGTACAATTTTTTGTTCGACTAGGTGACTACTATCAACTCCTGTCCTATGGACCACCATGGACTAAGCACCCTGTCTAAATGGTACTATATGTATACATTTGTTTTGGAAGAATGATCACGTTTCCGCCTATGTAACTCGTTACACATCAGACTTACAAAACAAGTGTTTTTGTAGAAAATGTAGGGAATTTAGTCTTTTTTACATTTTTGTCGTAGAATCAACTGTTGACGAATTATTTTGAAAAATTCAATTTTATGTACCTTTAATTCAAGATGGCAGACCGCGCGAAATCCCCACAAGGGTCTAAACTTGGATTTTTCATCCGGGCCCGGAACTGATTAACATATATAAAAATCACAATTACCCCACCTTTTGTAGGACAAAGGCCTTATTTGGACCTTATTGACTGGACTATACATATCATATGAAACATTTGCGGATATTCAGCTCTTAGTTTAGGCGATATAATTGTTTTATTAGAGTCTCTGCTAAATTTCTTATGAAAATTTTAGAATTTACTACAAAAAAATTAATGATTTTTTTATAGTTTTTAGACAACTAATTTCAATATATTAAGAAATATTATTAAAATTGTTATCTGTTAATAAATTTTAATAAATTTTAAAATTATATTTTTATTATAAAACAAGTATTATTTAATAAAACACTATTGTCATTTTATCTATATAGAAGGTATTAAACTATGGTACTCTTGAGTACCTACCTGCTATTATCTTGACACGAATATATCTATTTTTAATTTCAACATTCCTCAAACGAAAACTCTCAGCTGAGTAATCATTGCAATGTCGCTGTGCCGTCATGGCATGCTGTGGGCTGATGATATCGAATGTAGCTGCCTACAGATTCGGACTGCAATTATTAGTGAACGTAAAATGATAAGATTATTTTGTAATTAAAACTATTTTATTATTTTGTTAAGTAAGGTATATAGAAAGTGTAGTCTTTAGGAAGCTAAGGAACCAAGCTGTAAATTCCTAGAAGACTATTTTCCTTTATGGATAGTAGTTTAGGCTCTATACCAAATATAAAGTCACAGCAAAAATATTCACCACGAATGTGGTGGATTATTTTATTTTACAGTGTACATCGCATTCCATTTGTTTTCTAGAATACCTAAATGGTGGGTGAGTGAGATCGAAGTGAGTGACTTCTCTCATACCGTCATAAGTGAGTGAGATTGCAGAATAGGGCCCCTATTCTGCAATCTCACTCACGGTATGAGAGAAGTCACTCACTTCGATCTCACTCACCCACCATTTAGGTATTCTAGAAAACAAATGGAATGCGAGATTGCAGAATAGGGCCCCTATTCTGCAATCTCACTCACTTATGACTGTATGAGAGAAGTCACTCACTTCGATCTCACTCACCCACCATTTAGGTATTCTAGAAAACAAATGGAATGCGATGTACACTGTAAAATAAAATAATCCACCACATTCGTGGTGAATATTTTTGATGTGACTTTATATTTGGTATAGAGCCTAAACTACTATCCATAAAGGAAAATAGTCTTCTAGGAATTTACAGCTTGGTTCCTTAGCTTCCCAAAGACTACACTTTCTATATACCTTACTTAACAAAATAATAAAATAGTTTTAATTACAAAATAATCTTACCATTTTACGTTCACTAATAATTGCAGTCCGAATCTGTAGGCAGCTACATTCGATATCATCAGCCCACGGCATGCCATGAGGGCACAGCGACATTGCAATGACTACTCAGCTAAGAGTTTTTGTTTGAGGAATCGTAAACATTTGGTTCAGATAAATTTTTTTATATAATTTTGTTAGGAAAGGTATAACAATTTTATTTCGATTCGAAAGATAATAAAGCAAGCTTAAGATTATCAGAACACCATTTTTCTGTATGTATAGCAGTTTAAGGCGGAGGAGCTATTCAAATCAAACACAAATGACCGTGTCGAGTACCGTATACCCAGTAGTAATATCTCACTCATTTTGCCACAAATATTTCACTCACTTGCGTTCCAGAATAAAGAAACACGTGGAATCGGGTAAGTGAGTGGGTGAGTGGAGTGAGTGAGATTGCAGAATAGGGGCCCTGGTCGTGCTGTTTTGGGGGCTACCAGGAGAGGCGAATTCCACGGACTTTACGGCTGTCCAACAATTCTCGTAGCTGCTCATTTATAACGTTCCTCTGGGTTTCTGGTAACCTATACATTTTCTGATTAATGGGTGGCTGATCTTGAACCAAGGGAATGTGTTGGGTTATTGCGTTTGTGTAGGTGAGTTTATCGCCTTTCAGGTAAAATATGTCGTTGTATTTATTGCACAACTGAAAAATAGTGCTTTTTTCCTCGTTATTTAGGCTTTCTTCCAGGCCAAGTTCCTTTTCTAGCTGGATCGTACGGGGATCGTTTACTAAGTCCTCCGGCTCATCATAAGCTGGGTAGAGATATCTAACATTTTGCAGAGTGGATGTTCTTTCGTTTTTTTTTTTCAATATCGGTATTATCTTTTGTGAAAACGTGAACATAATTTACTTTTGAATATTTTTGAGAAACAGCCATATCGTGCAGATGTTAGCATTTCACTATTTTGCAAGCTAGCTTTTGCTGTTTACGGCATATACTGTCCTAAAGAACCAGAAGGCTTTACAACCCGATTCCTTCTCCTATTCTTTCTTATACACAATAGGCTTGGAGGTAGGAAATGCATCCTTCACTTACTGAGAAGCAAATATAGAATGAATTGTTCACAGTAACTGTAAGCAATTTACTTTTGTTTATGTTCAGTGATTATTATAAAATAATAACTCAGTTCTAAATTTTACAAATTAACAAGCGCCAATGACTGTTACTTCAAGAATAAATATATAAATGAAAAACCATACGCTAATGATTATAACTGAGTTCATACGTAATACGTGGTTCGGCCATGATGTTTCATAGGGCAGGGGGTGATAGTACTCACCTAGGTAAAAAAAATTGTATAGCAAGGGCGGGGTCATATCAATAATTTCGGATCTAAGAAAATATGCTAGTTTTTCACAAAACAAACTGTATACTAAAAAGTACAAGGTGTAAGGTCCCCATTAAGAGCTCATTATATGAAGAACTTCACGACCTTTCCAACGACTGCTCAACCAGTTCTATACTTCTCTCTTCTCCGGAATTAAAATAAAAATTTCGGATTTCCCTACCATTTTTTACTTTGACCTCGTTTTTCTTTACAACAAATTTTTTATAAAAACTGCAAACTGTGGATTGACCGTACACCCTCTACTTATAAGGTCTTATAAGGTACTGGCTGTTTTGTGAAAAATCCGCCCATACTCTGAATCATCTTGTACCTCCGAAATTGTTGAGACCCCCCCCCCCCCCCACAACTTTTTGTTTGTAGGCACAAAAATATTAATTCATTAGCTATATCCTTATTCATCCGATTCTCAAGAAGCAGAGTTTTTTCCTTAAACGTGTTCTTTTAAGCTTTCAATATGATTTGGCTCAAAATGACTTATGACTAAGATAAGACTTTTTGCTTGTAGTGAGTTTCCAGAGAAATACGCATAAATTAAAAGAAATTTAATTTACATGTGAGCAATTGATGTTTGGATTGGATTCAGGTGTTGTAGTTTCATAACATTGTTTTCCTACTTATATTCGCCCATATTCCTTAATTTAAAAATAGATATTCTAATATAGTATTAGTGTAATATATCGCACCTCAAGTGCAAAACCATTACATCTCAAAATCATCAATTTGGATGTTTGTTTTTGCATTTTACTTTATAACTACAGTATTCTTATATGAGAAGTTATACTATATATTTATAGGCAACTAACTAAAGAAAAAAAATACGCCAGTATTGAAAATTTTGAATTTATAGAGTGATTTGAAATGTTTAAACGTCAATTACAATCTTTGAGTTGTGGTAGTCTTGCATTGAAGGTGCGATATGTACAATATTAAATGGGTCATTGCATAACAAATCGATCAAAAATCACAAAAAGTGTGACATGAACATCATTAACTTTTTTGGTTGGTGAAACTTTATTGACTTTTTACTCCTTGATCCCATTGAGATCCCAAGTAAAACATAAAAAAGAACAAAAATCAAATTAAATGTACGTCTTCCAGGATATTCAAGAATAAAGGATAAAATCCTTATTTTTGATATCCTGTTTTTTCATATATTTTCAAGATGCTATTTTTTTTTTTAGATAGCTTGAAATCCTGTCTTTCAAATGAGCCATTTTTCACTGCCTTAACATTAATAAAAAAAAATTTAAAGAAGACCAGGACAGCATATTTTCGAAATTTTGAAATTGCTATAACTTGGGAAATACCCAATGTATAGGGAAAACTTTTAAGTCGTGTTTTTGTTTTCAAAAAACCTAACATGCGTTTAAAATTTCAACAAAATTGGTGATGGCCATGTCATACATGTTGCCTATTTGATATGGAATGACCCAAATTCTCATATCTGAATAAGTTTTAGGTGTTTGAATTCATAGCTACCACAATGTTGTCGAACGTTCTGGAATTCAAAGAGTAGATACACATTACACATATATGACTGTCGCTTGCTAACTTATGAGCGTGTGTAGCGCCAATAATAAGGAAACTCTCTGGACACTGACCTAGCCCAACCATTTGCTATTAATGGTGGAATTATTGATTTTAAAAACATATACTATATATGATATATTATATATAAAAGGAAACAGCTGGTAGATTCCATGCATACAGCTAATATGGAAATGTATCACCATTGATTGGCGTATAATGAGGAGTCTAGGGACATCACAACGAGATATTTAAGTTTTTCGCTTTGTAGCAATAATATTCAGCCTTTAGCAATAATATTTCCAGCTATAAATATTGGATGTGTATTATCTAGCGATAAAAATAACAAGTGGAATCCAAGGAAGTGGTATTGATGAATGCTAAACAAATATAAATAAATATAAAAAATTAAGTGTAAAAGTAGTTAAAAATGCAAATGAAGACTTCTTGATCATTAATATCGAATTACCAAGACTCCATTCATAAATTCAGCAAAATGTATGTT
Source organism: Dioctria rufipes (assembly GCA_963924295.1). Classification (NCBI taxonomy): domain Eukaryota; kingdom Metazoa; phylum Arthropoda; class Insecta; order Diptera; family Asilidae; genus Dioctria; species Dioctria rufipes. The sequence continues at coordinate 304,853,756 of OZ002740.1, forward strand.
AAAAAAGTAGTACAATGGAAAGGACCGAAATTTTTTAGTCCATTTGTTACTTTCAGATCTATATTTAAAAGAGGACTTAAATAATAATTTTAAAGACATTTTCCATTCGACTGATTTATATTTTCATAAAGGAATAGCTTATTTCAGCAGTAGCCAAATATGACCTATGGCATAAATTCTAATGTGGCAGAAACATATATGAAGAGAGCTTTTACTAAATATGTTCAAAATATGTCAAAATGAGATATGTACATTAAATGATTGGTAATGGCAAGATTTATGTATTGGTTACCTTAAAACAGTTAAACATGCTATATATGTACCTGCGTAGCAATTGATTAGATACACGGTTATAAATTTCAAATATTGGGATTACAAACACGTGCAGGCCAATTTGGTACTATAGGTTTATTCGTCTAAGGATTTAAGATAATTGCAGTCTCAAGAACATAGAATTCTAATAACAAAATATCAGCATTTATGAAAAATCTTCAGATAAAAGCGGTGCAGTTGAATAGGTACACTAATTTGTTCACAAAAATTATCATATTTATTTACCTTACTTTTTATTTCTAATATAATTTTTTTTAATCTACGAATCTATAAATGTTATTAGTACTACTTTAATTAATGTGTTGGGCCTCCGTTATTGCGAATCACTTCAAAAAGTCTGTCGAGCATACTATCGAAAAGAGTCCTAGGGTTATTGGTATTTCACTCCAGGCTGCCAAGACACCTTCCTTCAATGCTTGAACGGATTCGTATTGCTGGCCGTTTTCATACACTTTACGCATAAGCCATCCACACACATTTTCGATGACGTTCAGATCTGGAGAGAGGGCTGGCCATTCCGAGACTGCGATGTCTTCGCTCCGAAACCATTCGGTTACTTGACGAGCAGTGTGGATTGGTGTATTGTCCTGTTGAAAAATCCATGACATCGATCCGAGAACTTCATCGACGTCAGCGTCTGCTCGTTATAGAAGGTTTATGTACTTCGTAGCATCTTGCTTTCCTGTTAGTATTTGAAGTTCTAAGGCCCGTTAAAAATAATGATCCTTGTCGACTATAATGACGGGCTAGGAAAAGTTGTTCTTTGTGTAGATCATGAACATAGTGGGCAAATCCATCAGGACCATTCAACGAAAACCTTTTTTCGTCGGTAAATACTACACTTCTCCATTGCTCTTTGCAAGTGATGTGATGTCAAGCAAATTCCAAGCGAAAACTTCGGTGGCGAGAAGGGCCGGTTTTTTCTTCAATCGCAGACGTCTTAAGTTCGGACTTGACTTTATAATTCGCCGAATAGTCCATACACTGGCTGAGGTCCCTGCTTGTAATCCAATTTTCTGCGCTGATTTGTGACGAGTTTGAGGCAACTCTCAAAAATTTCCGCCGTTCTTGTTCTGTAGTAGCTGCAACTACTCGTCCTTTATAGTGAGTTCCATAACCCTCTTGATCTTGCAATCTTGCAGGAATGAGCAAACAACATTTGCACTTCGATTAATTCAATGAGCAATTTCTCTCCCAGAATATCCTTCTTCTGTTAAAGCCCATATTCTACCGATTTCTTCTTCTGTTAGCTTTTGTTTGCGTCCCATTTTATTTCTACTAGTTATCTACTACTTAAATTTTAATATCTATTACACGAGTACGTTTTAATTTCTGTCTGAACTGAGTGAAATCACGAAATCGACTAATGTACCTATTCAAATGCACCCCTTTTATATGTAGATTTTTCCTTAAATTCTGGTATTGTTTTTCTTAGAATTCCATTTTCATGGAAAACTGGCTACAATTATCTTAAATCCTTAGGGGAATAAACCTATAGTACCAAATTGGCCCGCACATGTTTGTAATTACAATATTTGGAATTTATAACCGTGTAGGTAATTAATTGCTCCGCAGTAAGCTAAATTGAAATAAAAAACTTTGGAAATGGATTATCAAAACTCGAAAAGAGCATGAAAGTATAACAAATTTCGATAAATATGTGTTCTAAAACGTATGAAGTTTACAGTAAAACTTTACTAATATAGACACTAATATGTCGTCCTTGTTTTTATGAAACCTGCTATGAAGATATTTTGAGATTTTGGTTTGGTATCATCTCAACCGCCGTTTTGATCTTTACCCATGGAAAAAGACTAAAGATATTCTCATTGATACTTAAAAAAGAGAAACCGAAAGGTCCTATGTGCTATTTGAATACTTATAGTTGACAAGAATAATCAGTTTTTTGTCTCTCCTATAAAATTATACTTTGGACACATAGGAGGTTTCATACAAACAGCGACGATGTAAAATATTGAAAGAACGCTTACTTTTCTCTTTTTATTTTAATTTTTCCTTGCAAATTTCTTATAATATTTGTTTATTAAATCCATGCGTTAATGTTTAACGAATAATTAAAAATTATTAAATTTTTTATTATACTTTAAAGCTTCTCCTGGAAAGATTTTTATTTTCCCACATCGACTTTTGAAAAAACGCTTTTAATGGTCTCTTTACGCCTAGTATGCATTTCGATACTAAAAAGGCCGTGGCATTCATTTTAAAGTGTTCTAAATTTTTATTTGAATAATTTCTAATGGGGAGTAACTAAGACCACCATATATAAATGAGAATAATACTTAAAAAATTATGCTATCTCCAAAAAGAGGCCGAACACTTCTACATAGTGATGTGAAAATACAAGACCAAGACCAAGACTATAATGGTTGCAAACTTAGTCTTGGTTTTGGTCTTGGTAAGATTGGTATAATATTGGTCTTGGTCTTGGTCTTGCATAGTCAAGTCTTGGTGTTGGTCTTGGTCTTGGTCTTGTTCTAGCTCTTGGTCTTGCAATTCAGTCTCGCTATTGTCTGTGATCTTGTAGTAGGTTTTAGCTTTGGGCTGCACAGTCAACTTTTAGTTTTAGTTTTAATCTAGGATTTCGTTTTTTTGCGCAATTCTATAATTGATAATTAATATATCATGCCATAAATTTATAAATAGTTAAAAACTACCTTATCCCCGTCTAAATAAATCTTGTCTGTACACGGGATGTGTTATTTGTGTCCTTTTAATCTTTATATAAATAAAATACAATAGTGCTATGACTTGTGCATAATGTGGTCTTGCATAATGAGTCTTGTTCTTGCATAATGTGGTCTTGGGCTTGGTCTTGTTAACGTACTCATGGTCTTGGTGTTGGTCTTGTGAGTTCTTAGTTTCATTTGTATATGGATACTCCATTCTCGAGATATGATTTTTCAAAATGACGTTCCATCGTAAATTTACGAAATTTCTAAACCTTCTAGTACGGGTGTGTGGGACGACGTGGTAGCAAGAAACAAAATAAATATGCATGAGATATTTACGTATTCCATACAAATACAAACTGAAAATTTCTTCGAATTCGGAGATGGTCGTGTCGAAAATCAGCCCGAAGTGGTCGTTTTCATGTGGAATGGCTGCGTATGCATAAGCCCCTTATTTACAACAAATGTTTCTTTGTATAAGAAAGAGATCATTCAATTTGGTCTTCATTTATACAGTGCACATCCTCAAAAATTTAATCACGTCTCAAAACACTAAGAAAATTAAAATCCATAAAATAATGTCAGGAAAAAGCACATTAGAGAATACCTTTTCAGAAAACATACTTTCACTACTCTGTTTTTCTCAGTACATAATTAAGATCAATTCACAGTCGCCTGTTCGTCTCGCCCACTAATCTTATTCTAAGGAAAGTAAGAGATGAATGAAGCCACCCCACAAAATGAAACTGAGCAATGTGCTAACTATTAAATCCTAGTTAACTGCAGCAAGAAAGAAAACCAAAAAGTAAATTTATATCATCATATTTAGTATAAATATGGAGTTTCTTTTCGGTATAACTAGAGCCATCTATTGAGTTGCCAACTTATTGCTTTGCGTTAACTATACAGCGTGTTTTCGCTATGTTGGTCCAAAGGGCAGGAGGTGATAGTGCTCACCTATCCAAACAAAGAATTCTATGGAGGGAGGGGGGGCATCTTAACAGTTTTGGAGGTACACGGCGATTCAGAAAATATGCTAATTTTTCACAAAGTTTTTCTCCGGAGTTATGGCAATTTAAAATAAAAGTTTCGGATTTTCTCCTGATTAACCCTTTTTTTTTATCAAAAGTGTAAATTGTAGACTCTCCTGTTTAAATTAACATATTACACCTATATCTTAAGAGGAGTCAATCAGATATCAGCGAGCCTGTAGGCAACAAAATTTACTGTATGTAGGTTTGTGTCCTGAACGTGAGAAAATTCATATAAAATTAGCCTAGACCTAGATCACAGACCACATTAGATACATCTAGCGCAAAAGACAGACACCCAACATGCGACAATTTGAGACGAAAAATGAATATTTGGAGTTCAAATAATTTAAAAATTTTTAACGAGAGTTAAGACTCTCCTAAATTTTTTTGCACATAATTGTTAAATATATACTATTTTACTTTGTATTTCAAAAACTTTCAATGAAATATTGCAATATTTCGTCGATGAAATATCAGGAGAAAAAACAAGTAAAGTACAAGAATCAAATAATTAAAAAAGAGCGCCACTAAAAATGAAAAAAACTCGACGTTATTTGTTAGATCTAGGTTTTATCTTTCTAAAATAGTCACGATCTAAGGAAATGAGAATACCTACTAACAGGAATTTGATTTATAAAACTTCAATTTTTACTATTTTTTAGAAGTTTCCGAGCTAATATCTCCATTCCAACATTCCTCTTTGTTAGCAGCAGTAGGATTGCATAAGCATGGCGAGATTTTAGATTTGCTGAAACGAAATGTTTGTGCTCTGTGCTGTTGGTCAGACACTTTTCCTTGAAATTTTTCTGGCATAGTTTATTGCTAGGGGAAATTTTATTATACAGAAGCCGATCATTAAATAGAACTCTTCCGAGAACTCCGAGTTGTAATGTTTCATATAATGTTGGCAATGTTCACACTATGTCAGTTTTACCATTTTATTAACTAGATAACCAAATAACTACTTTAAAGAGATATATTTGACTTTACCAACAACCATTATCTCTTTCCTACAGCTTCAATAAAACCCATTAGGGATTAAGATTCATACAATAACACAAAAAATATCGGGACTGCACATTTTGAGATATTCAAGGATAATCGAAATCGCCATTATCCTCGAAAGCAAATTTTCAGAAAAATGACTTTGATTAATTTTTCTCGGAAACCTCAAAGCTTCTCAAAATAATTTAATTTTTAATTGAGATACGATGATAAACTTACATCTACTAATCTAAATTTCCCACATTTTTCAAAATACCGTATCTCGGTCATATATGGATCACAATAAAAAATTGCTATTTTCGATATTGCCAACTTTCCTGTAAATTTTCATCAAAATCAAAAAAAAAATTACATTAAATTGGTCAATTTTCTGTGTAACGGCTTTTAGGATTATATATTTCATGTATACAAATTTACATGCCCAGCAATATTCAGTTTCCACTTCTTTATTCCATAATATTATTGGACCGAATTTTACTAACAGGTCCCAGAATAGTTACTCACAATTATAAACAAATAGATTATAAACAGAACTCCCAAAATAATTTCACGCCTCCCAAGAAAAAATAAGAAATTACCAATGAAAAGACTTAAAATATTCCGCGCAATCTACACATGCAGAAATAGGCGGCATACACTTTCCGAGCCTGCACACTACAGCCCGCCGCAGAGCTTTCAAAACAAGTGAATGCTTTCCGAAAACACATCATTCCTTCTGACGGTGATGAAAGGAATTAAAAACGCCTAATTATATGCAAAATATATAAAAACAAGAAATTTTTGTCGTTACCATGATTAACATTATTGACTTTATTTCCTTTATCATTGCACTAAACAATTTGAGTTTTTCAAAATAAACAGAAAAAAGCTCGATCTTTGTTACAAATTGAACTTTCTTTCCAATAATATCATAATTGTGATAATTGTGATATATTAGTAACCAAAACTGTTTTGCTAGTTTTCTCTCCGTCACTCCCTCGTTCACTTCAAGATCTTCCATACTCAAGTACAAATTTATCTACTTGATGTGCCATTATTACGTTATTATGTACCAAACTTTGCAAATTTCACGAATTGCTAATTACATACATATAAAACCCCGAAATATTTTTTTTACACGTCATTACCTAAGTTTGTGCTTTTTCTCAAACTATGTGGATTTTAGATCCTGATAATACGCACAGCTTTGACGCAAAATCCTATTAACTTTTCGTGTTTTTGAAGATTTCTACAAATAGTTTCCCAGAAATTCGCATTGAAAAATGTATGAACCTTGCAAATCTGGGAACTGACTCCTCTTAACTGTAGCCTTTAAAAAATTATTAGCTCATATCCTATTCAGGTCATAGTAAAATTTGACGATTGTTTTGTTTTTAAATGACATGTTTTCAGTCACTAACAGAACAAATTATCTTTGAGCTGAATAGGTTCAGAGCTAATAACTTTTTGATGGTTAAAGGTAGCACATAGGTGTAGGTGAGTACTACTATCTTCTGCTGTATGGACTAATATGGTGGAAAGCCATGTATACTTCTACACATAATGGTAAATCGAAAAATCCGATACAAATACATCCAACGAAATCAAACAAAAAGTAACTTTGCACTACTGACCTACAGATGGCTCTTGTTGAACTCTTCACTTTTCTGGTTTGCCTATAGTTTAGGATACAAAACTTGTGCACATTACTGTGTATGTTTGTGTCAGCTGGAAATATTTTATAATATACATAATATAATAAAGAATGAGCGCCGAATATCAAATAGAATTTAAGAGTGTTCAAAGCGTAAACTCTCGAAAATCAAAAAATTAAGATAATTAGGTTACGGGAAAGAAAGCAAAGAAATATTTTTTTTCAATAACGAGATAAATAATTTAGCAGAAGCCAAATATAAAGCAGAATGACACCAATTGAAGTTTAAATTTTAATTAAAAACTATGTTGCATAGAAATAACAACGCAACGGATACAGCATGGCATTTCAGCCGTTTATTTCTACATTTCTGGAGTATTCCATTATTCTTTTCGTGTTTATTTTCATTGTAATTTAACCTGTGAAAAGCGTTTCGAGACCAAAGAAAATAATGTAGCAAGTGAGGTGGGAGTATTAAAGCAAAAATGTAATTTTTTCCAGAAACATAAATGTAATATCCAACAACAGCACAAGGTAGCAAACAGTGCAGCAACAGCACTTTTTAATATCTGAGAAACTTTTAATGCAGTTTTGAAATAAAAAAAATATTTTGCTTTACCACCTTCATATGCAGAAATGTTATATAATGAATCGCCTTTAATTAAATTTTAATTAATTTTAATTTTTTCAATCAATCACTTTTGGCATTTCATAACAAAAAGGAACAGGAAATTAATATTAATTAAGGCAAGCGTTTCTCCTGGAAATTTTGTGAAAGCAATTGAAACTGATGCTCCCTGAATTTCTTCGACGTTGCTGTTGGCAATGTACATATATTTCAGTCATAATACGTCTTTCATTAGAGACCCGTTACATCCGAGCCCCTTTTATTATAGTCGGTATTCGATTGATGTGTGATTAATATCCTTGCTTCAATCATTTGGTATTGCAATTTCAATTATATTATCTACGTGCTATGTCGATATTTCATCTGAGATTTCATTTGAAAAGGAAGAAGAGAGGTGTAATGGTTGATCAACTAGTTACAGAAATATACATGCTGTGGTCATCTCCAGATATGAAAATAAAATATTTTCCAAATCCTATTACTCATAATCTCTGCATAGTTATTTATTAAAAAAAAAAAAAAAATATGTATATAAATATATTTATATGAAAGGAAGTGATCTATTACTAGGAGTTAATTGGATCGATTAATTTTACTTCTCTCAGTTTTTATGAAGCAGCTTCTAGCTAAAAAAAAAATTACTGCTACTACTATTTTCAATACAATAATAAATATGGATCAATTTAATTTTCATCTCTGCCCAGCGAGAAAAAAATCGCTTTAAAGGTCCTTTGTAGCAATTCTAGGGAATACAAAACGATTTGATTGTGATTCAGTTTCAAATAAATTTTAACATTGCATATCCGCAGAAACGAGTGCTTTCTTTTATCTTCGTTTTAATTACTTTTCAAGCACTTTGTGGGAAGCCAATTGGAAGCTATGCACGATTGTTGCAGCAAAAGTGTCGGCCACAAATATTTACGTGTTGATTTCAATAACAGAAAATTACATTTTGACGAAACATCGGCGCTCTACAACAGCACACTTTATATTTGCAGACTTAACACATTTATAATTTTCTCTCAACAAATGTTTCACTTATCTAAGCCATAGTCTACACGGTGAAGATTTTAGGTAGTTTTTACGTGTGAAAAGTATTCGGGGGTAGGAAAAATTCCGTGCTACCAAGTTTCAATCGGGAATACGGGCAGAATACCAATACTACTGCAAGCAAATTAGCTCCGGCCATTTTGAAATTGCGAAATTTCTGATCGGACGGCTGCGAATTGAGGTGATAATATAATAATTTAATAATCATAACGTGTTGTGAATTTGTGATACAGTTAATGTTTATATCAAGAACTGTGACTTAATTGAATACTCACACAATTAATTTCATTAAGCATATAAGGAAGTCCGCAGAGCACCATTATTTTGCTGGCACGTCTCAGCACATCGGGAGGAAATTCCTTCCTTCCTTAAAAACTTCTCGTATGGGAAAGCCATAAGAAAGCAAAACAACTTCTTTGAAACATTTGTCCAAACATACTGAACTGATTCGTACGGCTTCAATAGGAGAAAGCTTGTATGATCACGTTTGCTTTCAATTTGCTGGTATTTTAGCAATAACTTCAAAATTGCTTCACACTGCTTCCAGGGAAGTATCTTTTTGGAAGCAATCAAATACCAGGTATAAGCGCTTCGAATCTGATTTTCTTCGAAGCACTTGGAATTTTCCCCCTGGGTGTGTAGAAGAGACCATCTTGTAATGCTGAAATTTTCCTTTTTTAATTCTCGGTTATTGTTGATGTGTAACAAAAATAACCCTACATGGCTGAAATTTGGGCAGAAATTGTGATAAGTCAAATTAAAGGAAAGAAAAAACTGGATTCAACATATCTCTCTTGGTATTGATGTGTCCTTCAGGAGGTTCCGTTTGATAATGGCGATAAAATGTCCGTAGTTTCAAAGAAAAAATAGTAACAGGGGTCTCACATCAACGATATTAGTGTGGTGAGAACTAGTAATTAGCAGAGCCTGAAATTAACTCTCCATTAATTCGTTTTTTAAGTGAGGTCCGATGGAAATATTTATATTTTAAAAATAAATTTTAATGATACTTTTAACTTTTATTTTTAAAAGTAAATATTAAGAGTAAACTTTTATTGTACATAGTCTTTTCAGACCCTTACGTAACAAAAACACTTTTTGAGAGTATTTCGAGACTTTTATTTCATAATAGTCTTTTTAAGAGTCTTTGGAGACTTTTATTTTATAAAAATCTCTTTCAAAGTCTTTCTTTATGTTTTTATTTAAATATATAAAGTATTTACAGTATAATGTCAAAAAAAACCTCTCCCGCTGGTTATAACATTTTAATCGATTTGATTCATTTACATAATTCGTTTATATCATATAAACTTAAGAAAAGTCCAGACTCTGTCTATAACGCGTTCGAATCCGAGGATGGCTTTTCTTTTAAATAAATAAAAAAAAAGAAAAGAAAAAAAAAAAAGAAAAAAAAGGCTATAATTAGTCTAAAAGACCAATCCTTATGATACCCTGTATGAATATGGATAAATCAATTGAAACATTATCATAAACAACGGAAGAGGCTTTTTTGTTTAAATCAGACCGTAAATACTGTAAATATTTAAATACCAAGCATAAAGATAGACTTTTAAAAAGATTCTTATAAAATAAAAGTCTCAAAAGACTCCTAAAAAGACTTTTATGAAATAAAAGTCTCGAAATACTATTCAAAAGTTTTGTTTTGTATAATAGTTAAAAATAACAATTAAAAATAATGGTTATTGCGGGAGTCTTAACAATAAAAATTACGAATTTTTATTATTTTAAAACTCTTATTTCTTATAATTTTGTTTAATTCTTATGGAATAAAAGTTAATTATAACTCGTATTCTAGAGACTTTTTTAAAAAAGTCATAAAAGTTTCAAGCTCTACTAATTAGTTAATGGTGTCATCAGATATTTAGTATCTACGTATCAAAGATGCTTTTAAAATCTGCAGATGGTCTAAGGACAGATTTTCGGGTAATAGAAAGAAAAGAAAGTAGGCTTGTAACTGGTTCTGTTGAAGAGCATATAAACGCATGTAATACGGTAATAGTTCTGTAACAAAACAAGGATTAGCAGTAATAATGGCGTCTTTATATTCGTAAAATAGGTAAAATCAAATATCGATTAAAATCTGGTGATCAAAAAGAAAATTTATAATAAAAAATTAAGATGAGATTGATGAATGCAAAAAGAGCCTTCATAAATTTCGGAAATAAGTAAAAAATTAATTGAATTCTTTAGTATTATGCTCGGTAAAAAAATCGAATTACGATTTGTTCCAATACAGCACAAATTACCGAGGGACATCCGATTCTTTTCCTATAGATCCTATAACTTTCTCGGGATTAACGAGAAATTTTCAGTATGTACTTAGGACTTTATTTCTAGGATTTTTTCGAAATTTTCAATAACTTGTTCTTTGGCATATCCCATAACTACTTTATTTGGGAATATTCTCAGTATTTTACAAACAAATATATACAGGATGTGCAGAGCAATTTTGGGACAAAAATGGGAAAGTTGTTTTCCCCATTCCAGAAGATCCTTAAAATATGAATTAATTTCGGTGTGTTCTCTGATTCTCATGGTTCGCGTGGCTTTCTGGTGAAAGCGCCAATTTGTTCGCTTGGTGTGCTTCCGTATATTGTTTTTGGAGGCAAAAAACAGAACAACAAGTTTGTAAAATTTGAAAGAGGCCATATGAGAACTGTGCTGTTCAAGTCGGCTACATGCGTGCAGCTATATCAGAATGCTATTCGCTTATACAATTTCTTCTTGTTTTTGCAGAGTTTGTTGGTTGTATATTTTTTGACGTAATATTTTAGTGATTTTGTCTTAGGAATTCCATTTACAGGTGTTAAAAATGTTGGTATTTATGTTTTGTGCAAGTGTATACACCTCTGACATATACTTTTCAGCCAATAATTGTTTTTTGTGAAAATAGCTACCTATCAAAGAATTTCAACAATCCCAGAAAATCTAACACAATATTCTCAGATATTCCCCCGCACATCCTAATAAACTAGGAGATCCGTAAATGTCCTATGTACGCTTGCAGCGGGAATTTAACATTGTGCCTAATTACAATCACAGGTAATCCTGTGGGTAGGGCACGGGATGTACTATGGATATCCGAACTGCGGACATTCGTCACTCTCAGGGATGTCGTAAGTTCTTAATTGGGACCAGAAGGGATTTCCCATGGACAAATTATATATCCTAATAGGATTTCCCATTAATATATACAATCGCGATGCAGTTATAGTCTATGAATATGAATAAAAAAAAAAAACTCTGTAGTACTTATTCTCCTTAGTACTACTCAGAAGTAAACGGAGATATATAGATAAATATCGAAAATGGTGATATCATTTATCCTTTATATAGAGTGCAATTATCTTTTCTTAATTATCATAAGTATAATTTCATAACCTATATAGGAATTAATTTTGCCTCTATAATCGAACTACTGCGGGAGCGGAATGTAATACACAAGAAGCCTACATAAAATTTTGTGTAATCGGTCATAGGACTCAAATGTCTGCATAGTAAATACAAGAACAATATCGATGAGCTTAGATATATATCTTAGACCTTAATTTGCATGTAACATTTGTAAGTGAAACATGGTTTAAAGATGATATCCCCTTATCCCCATGTTATGCATTATTTCGCATTGATCGCGTAAGACGTCGAGAAGGTTGTATTACGTTATACGTTAAGGACTCGCTTAACGCTAAGTATGCCTACTCCTCGAGTGAATATTGGATACATCTTGGTGATCTTAAATTCGCTATTATTTCGGTTAAGTTAGACTCAACAGGTTTTGATAACGTTTCGCCACGCTTTATAAAATTATTATTTCCCCTCATTGGTGACCATATATTCCACATAATCTTATCAAGCGAACTGAAAAGTAGCTAGAGTACTGCCTATTAAAAAAGAAAGTTTTCGCTCAATAAGCATCCTTTTTTTTTATCGGGAGTGCTGAAAAGTCTCATGTAAAATTCGATACTTCAATACGTAACCTACTAACGTAATGGCAGTCAGGCTTCAGCACAGATAATTCACATGAATCTGCAATTCTTAAAGTATTTTCGGAGATTAGATATACTATGGATCATTATTATCCTGTGATAATGATAAACTGAACTCAGTTTGAATTATGTCACGGCATAACAATTTATTTTAATAAAATTTAATTATTTTTCACAATTCAAATTGAGGTGGGTTCATAACACCGGACATATCTTCGTTATTTCAGTAATTAATTCTGCATGTTTGAAATCTAATACCAAATCCTAAGTATAATTTTGAATATCGTGATAACAAGAAAACATATTATATATGTATGTATGTTCACTTCCAAATCTATCACCAGAACTGAATTACACATTAACACTCTCACTAAGAAAAACATCCTTTCGTTCAAAGTATACATTTAAGTCATACCAATGTCAGCATTTTCGTCCTTTCGACGCGCGTTTATGTATCGTTATTAAATTCCAACTACGAATCACTTCTGTGGGAAATAAACTTGTTGCAAAATGTTTTTTCTACAAACTTACTACACAATGCCAACAACAGGTTGTAGAATTTTACTTTTCACGCCATGAAAGTCTTATCGTGTAATTGAATGTATGCAAATGGCATGTAAAGTAAGATAATCTTAAACTAAATTTTAGAATGTATAACATATGCTGTCTATGTATACACATGAACCTACATAATATGTAAATTACTTTTATTTTGTTGAATGTTTTGATTACTTTACACAAATGTTTTCATAGAATTGGGAATTTTTAAAGAACAGGTTGCTCAGCCTTGAAAAATAGGCTGATAAAAAAATTCGACGCTCTAGAAAATAAGCGAAAATCTTATTTAAAAATGAAGATATGGATTTGGTAAGCAAGTATGATAAGATGGGGGTAAATGTGTAAACGGGGTTAGTGTATGTTCGCATAATTTACTCCTAACATATCATGACCAGATTTATGTCGCATCAAAATATTGCAATAGAGAGTAATGTTCCGAGTGCACATTTACATGCAGTTGAGTTGAATAAAACTGTGGTAATGATGAATTGTTAGCAAAATATGTATTATTAGCCATTCCACACGAAAAGGATCACAAAAGGCTTGTTTTGGAATGGACCATTTTTAAGAAACTTTTGCAGTGAGGTTAGGTTAGGTTAGGTAAGACGGGTGCCGCTATAAGTACCCAGGCTGCTTTAATTAAACCACCAGTGGGTCCCCATTGTGTCCCTTTTCCTCATGCGATAACCTAAAAATTGCTTTAGATCCATACTGCTTCCCTTAGGAGACTCAGGATGCATCTGAACTATTTGTTTTGCAGTTCCCCCAGACTTGAAAAGAAGTAGCTATCCAGTAGACTACTTCTTTTGTTCATCAGAGCGGGGAGCTCGCAGAGTATGTGCAGAAATCGTTCACTGCTATACCAATCATCCTTCGAGCATGGTCTCCTATGGTCCAATGACCCGTAAAAACCCCTACTAGATTCCTGGTATTTGTTTTGCTACCATGAAACAGTTCTGTTATTCTCTTCCTGTCATATGCAGACCAGAATTGCCTTGCGATAGGCAGGTTTCCCTATCGATCCATCGTACAGTTGCCTTTCGATAGGCGTCTTTGTTGATCTACTCTTTTAAAGCTCTGATCAGAATCCGTACATAAGCTATTGCTGCAGAGCAACTCATTTCAGAATTCTTTTTGGCCAACTCATCAGCCATCTCGTTGCCTAGTGTATCCCTGTGGCCAGGTATCTAGCATAGGGTCACCTTGTGCCATGTAGTCAATTCCTCAAGAGCATTCTAACATAACTGCACCAATTTTGATTTAACCAGCACAGCATTCAACGAATTAATGGCTGCTTGGCTGTCCGTGTATATGCATATGTGTCGTACGGCCTGGTAAATCGCTAAGAACTCTGCAGCAGTATATAAGACTCGTGCCACTGGTGGTCTCTGGAGTACACTCCGGCCCCTAGGCCCGCATTCGTCTTGGATCCATCCGTAAAAATAGAAATATGGGATGTTACCATGACCTACTTCCCATTCCAGTCACCTCTGGTTGGCGTCGATACATTGACACTTCCATGAAAAGTTGGGAAAGATATTTGATAGTCAGTTTCTTTCTTGCAATCAGTCTCTCTTTTGAAGTATATTGGAATACCCAAAACACTTCTCTGTCCACCAACCCCCCACTCTAAGCCTTAGCCTTACAGCCCTAATTGCAGCTACACTCTTCCAGTGGAGATCTAACGGCAGTAAATCTATCATAACCTCCAGTGCTGCTGAGGGCGTGGTAGGCAAGCACTCCGTTATTCCCAAGCAAGCGACTCTCTGGATTTTTGACAGCACATCCAAGTTACATCAACTTTTGTTTTTTATTAATAATAGTATTTTTTTTTCAAAAAAATAGTTTTATCTACTATTGAGGACTTTCTACATTTTTATTTTGAAGCCTTATCTATCATGTATGTGCGGAAAATTGCGAGGGCATTTTTGACATATGCACTTTTAAAGTCACCTTATTTTCATCTTTGTGGATTCTGAAATTTTATAGATTTATATACGTAGTTTATCTATAAGTCTTCTTACCAAGTTGTAAGTTGTATATGCTTTCCTATCTGTTCTAGAAACTACATTTGTATGTATTTGTGAGCTTGGGTTTTTTTTCGATTTAAGGATCAGAAAAGAATACATTTCTCTAAATTTCTTCCTTGAAGGTTAAAGTAATAATAAAATACACAAAAAAAGGGTGTATAACATTACATAGTCAGCCCATTCTTCAAAAAGTTGCAGGACTATCTAACCGTTAAGATGGGTATTTGAGTTTACCTGACTTTGAAGTTGATTGGCTTTGTTCACCAGGCTCTACAAGCATGTCCGCAAAAATTACGGGGAATTTGTTTAGCCTGGCTTAGAACAGAGTCTTAGTGAGAGCTTAACAGTGACTAGAAAGAGACTTAAGGAAGAAAGCTACGCTTTATCAAAAACGACTAATTTATGCAATAAAATAAAGGAGAGGATATTCGAAGTTCTTTAGAATGTAATTGTAGAAGTTGAAACAGACAAAGACGCTGAAGAGATTATTCGGAAAATTCTCAAAATTGTTCCACACCTGTAGATAGATTATGGTAGATAGATTATAGCCTCAAAATAAAAATATGAAAAAATTGGTAGAAGTCCTCAATAGTGGATAATACTATATTTTGAGAAAAATACTATTATTATAAAAATTTTTTTCTTCAACGCTGCTTTTTTTATAAAAAATATAAGGCATTAAGCTTCATTTGGCATTGGAATCTGAATAATTGGTTGCGCCGTTCTCGAGATAAGATTTTTTGAAAATGACGTTTCATCATAAAATCACGTAACAGGAGGGAAGGGGGTGTGGTAAGGGGAAATAAAGATTATTGGTGAGTTTTTTCGATTTCCCTACAAATTGTGTAAGTTTCATCCAAATCGGAGATGGTTGGGTTCCAAGGTTCTCGTGTGGAATGGCTGTTATGAGATGACGCTTAAAAGTCGGAAATGCAGGAACTTTAAGGCCGGGCGCCCACTGGAGTGGTGTGTGAGCAATGTGGCAGTGGCGTGGCGATTAAATGGTAAGTGAAAAAATTTAGTCCCGTAAAAACAAATAGAGTAGCGCACATTGAAATAGAGTGGCGATGGCGTGGCATTTGACAAGTGGCGTTACACCACTTGATTGCCACTAGTCTCCGACAAGTTTAATTTTCGAGTGGTAAGTGGCAGTGGATGCCACTTCTCCCTAGTTATTACTGTTGATGTTGAATTAGTTAATCGATACGCTGTGGTTGCACCCAAAAATTATTTCCTTTTTTTGTTCATTCATTTTGATCAGAAGTAAAACTCAAGCTAAATAGCTAATAAAAAGGGCAACATAATTTTCTGTTGTGCGAATAAAGTGACACTCTTGGTGACAACAACCAGTCTTTTATCAAGACCCGCGGTCACTTGAAAGCTCGTGTGACATTGGCCTAAAAGTGGGAAAACATCGTTCACACGCCTTTTCCCCACACACCAGAGCAATCTTCAATTATCCATAATTATAATAATAATAAGTAATACAATCTTTACAATATTATACTTTTATTGTGAAAAATATTCATTGATTGGTATTATAAAAGCTATAGCGAAATAAGCTTTTGTTATTGAGATTAAAAAAAAAAGTTGAAGTCAAATTTTCTAAATCATCCTTGAACAATATATTTTATGATGATGACTAAAATTTATTAGATCCTTTTAACTTTACAAACGCTCATAGCTTCAATTCTCTTTTTCTCTGTTTCGAAGTTATAGCTAAAAAATTGTAAATAATTCTAATTATTTTTTCAAAATTAACTATTTAAAAAAAAAACAAAAAATCTTTATCTATCACATCTCTACTCGAATTGCAAGTATTCTGAAACTTTTTGCATTTGGTGTGATTTTAAAATGGATTCAAAACGAAAAATTAATGCTAAAAATTTTCGAAAAAAATAATAATCCAAAAAGAAAAGAAGAAGAAAAAATTCAAAATTTTAAATTTGCCTTTAAACCTTCCAACCATAGCGCGTTAATGTAGTATTTTTGGTATTAAAAAATTTCGACGTATGATTATCCTTTGTGTACGTTAAAATATGTATAGGTTTCTAGGCTAGGGTAAAAAAAAAGAGGGGTTGAGAGTAAAGAGTTATAAATCATTGGAAAGTATAAGCATTAATTTTAAATTATCATCATGTATCGTTCAAGAATTATCAGGTGAAACTCCTTAACGCATTTTAACCTCCAAAATTGCACATCTGACCGTCAATACCAAACATTTTGTTTGTTTGTTTTGAAGACAGGAATTATCTGACACGAAATTGACATTGTACAGGGTATTTGACGGGAAATTTTACTACTTACTTTGTTTTGATACAACTTTTGAAATAGATCGAAAAAAATTAGTTTTGTTAATTTATTTATTATCTTGAATGCTGCCAGTTATAAATGGAATACAATCTCTGATAAATGCTCTATGCTCTATCGATAACATTTCTAATAATATTTTTACACATTTCTGGCATATTGATTCCTTTGCAAATAGCTTTTTTTAATTACTCAATTGTTTCATGTTTATCTTTATTAGCATAGGATTTGCTCTTCAGATACCCTCAAAGGAATAACTCTGGACATTGTACCTAATTTCAACATAATTTGGTTTGGAAACATGTCTTTCAGTAAAGTAATTGCTTGTTATGTATGTATGTCACTAACATGTACTATATAAAGGGTTTTCCAATAGGAGGTGTTATTTTGATAGTCAAAGAAAAATACCAGTTTTTGAGATAAATGATGGATCTTTATTTCATTATAAAGAGGAAGGTATGCCGTTAATAATGGAAAATAACATCAGCCAAATGACCAACACGACCATGCCTACAGGACCATATCCTTTCCATAACCAAATCGCAAAGTGGCTGCCCTAAGTCCTCGATAGCCTCACGAACTTCATTTTTGAGGTCTTGAATCGACGCTGGGCTGTTGGCGTAGACCTTCTCTTTCACGTGGCCCCAAAGGAAGAAGTCGCAAGGTGTTAAGTCACAAGATCTCGGTGGCCTATTGTGATCACCTCTTCGAGAGATAACACGGTCTGGAAACTTTTCCCGTAAAAGATCAATGGTTTCGTTGCTTGTATGGCACGTAGCGTCGTCTTGTTGAAAGTAAACGTTGTCCAGATCAATACCAACCAATTCCGATCATAAAAAATCATTAATCATCTGTCGATAGAGCAATCCATTCACCGTAACTGTTGCTCCATCCTCATTTTCGAAAAAGTAAGGTCCAATGACCCCGCGGGACCATAAACCGCACCAAACAGTCATACGTTGAGGATAGAAAGGCTTTTCAACAATAACTCTTGGGTTTTCCGAGCCCCAGATGCGACAATTTTGCTTGTTGACGAAGCCATCGAGGTGAAAATGGGCCTCATCACTCAAGATGAGTTTTCGATGGAATTCCGGATCATTTTCATGCATTTCAAGGACCCAATCAGCAAAGACTCGACGTTGTTGATGATCGGCCGGTTTGAGTTCTTGTGTGAACTTTATAAGCCTCAAGACTCAAATCTTTATGCAAAATACGGTGTAATGACGTTTGTGGAATGCCTAATTGCAAAGAACGACGAGGAATGGACAAAGCTGGGTTTTCTTCAACACTTTCGGCTACAGCAGCAATATTCTCGGCTGTTCGTGAGCGACGTGCACGGGTTTTATTCTTCACATCACTAACTTGTCCTGACAGCTCGAATTTTTCTACCAATTTCTGTATTGCGGTCCGACAAGGTGCTTCACGACGACCCAAAAATGTTCGAGCTTTACGAACCGTCTCTGCCACATTTTCACCATTTTCATAGTGAATTTTAATAATTTCAATGCGTGGTTGAATCGTGTATCGTTCCATTTTTATTAATGGCGTAGTTTCTACTTGTCAAATGTCAAAAAATGACAGCTCCAAAAGTGACATCTACCGAAATACCGGGCTAATTAAAATAACACCTCTTATTGGAAAACCCCTTATAAATGGACTGCTTGTTGAACCAAAAATGCATGAAAGCAAATGGCACCACTTTCATATTCCTGTGTCTTTCCGTGAGAGCATACTTTCCCACTGAACTGTAACGATTAAGAATGAGAAATTGCTTGTAAAAATCCTTGATAAAAACACTTTCTTCGACTCATAATTAAAATTTAACGATACAAATAGTCGCAAATACTTTTGTGGTAAATTCGGTAAATCCCACTGACATGCATATAAGAAAATTCCCAAATAATTTAAATATAGCGGCAGTTTACGACAGTTGGTAGCATTGACAGTGAGAGCATACTTTCTGAAATCAAAACTGGTGCCACATGAAACAGGAGATCAAGCAGTCCATTTATATATATGTCAGTGATGTATGTATTGTGGGCCGTAGTGGAATCATATATGTTCACCAACTGTAATTCTTCCAATTTATTGCGTAAAGTCTGTGGCATCTCACGATAGTGTTCAATACTTACCGTCGCGGTTTTACACAAGCAATAAAAAAAACTGGGGCCCAATGATTCCTTCTGACCATAGTGCAGCTATGAATGAATGTAAGGAGCTTCGTGGATCATTCGGGAATTTTCATATGCACAGAAACAAATATTTTGTTTGTTGACATTTAACCTAGCCAACCATATGGAAATGAGCATCATAAAAAATATTATTTCTGTTTGTGGTGTATATTGCTAGACCATCTCTGCATATACTATGGAGAAAGGATTATATGTCATTTTACTGGGTCAGGTGTGTTTTAATGATTGAAAGCAATCGGAATGAAAATTCATTCACACATTGCCAATTAGCTTGAAGATTCTCTTTTGGGCAATTTCTAATGAAGCTGAGGCTCTGCGACCAGCTCCGGCCCAGATATGGGAATCGTATTCCATTCTAGGCCTGATGTATGACCTGTTGAGGAACGCAAAATTTGACGGGCTCAAGTATTTCTTAAGCCACTTTCATATTGGCGACCGGTAAACAATGAGCGATGAGCTGTGAGAGGTAAAACATCGCTTAGTCAGGTCATCGCTACGAGAGTTTTTGTATTGAAGAGCGTTGAGCTGTATCGCTGAGCTGTGTTTACGCAGTTCAGCTCAACTAAGGGGTGAGCGGTATTTGGCTCGTTGCTCATTAGTGTGGTGTAATTTTTGTAGAGTAAAGATCTTGACAAGCTAAGTGATTCATAACGCGAAGTATTAACCGCAGAGGTGCAAGATGTTTGTGGAATGATCGATATTCCGACTATGTATAAAAACTGGGAAATTATAGAGAAAACATGAAAGGAAATTGGAGATTATTTTGGACTTTAAGTTAAAAAAAACAGAAAAAAATACCGTTAGTGAAGTTATCATACATATAGGTAGGGAGTAATTAGCAAATTCGCCTTTTATTTTTTCTCCCAAAGTAGGATTTCTTCGTACACCGCCATATCATATGAAGCTGAGTGAACAGCAGTAATTTCATTTTCATGGCAGATTTGATCGATCCGAGAAACTGCGATGTCAATTCCTAAAATTCTCCATTTAGCGCGTAAAATACCAACATGTACTCAATAGTTTTCCACAATCGTTTGTTGAAATTTTCTTTTGCCCCGTTCAAATTTTTAGAATAATACGGGCGCAACAAGTAGGGCTAAGGGGATAGTCTTAAGGGGATAGTCTTAAGGGGATAGGCTTAATCGCGCTTCGATTATTGTTCCTGGTAACAAACTTTGAGTTGAAACACTAACTTGAGGGGCTCAAAGGCACACTTTTCACAGTTTTGAGATATAACCCTCTAAAGTTGGTTGGATATCCTAAATACTGTGTAAAGTCTTAATTTTATCTAATTATACTAAAAATAAGCTGGATATCTTAATAACTTTTTGTTGTAGTTAAAACATTGAACGATTGTTTTTGGTTTAGTAAAAAGGTAATAATTCAATCCTTTGCAAGCACTTATACCCCTTTTCCTGTAAAAGGTGTAGTTGTATCCCTATGCGTTTGCAGGTTTTATTAAAATATAAAAACGAATATTTAGTATTTTAACAATTTAATTATTTAAAAAAGTACAAAAGAAAAAAAATCCAAAGGAAAATATAGTTCAAACTTTTAAGTTGTGTTTAAATTCAGAAAAAGAAAATTAATTCAATACTGAGTGTGTAAAATCTTCATCTTCTCGTTTTCTTATTATCAAGAGTGTTAGTCATTCTAGTCAGACTCGAAGATATTATCAGCTTCACTGACCGAATCCCCCTTCCATTTCAACTTTTGGTTCGTTGCTATGTCCTGATGGGTTCCTTATTAGACCGCGCTGCTTTTTATTCTTATCGCCCAATTCATGGGAAGGGATTCGAAGAATTGGTGGTGAATTGGAGGAATAAATGGAAGGAAATCCATCAAATTCTTGTACTTAGCTAATTTAATTTTTATAGCCCTTACAGTGCAGTCAGTTCAACATGGGCTACTCTGCCAGGCGTTCTTTTCATGTCAATCCGTTCAACTGGCATATCTGCATTGACATAGTTTCTTTATTCAATAAAGAAAAAGTGGTAGACTTCAAAATGCAGCCACTCAAAACCCTCGAGAATACTTCACAATCTATGAAACAGACTTCCTTACTACCACATGAGAACCCCAACGGAGTCCTGACATTCCAAAATATTTGCAGTATTGTTATGTAAAACTGACAAAAGTTTGATTTGAATAGCTCCACCGCCCTAAACTACTATTCACACAGAAAAATGGTGTTCTAATAATCTTCGGCGTGCTTTTTTATCTTCCGAACCGTAATAAAATTTTTACACCTTTCCAAACAAAATTATTTAAAAACATTTATCTAGTTCAAATGACTACGATTCTTAAACAAAAACTCTCAGCTGATTAATCATTATATATGCCGCTGTGCCATCATGGCATGCCGTGGGTAGGCTGATGAAATCGAATGTAGCTGCCAACAGATTCGGAATTCGGTTGCACATACACACATATAATTATCACTCATCTGTGAGTTAGGGAGCGTAAAGTCTACGGTTACTCAAAACTATTTTATTATTTTGTTAAGTAAGGTATATAGTGAGTGTAGGCTTTGGGAAGGTAATAAACCAAGCTGTAAATTCCTAGAAGACTATTTTCCTGTATGGATAGTAGTTTAGGCTTTATAAAATATACAAAGTCAATATTTGGCACTTTTCCATAAGTATCAATATAGAACATTTTAGAGAACGGACTCCCAACGCACACATATAGATTTCTGTTTCATGGCTTGGGAAGTATTCTCGAAGATTTTGCGCCACTGCACTTCTCGTATGCCTGATATATTATCTTTCAAATGCACTATCATTGGTTAAATTGATTTAAAGTCCCCAATGGCTTTAATAGTGGTGTTTTTGCCTACGTAACACCAGCACTTAATGATATTTTTATTATTGTTTTGTCCGCCAGTATTATCGTTAAAGGCATCAATGTGGATAATTGTGGATGGAAGGTTGATGATAAACCTGTAATATGCTTGGTTTACGGTGTTCCTGAGTGCTATTCATGATGAATTTGTTTTTTTGAGTTTATATATCAGAATTATATTATACCGGCAGAGAGCTGCCAAACTTACGGTTTTGTATGGCTAAAGAGCCGCTGTGGTTTATTTAATTCCTCCGTTATGCTGGTCACTTTTATGGCTGGGTGTGCCAATTTGCTGATGATATGGCAGAGTATACCAATGTAATATGTGTGGCAGAGTAGGCCACTATTTTGTATTTAAAGGCAGAGTATGCCGCTTTATAATGTATGGCAGAGTATGCCGCTGTTTGTAGGCAGAATATGCCAATGATAAGGATGAAGAGGATAAGGAGAAATAAAAGCACCCTGTCAAGTTGAATTTAAGTCTGAGTTTTATTGATTAGTCTCTGCTTATTTATATTAATTGGTAACATAGGAATTACTGTTTCTTACAAATTATAGAGGGGGGATTATTGCAAAATTGCAATACATAAAACTAAAAATAAATTAAAAATCAGAAAATGTAGTGTCAGAATTTCTGTTCACACAATTTCTGAATGAATCACAATGTGTTGACATGGTAAAGCAATGACCTCAGGTGTGTATATTTGCTCAATTAAGAATTATGCTTGCATAGTGGAAATTGCTTGCGTTGCAAATTCTTCTTGAGGTCAAGGAAACTCTGTTTGTGTTTAATCATTTTTCGTTTCGATTACTGTTTATATTTCTTGACCGTGGTCATGGCTTTACAAACCGTAAGAGATATGACATAATTTTCTGAAATCCTCTTGACGTTTCATTTTCCGGCCACATGAACATGATTCCTGATCAGGACACTAGGTTGTGAATTTCGAAATTATATGTTCACAATTGTCTCAGGTAAAAGACTTTACCACATGTTAAAAAAGGGGTTGGTAGTGTCCTTTGCAAATAAAAGCAAAATGCTATACGATCTAAATACTTGTTCTCTAGCTCTTTAGTGTGTTTCTTAGTTGTTCTTGCAGCATCGGTTTTCCTAAAGTGTACCTGCTTTAATGTAGCGGGATCTTTTTTTAATATTTTCAGAAGTTGTATTTTTTATTGTATTATTAAGTTTGTCGTCGCAACTGTAGAAATTTGATCCTATTACTGCAATAGTTGTCGGCCATCATCATCAATTTTCATTTGAAAATAATTTTCAATAAAAGTTGGTGGTCAAATTTTAAAAATTAAAAAAACGTTATTTTGTTACCTTAGGTATTTAAATAAATATTCCATTAATAAATTTGTGATTTATTCAAAAATCATAACGCCCCGCCACATCTTGCGAATTGTGCACCGAGCTGTCCTATTTATAACAGCGACCCAGCCTTAAGAGCTTTTTGCCTCTAAACAAACACGCATGCTTGAAAGTCGTTAAAATGACGGCAATTATAAAACAAAACAGGATAGGAATTTAGTGGTATCCCTTTGTCACAAACATTTTGGGTATATCTAGTTTTAAACAAAATGTTACTTGTATCCCTCTGCTTTTGAGGCCCTCAATTAATTTTTTTCAATTAATAAGTAATAACATTTTTTTTCATAAGCCTTGAAACCATTATGAACTAAAAGGTACGATACAACTAAAATTTAAAGCGGATCAGTGTGAAAACTTTGCAGCTAATCGCGTACCGCTCAACGCTCCTAGCTCATCGTTCACCGCTCACCGTCCGCTAATGTGCGAGTGATCTTAAACCTTTTCAGAAATGCAAGACACTTCGATGCTTCTTTGCCAACAGAGAATATATGGCCTGTCCAGCTTAACTTACTGGAAATATAAATATTAAGAATGTTTAGTGACGGTGAATTGGAAATTAATGCTCCATCAAAAGAAAAGGGAGTGGTTAAGTGATTATCTTGTTTTAAGGAGCTGAGACAGCTTTGGGACTTTGATGCATTGAATTCGACACGATCGACTTTGCTCCAAGAGAAAATATTGTTAAAATCTTTTTTTATGATTTAATCATGCAATCTTGTTTAACACATTCGTTATTCCCTCTAAACTCCGCAAGAGTGTCAAGGGAGTCAGCAGAAATCAAGGGTAATGAAAATTCAGTAACTCGTCAATGTATAATTTGAGTTAGAACACCCAGCCCGCTCAGTGTTTGCCCGTATTATTTCTATTTGCAAGAAGTGACTTAATCAGCGTGTAATTCTACCAGCGGGAAGTTGTGGAGTGCCTTTATTTAAATTTATTCTTTTTGAGATTTAGTAACAATATTTTTCATATGTTGTACCTAACAACGAACACTATAAGCAGCAAATATGTTTTACGTTCAAGTTACCTGTTCTCAGTACGACGCATAATCATGTCACTTACCTCGTATTTTTGGTTTTACTATTGCGGTGTCCATGGACGCCGGCAGGATTTTGTGTAAGGTGGTGCATGTGAAAATTATTATTGATTTCACCAAATGTTCTACATACATATTGCGAATTTATCTTTCAGCCACCTTTGTTTAACATTGTTTTAGCCTTCAAAAAAATTAAATTTTGATTTCAGGAAATACCCGTTACAAAACAATATTTTGAATTTACGAAAAAAAACATCTCAGTAGGCTGATGCTCAGAACTTTTGAGAATCAACTTTTACTTTCATTAAATTTGCATACGCATCAAATTCAGTTGGTTTGCTTTTTGCGTCAAATTAAGTTGTTTTGCTTTTTATATGTATAAAAAAGTTGTGTAAAAATTTGAGCTATTTTTAGTGTCCTGTAGTGCATTTTACGAAATTAAAATACCATTATTCTAAATACTACAGAAGTATAAAGTTGAAAAGGTTCTACAGTTTTTATAAGGTAAGTAATATATATGTCTTTTTAAGCGCTATTTATTTCCTAATTTAAACTTCTATTCTATACAAACAAAATTAAGCCCAATGAGTGATATACGGAATTTTTTAATCAAGAATAAAAAACGTAAAGTGGACGAGAATGAAGGGAATCCACTTTCATCTGCTCCTGCTCCGTCATCATCAGTAATGTTATCGATTTCCACAACGAGTTTAGAAGAACCTGTATTAAGTGATTTAGATATTGGTATATATATAAAAAAGGATATGAATGACGAAATGCGATATAAACTTTTAAAAACACAATGGATACCAAGTGTAGAATATAATTTTAAGAAGGATGTTGACAGTGCAGCAAAACGAGCATTTCGACTGGAATGGTTAACTTTGTATCCATGGTTATCGTACTCCGCTGCCGAAAAAGGACCGTTTTGTCGGATTTGTGTGTTATTTAGACCTGTAGCGCATTCCAGTTTATTAGGTGCTTTTATTGTTAAACCATGCATACAATATAATAAATTTAATGAATTGGCAAAATCTCATGCATGCACCCAGTGGCACCGTGAAGCAATAATGAAATCAGAAAATTTTATCGGTGTAATGACAGGAAAACAAGTAAGTGTGTACCAAAGCTTAAATAATGCTTACGACAAAGCAATTCAAGAAAACAGAGTAAAACTGCGATCCATTATAGCTTCGATCATGTTTTGTGCTAGAAATGATTTGCCTCTTCGTGGTAAAACAGATCAAGGATCTGTATTTACAGAGTTACTTCATTTCCGAGTAAGTTCTGGAGATACAATTTTGCAGCAGCATTTGGAATCCGGGGCTAAAAATTCGTTATATATATCCCATCAATCACAAAATGAAATTATTGAAGCTCTGGAGAATGTACTGCGGGAGAAAATTATTAAAGAAATTAAAGAAGCGCAAGTTTTCTCTGTTCTAGCTGATGAAACAGCAGATATAGTAGGAATAGAACAGATGTCTATTGGAATTCGCTACTTACATCAAGATCAAAACAATATTTTCAAACTTCATGAAGAATTTATGGGATTTTCTTCTCTCTCTGAATTAGGTGCCCAAGCTTTATCTAAGGTAATAATGAAAACATTACAAGATTTCGGTTTAGATATGAACCTCTTGGTTGGGCAAGGATACGATGGCTGTGCTACCATGTCCGGACATATAAGTGGTGTTCAAAAAATAATAGGGGATTTGTATCCAAAAGCAATGTTTTTCCATTGCGCAAATCATAGATTAAATCTTGTAATAAATGACACCAACGCAGTAATTGAAATCAGAAACACGGTGGGAACTATAAAAGAAATTATAAAATTCTTCCGGGATTCTACTCTAAGAAGAAATATGGTTCCAAATATTCCTTTACTCTGTGAAACTCGCTGGTCAGCCAAACATAAGGCAATACGTATTTTTAAACTTAATTTTATAGAGATAATGAATGGTTTGGAAAAGTTGACCACAAGTATGAACTGCCAAACAAGACAAAAGGCACACCATCTTTACGTTGCAGCAACTAGCAGTAATTTTGTTGTAGCTCTGCACATAATTGCTATGTATTCATCTATACTAGAACCCGTCACTAATCAGTTGCAGGGAACTCAACTTAATCTGCAATCTCTAAATGAAAAAATTGGCGACCTAGTAAAGATTTTAAACTGTCATAGAGAAAATTCAGAAGAAGAATTTGCCACAATTTTTCAGGAAATTCAAACTTGTTGCAACTTATTGAATATTGACCTGAAATTGCCTCGATTAGTGAAACGAATGACACACAAATCAAATCAACCAGCACATTCTGTGGAAGAATATTATAGAAGATCAATATTCATTTCTTATTTAGACTCTATTATTACATCATTGAATGAACGTTTTTCTGAAAACCATAAAATACCTTTTGCGCTCCTGCAGCTTCACCCCCGTGAAATGAAATTGTTAACAAAGCAAGAGTTTATAAAAATTGTTTCAAAAATTGAAAATTTCTATGGAACATCATTGTTGGAAAACTTTATTGTTGAAGCCACAACATGGTACGAAACTTGGGCTCAAAAAAACCTAGATCCATCAAATATTGAATACATTGATTTATTGGAAAACGCCAAAAGTTTTTATCCATCAGTTTTCCAAGCTATTAAAATTGGCCTCACACTTCCTATAACAACATGCACGGTGGAACGCTCATTTAGCACATTGAGAAGAGTGAAGACTTGGACAAGATCAACTATGTGCGAACAACGATTGTCGGGCTTATGTATGATGAGTCTCCATAAAAAAAGAACTGTTGATAATGAAGATTTTATAACCGAAGTAATTTCAAAGTTCGCAGAGAAGCCGCGTAGGTTACAATTATTATTTAATAAAGATTAAGAATAAAGAAAAATTATATTTTTTTATTTTTAATGCTTAAAAAAGTAAAAAGATGAAATATTTTACAACCAAAGGTGGTGCAGTTGCACCACCTTGCACCATACTGCCGGCGCCCTTGGCGGTGTCTAATAGCTACGGTTTCAAACGGGCGCGGATTTAGAATGGAAATGATGTGGGGAGCATCTTACACATTAAATTTAGAAAAAAAAAACATCATCCAACGCCGTAAGTAGCTTAGTTTAGCCACTGCGGAAGATTTCCGCATTAAATAGTGTGGATGATGTGGCATTTTTTCGTATACTTTATTCAAACCAAACTTTTCTTAGTTTTACACACTGACATATATAACACGGACAGCCCACTGACATGTATATAAATGGACTGCTTGTTGAACAAAAAATGCATGAAAGCAAATGGCACCACTTTCATATTCCGGTCTCTTTCCGTGAGAGCATACTTTCCCACTGAACTGTAACGATTAGGAACGAGAAATTGTTTGTAAAAATCCTTGTAAAAAACACTTCCTTCGACTCATAATTAAAAATTAACGATACAAATAGTCCCAAATACTTTTGTGGTAAATTCGGTAAATCCCACTGACATGCATGTACGTAAATTCCCAATATAGCGGCAGTTTACGACAGTTGGTAGCATTGGCAGTGAGAGCATACTTTCTGAAATCAAAACTGGTGCCATATGAAACAGGAGATCAAGCAGTCCATTTATATATATGTCAGTGGGACTGCTCGATATGCTATTTCATGCTGGTACAATTTATTGTGTCAAAAATTGTTCTTACGTCGGTGCCAACATTGAAAAAATCATTGGCGGGAGGTTGAAAATTGATTTTAATAAATCCTTTCGAATTTCTGTTGGATATCTGTGAGAATATATTGCGTTTGGTAAAACACTTTTTATCACTAATTAACCCAAATAATTAATTTAAAAATATTTATTTTGACGAAACCACTTATTTTGTTGTTGTTTACAGTTCTCTCTCAGTTCTCAGTTGGTACTTAGTGCTTAGACCGAAAGAGAACGCTATATGGAAGTGAGCCCACTTTCTGCGGTGTATTTTTATTGACGTAGAAGAACGATGCAAATATTTTAAAATGTTAGGAGTTAGGATGAGGTTAGTGCTCTGATGTGGTAGTGAAGAAGTCTGTTTCGTAGCTTAGGAAGTGTTTCTCGAGGGTCTTGGATTACCCAAAATCAAATTCTAAGAAAAACCTATACACATACATAACATGCATACAATAATATTCATTGAAATAAATTTTGATTTTTTTAAGCTTTGGAATAACAATTTTGTTTTAAGTTGAATTATATAAATAAAAAAAATATAAAATAATAAATATATTTTCCAAATAACTCAATTAATTAAATATTTGATTCTTCATGACCCCCCTCCCCCCTGCATCAGTCTTCAAACATTTTTGAAATAATTTGTATATTTTCTGGACGGATAATTCGAATCAAATGGACATATGTGCTACATTTCATACGAATTTTTAGTAAACATTTTTGAAACATAATGCCATAAAAACGTCTAAAGGAAAACTATACTGATGAGTAAATATTTGAATTAAACCCAGCAAATTGACTGAAAGATGATGGTGATCCAGTTCGTAGATTGATTGGAATTTAGTTGAATCTAGTTTGAAGTTTGGTTGAAAGTGGAATTTAAACACGGGCTCAGTTAGGTTTAAATTGATATTTTCTTTCTTTAACTAGAATATAAGATATGGCTACGCATTTTTATTATAAATAAAAAAAGCGTTTTTGTCTTTTGTTTCAAAGATTTAGTTTATACATATATTTTTGAATTTATAATCTCAGCTCAACACAGAACATCATAACAGACATTAATAAGGAGCCCAATCTATTTTATAGGTTAATTTGAGCCCATCCAATTCTGCAGGTAAACGTAGTATAAGCTGTGGGAATTTAAAGTGGGTGAGGAGGATTTATGCAGGATGACATTGTCAATTACTTGGCGCTCGTTCAATCACGTCACGTACAACTGTCAAAATTGATCTTATGTAATGCTTAATTATGTACCTATTTATAATATTTGGAATGGTTGAGCAAATTAAAATTTTTACGGTTAACATAAGCTCAATGTCACGGAATTTGTTTTGTTTATTTTCATAATACAAAAAGCTACAAATAAAAAATTTCTGAAAGGTGTACTCTACTGAGACTAATAAAATGATGAGTATGTTTATGTTAAAATTGTTAAGAATAACAGAGTTGCATGGAAGAAAGGGAGAGAGAAGATTTGGCAACAGGAAAAAATCAATATTCAAATTATCTATGTAGATGGAGGGAAAAACAATATCTAGAATCTGGCCTGAAGCTTTATTTTTCGTGTTTAAATAGAGATCTGATTGTATTTACGTATCAATGTCAGACTGTTGAGAGCCAAATTATATCTTTTACAGCAAGATTTATCAACAAATTATAAACAGGTCAATTTCGTTAATTTTGTGTGAAGGAAAAATTCTTCTAGATAATTCATTTTGTAAATTTTTAGGGTGCTATGTAGTACGCAGTAGTATGGGCTTATTAAGCAAAGGAGAAATGCTTAATGGTTTCATCCGATTGCAACAACATCAAAATCCTTTTTCATTACTTACCAGTTTGCTTTTGATAGAAGATTTTTGTTGGATTTTGTTCATAAAAAACAAATTAATTTTCGAATACTAAAATTGTTTTTAGGATTCCGTACAACAAACGGAATGAGCGGAACCATTATAACATCGCTCGTACGTTCGTCCGTCTGTCTGTCATAGACGTTTTTCTCGAAAACTCTGGCAGAGTATTAAGTCTCCATAATGAGCATATACATCATATTGACAGTCAAAGATTATTAATTTGTTTTTGTCATTTTAAATGGGGGTGACTTGGGGCCCATAAAAAATTTTTTTTTTTATGTCTTGTGAGGTACCTTTCAAAATGGCTACTTTCACGGATTTCTAGATTTCTACAGCTAAAATATTGATGTTATTAGGGTTAGCATTGAGTCATAGTTCAGTTGCTTTGTGACCTCTCCGATTCAGTGATGACAACTTAGGGATTTATTCCTAGATATAGAGATAATTTTCAGTTTTAGGGACTTAGGGATAAAAGTTTCAAAAGTGACGATATCTAGGGATAGTTTTTGCACTAAAAGTTTCTAATAATTTATTTGCTCAAAGTTACTGAGAGCTTCTGCAAATTGAAAAACTCTAGCACAGAATGAGAATTGCTGGAGTGGGTTATTAATTTTCATGTCAATGTCACATACATTTGCTTTTAATACCCACCTCCACTCTACACTTCTGTTGTCTAGGACTAGTGAAAATTTCTAGTTTGAAAAAATGCCATAGTTCAGATTGTTCGTTTTCAGATATATTTTTTTTTAATGGTGCTATGGAAAAAAGCTGTCCATTTCTACTATTTCAAGTTCAGTAGGACAGCAAGATACACCACACAAGAAACGAAAAACCAGAAATGATCGTTGCGAAAAGCAAACTTTCAAGAAAAACGGCTCTGTGATCAAGAATTCAACTGTTTTTATACCCTAGATGAAATCTATAGGGTATGCTAAGTTGTTATTATAATGTTGATAGAGCAAAATGGATTGGACACCCACACATAATATTAAAAGTTATTTTGATTTTTACATGTTCGTCCTTTTGTCCGTGCGCACGATAACTTGAGAACGCGTGTACCTAGAGAGTTGAAATTTTGCATATGGCCTTTAAAAAAAAGTAAAGTTAAGTTCGAAAATAAGATAAATCGGGCAAATCCTTCGTGTGGTTGCCATACAAAAATTTCGTTTTCCACCATATATTGGCTTGAAAACGCGTCGACATACAGAGCTGAAATTTGGTAGATGGTGTTTTTATCATAATAACAAATCAAATTTCAAAAATGGACTAAATCGGGCAACCCTTTCTTGGTGTTGTCATATAAAAAT
The DNA here is from genome assembly GCA_963924295.1 of Dioctria rufipes. Taxonomy (NCBI): domain Eukaryota; kingdom Metazoa; phylum Arthropoda; class Insecta; order Diptera; family Asilidae; genus Dioctria; species Dioctria rufipes. The sequence goes on from OZ002740.1 coordinate 304,885,330, forward strand.
TTCGGTTTTTTATATATTTTAATGTGAAAACGATCACTCCTAGACAGTTTTATTGAACTAAAAACTTTTTCAGAATACGGAATCATATAAAATTGCTTATAATCATTTTTTCTGATCGACGAACCGTTCTAGAAATATATGCAAAGAGCCACTTCAAAAACCAAACTTACATAGATCGGTGACCATACGAAATTTTATACGTGCATTCATCTAGGGTGTCATAGGAATTGGTCTTAGACCAATTCTAGCTTTTTTATTTCTCTAAATGTTTTTTTTCTTGCTTTAACTATGACTTTTTATAAAAAATGTTATTCAAGGTTGGATTGTAAAAGGGAAAAATGATTTGGCATGTTTAGGTTTGACAGGTCATGTTTCGTTAAATTTGTGGTAAAAGCGATATGCTGCTACTAAAAAGCATCAGATATCTATTGGTGGAATTCAGAATGTTAAACCAATATTGCATTATTTTTCTGGTTCGACTAAACAGAATGTACAAGTCGCTGAAGCTGAAATAAAATTGGAAAAATTTTTTGCGCAGCATAATGTAGTATTTTCAACTGTTGATCATGTGTCACCCTTATTAAAGAATATATTCTCTAATTCTTAAATTGTAAAAGATATGCAGCTTGGTGAGACAAAGATTACAAAAAAAAAAAAGTTTAATTTGCCCCAGAAAAATGTTCACCTTTGACGTATAATTAAACAATATTGCTAATTAGTTTTGTACTGGGAAGATTTTCACATTAAATTTTTATGCTTATTTGAATGAGATGAATTCAAACAGTCTGGCTAAGTTCGCGATATTTTTAAATTTGTATTTCCCCCTAGCAAGGCATTTACATATAATACAAAAAGTTCTAAAATTCTAAAATGTCCACATTTTCTTAATATTGACGTTGTACTGCATCAAACCCACAAGATGTTGTTTATTTTATCTCTGAAGATGTATTCTTTGTTACTTGTAAATATGTAAACAAATAAATAAAATTTATTTATGAAAACAAAAAATATTACTGTTTTTTTTTTTATTCTAGAGTTAAAGCCAATTATTTAGGGAATTATAAGGATTTTTTTCTATCGAAACTCAGGGATTCTTCCAAGCGTCGGGTTGGCATCACTGCTCCGAGTATATAATTATCAAATCTCACACCACTCGTCCATTATCTTCTCGACACACCTTGGTATTCATCTTCCGTGCTCCGAAGTCGGAACCCCACTCTTCTTTTAGTCCCCGGAGGTAAACAGTCAGAAGAGAAAATATACGCGTAACTTTTATTTCTTTCCAATCTAATCCCAAACATAACTCCTATTTTGAAAGTTCTGAACAGGAAATAGCCCCTCGCCCCTAGAAAATTTTGAACTGAATTTGACTTAAGTTATATTATAATTAATTTGTGACGGGCTTTAATCACAATTTCTAGCTTTATTGTGTTTTATGGGCCTCATGAGAGTACGAGTCTGATGAACTAATTTTCTAAATCCCATGTTGACCATTTACTAAAACATTCATTAGTACCAAGAGTTGGATTTTCTATTTGCACAACACCACCCTTAGGTAAGTTTCTCCATATCACAGCAGTGATAAAAATAGTCTCTTATAATAAATTAATTATTTCATTTATTTAATTTTATTACTACGATTGCTATTTTGTGGTCTTCTTTATACACTCATATATACAAAGGATGTTCCAGATCATAGGTCCTTAAAGTATATTACATTATTCCTCATTTAATTGAAGAAATAATTGTGTGATAAAAGAACTATATATAATAAATGGTTACATGTAGCGAATTTACGTAGTTTTCGCTCTTGTTAATACAAAAACTCAAAATGGTAATGAAAAAAATTTCAATAAAAGAACTGCTTTCTAAAGTCGGCAGGCATAATTCTATCATTAATTTTATTCAAATTAAATAGGAGGTAAAATTTGAAAACTATTACTAAGTTGTTGCTTAAAAGTTAACAGAACTATATCTTTTAGTTGTAGGCGATTTTCCCTGACAATGTCAAAGGATTTCGAGAAAATATCTAATCACCCATAGCTCTGAAACTAAAATTCAACTGGAGAAAATTCACTGATTTTTTTTATCAGTTTATGATGATAAATTACATAGTACTATGCTTTAACATACCTTGATCCAGACAAGGGCGGATCCAGAAATTTTGTCTAGGGGGGGGGGGGGATCGCCACCCATCGCCACCTATAACCGCAATTGCCATCAGTTTTGGACCGCTTTGTATAGCTTTCTCTTTTCGTTTCAGCATGAAAATTTCATTAGCATTCAGATATCGCTGGAGTTCTTTTATTTATATAATTTAAGTTTTTGATCCAGTAAGCATAGTAAAATTTAGTCTCACATAAAAAAGACATTATAAACTTCTTTCTTGTCTTACTGATGGTGTTTTTCATATAAAGGTCGCTTGGATTTCGTTCAAACAACGTTTTATCTGATTTGTCATCAGTCCGGTTAAATAATTGCATGATTCAATTTGTAGAGTCTAAATTTAGTTGTAGCGACTACATCAGCGCTTTGATGGGAGAAATTTATGGTAGTCTTCGTCAACTATCTATTACATCCTAGCCTTTAACAACGGCATACGTTATATTTATAGATTTCCTTGAAGCGCTTATGTATTTGCTCTTGCTACGTCCCTACTCGGAAGCTCTGTAGAGACCTATTTGACTCATCGTAGGCTTATCTTCCTTCATAGCTTAGTTTATACTAAATTCTCTGCATATCTCTCCGAAAGCCTACAGTCCTTACACTCGAATAAAGGTCTTCAGCTTCTCGTCCCGAGATGTACATCTAGTTACGGTAAGAACTTTGTCTAAGTTGCCCGAAAATGGAACTCTCTTCCAAATTTGATTCAGGGCACGAGTTACAACCTAACCTTTGCCAAACGAATCAAAGTTTATCTCAATTTGTATTAGATTGGGATTGGTATTATTTCTTAGACCTTCAAATTCTTGTTATATTCCCTTAATTAATTTTTAATATTATTTGCCTATTTATTTATTATTTGTCTTCTTTTTAGTTTGTTGTATTTTTCTTTTCGGTCTTTTCTTTGGGCTCAGTATTTTTAAGTTCCTTTTATTTATTTATTTATTTATTATTATTTCAATTTTTTATTTTTATCTTATTTTTTTTAAGGTTCTGTTTTCCGCCTAATTGTACGATACAGTGCCTAATAAATGTATTGTTTTGCATTGATGGTAGAGAAAAATGTATTGGACATTCACGCAAAATGTTAAAAAATATTTTTGATTCGTAACGTCTGTTAGTCTGTCTCCGTCCTCACTCGAGAGCGCGCTGACTTAGAAAGCTGATTTTGTATACGGCGTTTAAAAAAAAAAAGTTTAGAAATGTGACAATTCGGGTAACCCCTTCGTAAAGGCTGAATTACAATGAACACAACGTAACGCAATGGAACGGAAAAAATGTCAAAAAGGTTTTCTTTGTATTCTTCTCAAATACAGCTACGAACAGTGGACGGAGAAAGTCGCACTTGTGCGTGACAAGTTTGGTAAAATATGAAATGTACGTAGCAAAACGGATGAGCATAACATCAAATTTGTGTTAACTAATTGTTTATCTCGATCCTGCGATAGATAACTGTGCAGATTAATTGTGAAATAAAATAAGAGAAAGAAAAGTAAGAAAAGTATGAGAAAATAAGACCATTGAGGAGGGATTTCAACAAGCTCAACAATAATTCATACACTGGTATTTTCATTTTTGCTGGTTTAAAAAACTGCTGTGAGTCCATTATCTTTCATGATAATTCTATCCATATTTCTTCGACACAATTTTGGCTAAATCTTCGCTTTCACTTAAATTTAGTGTGCGTCCATTGTAACCAGCTAGCGTTCACTTCAATGTTGCTGCGTAAATTTGATAATTCTCTCCATTCTATTCCATTGCGTTGTATTGCGTCAACTGTACTTCAGCCTTAAGGTTGGCATAAAAACTTCCTTTTTCACTACATATTTGAACACTGCCTGAGAGCGCGTCAACGTAGAAAGCTCAAATTATGTATATGAAGTTTTTATATACATAGTAAATGCAATTTCAAAAATGGACTAAATCGGGCAACCGATTCATGATGTTGCCATTCAAAAATTGAGGTTACACTGTGAAAACGATTATTCCTAGATGTTTTTTTTTTGTACTGAAAAGCTCTTCAGAATATGATATCATATAAAATTAGTTTTGCTTAGTTTTTGCTTTCGGTCGAACCGTTCCAGAAATATATGCGAAAAACCACTTCAACAATCAAATATATATACATATATTTTAATTTTTTAATTATTTTAATCTTTGTTTTTAATTTTTTTTTCTTCATTAAAAAAAAAGGATTCTGGACTTGTCCGCGTTAGAGACAGAGTATGGGCTTTTCTATATATTTATTACAGCATATGGTTGGTTTAAATTTAAATCGTTATAAATCGTCATTTTTTGATGTAAAAAGGTTAATTTGCACATTCGACGAGTCAAAATATGTCAGTATCAAAAATCCTGACCTATCTACTAGTAGTGTGACAAACAGGAATTTCCACTGCATAGGAAAAACACAACAGTTATATCATAAAAATAAAAGTGGATACGTTTTTGGATCACTGGATACATTTTTCCAAAAATTTGTATCTAAATGATTATGCTCTGTGGCAACACAGCTCTCAAGGTCTCTCTTACCGTCTCAGTCAGCCTTACTCAGTACCGAAGAGAGCAGTACGACTGTTTCTTGTGTAACCTTCGTTGTGTGCTTGTATATTGTGTACCGCGGGCGTGCCTAATCAATGTAAAATCTCGATACTATAGTGTGTCGATTCACGTAAGTATAATAACTGCAAATACCAGCGTTTAAATACTGGAAGAAAGCCAAGTTGACGACATTACCCATATAAAAAGACAACCTTGTATTTATCAAAATAAAAAAGAAGAATAAAAATTATGTAAGATATAGGATGGGTATAACTTAATATAGAGTTATTACTAACGTTTAAAATAGAAAAACTTCGGATTTTTTAACAAAAGGGGTAACTGTTGGCGTGTGCAATCTACTAAGAATAATTTGATAAGTTTTACTGGATCGTTTGCGTAATACATACAACCGAGAAACCTCGATGGACTGCAATTGAAAATACTGCTTTATTTCTACAAGACAGAAACATCGAAATTGATCACAATGAATTGATAGATGACTGGGTGTATTTAAAAACTTTCAATCAAAATCGAAGCGACCAGGACAGGCTTTAATGGCAAATCAACTTTTGTTTAATATTTTAAAAGCATCGAATGCTCATTTGTGTACCTGGTTATTGAAGATTACTTAGCTTAGCTCATAATACTAACGTAGACAATTTCTCAGCAAAGGACGAAAGAAAGAAACTCACTGAATACATAAAGGGTTTCGTTACACATCAAGGCGAAATTATAATTGCAAACATTTTAATTGTGTTGATTTTTATTAATTCTTCCTTCTTTAAAACAGCTTCCTTGCTGCTTTGAGGGCATACTGCTTAAATGGTATAAAATGTAATAAGTTGTTTTTAGTTCTTCTAGTTAATATAATATTTAATAATATCTAATTTATGTTTTCTTTCTACAGAAATTGCACCTTTAACTTTAAGAAGATTTATATTTGTTCCTAAATGGAAGAAAGATTTATTTATTTCATTGGCATCGTTTTGTTTTACTTTTTTTTTGTAAAGTGACTAATTTTATAGTACATAAATAAAAAAAGACATGGTATAACAATTTAAGCCCATTTCATTAGTAAGTAAAACATTTTCTGGGAAGAACGTCCGGGTTTTATGCTAAGAAATCTGGGGCTTTTGAACCCGTTGTTCTATAACATAAAAAATTGGAAAAATGTTGAGAATGACATCTCCTAAATATAAAAGATTGATGACCCCTAATGGTATATTGTTCATATTTTTAGAGTTTCAATGTACTATAACTAAAATAGGAAAAATATTTTGTGAGTTTTATTTCTTTCTAAATGTTGAATTTTCAACTTTTTAGCTTTTTGTGCATAAAAATTAACAACCTACTAAATATATTTTGTTCTTTAGATAGTTGTGAAATATTGTTAGAAATCTATATTTAAAATTTTTTTAAAATCGGTATGTGGGTTTAAAAGTTATTTTCAATTTCCGAAATCTATCGAAAAATTCAGCAATAACTCTCTCGGGCTGGATTTACTAACTCGGAGAGTTATGGAGTTGTTGAGATGAGAGTTCTTTAGACACTTAACTCTCCACTCGAAATTCTGTAACTCGGGGAATTTGTATTAAGAATTACCAAACTCTCTATTCCACTCGACAAAACTCTGGGCTGTGTTAGTTGTGGAGAAGTAAGAAGAATATTTCTCAACTAATAGTACTGTCTGCTTTTGTTGTGTTTTGTGAAGGTACATAGGTAACTAGGATTTTCAAATTAAATTATGGGCTCACTGCATATCCTGGCTATGTTTACAAAAAATAAATTATGGAATTCCTTACAATACTTACAGAAAAATAAGGATTTTGGTGTTTCAATGTGCTAAGAATTTTAAATCACGCGAAAATGATCAATTTGCCCGTCTTCCTACACAGAAGAGATGCTATAAAATTTTTAAATATGCATGTTAAAACTTGTATGTAGCTTGAAATCGCATTTACATTTTGTCGCCTAATTAGATTTGTAATTAGTTTTTGAGTCCGGTAAATAGTTTTAGAGATAACTGCAAAAAAAGTGAATCAATCCTTCTTAAGATGAAAAAATGGCCGTTTTTTGGTACAAAAATGGATATATTTTCAACTCATAAGTATGAAGAACTAGTAAGGCGTGGAAATTCACTTTCCATGAGAAAAATGTTCACAACAGAGGACTAATGGGTGTGAAATAAAGAATCGAAGAAATATATGCAAAATATAGGAACTAGGGTGTATATGACCCAAGTGAAAAAAAACCCGTATACCGGCGGTTAAAAGTCAGTTATGAAGTTAAAATGATCAAAAAAAAAACTTCACCACTCGATTACCCATTTCTCCCTCTTTAATTTCATTCCAAACATGACGTATTTTGGAAAACCCCCAATGAGGGGTGGTACGACTCCCCATCCCCAAAAGCCCCTACCCCAAAAATTTGTACTCTAGAACTTAAATCCAAAGGAAAAGACCCCAATGCTCTACGGCTCTCCCAGGCAGAGTTAGCCGTCTTTCAATATTGCGATACTTCTCACGTTTTCCTTAACTCCCCAAGTATGGAGAGTTAGGGAGTTTTAATCGGTGAAAACGAAAATTCTCATCTCCTAAACTCCCAAACTCTCCGAGTTACAGAATCTGCCCCTGGGACGTGTATGCCAAAAAAATTAACTGAATAATGAAAGTGTTAAGTAGCTCTAAAAATGAGTATTTATCCTTCACGTATGTATGTATGTACATAATGTGTCATAGCGTAGCCTGTTTGCTGCTAGCTGTGTGTGCAACTTTCTTGTTGGAGTGAAAAGGAATGGGAATACGATGAGAGAAAAGAGAAAATATTTGTTAATATTTTTCGTTTATGTTTTAGTTAAAAAGAGACGAAAGATATTTATTTAGAATATAAACCGAGGGAAAATTATTTGGAATAGTTTTCTCTCTTTTCACTTTTTTATTGCATATTTGTTTGAGATTGAGAATTTGTTTTGTAATCCATGCAAATATTCGGAATTTTTCGCTTTAAGTGTATTAGGCAAACAAATTAAGTAAAGTGATCAAATGGATACATTCTGTATGGATATATGTGCATAATTTTGAATAGTACTTTAGTTTATGAGTATTATTGGTTGGTATTGATGATTTTATTAGCTAGGGATAATCTTTTGTTTTTAGGAAATACACTGCATTGTACTGGACATTTATGAATTGATTTGTTTTAAAATTGTTTGGACTAGAAAAGGATTTTTTAAAATTGAAAACAATCCATATAATTAATACTTTTGAATCAAATGATTGTGTCAAGAAAGGTATATAGTAAGTGTAGCCATTGAAAGATAAGGATCCCAGTTTAAAATTACTGACAGACTACACTAAAAATAAAACTACTATCCAGACTAATGTAGGTTACCTATATTAAATCAATGTAATCCAACTGTTTGGCAGCTACCAATATGCAAATTCTAAAGATAAAATTTCGAATATATTTCTAAGAAAATAAGAGGCCCCATATTTAATCCAATTTGTTTGAAACGGTGTGTTTAGACATATGTAGATATGTAGAAGACCAGGGATGTTATACAAAACCCCAAAGTCTGTATGAAAAGCAATAATAAAATTACAAAAACAGTTTGCGCAATTAAATTCCGAACACAAACAACAGCAACACTATATCCTTCGGCTTCAATATGGCAGAATTGTTTTCACGGGGAAAAATAGAAGAAATTTTTTTTGCTGATTTTGCATTAATTATGTACTGCTGATAGCAAAAGTTATATACAACGGGTGCTGCTTCTGCGAGTGGCATTAATTCGAAAGCTTTATACGAAAGCTCACTCTATTACTACATAGTTAAATGGAAACTCGGAATCGAGAGCTTTATATTCTGACATTCAGCCTTAAGAATCATTACGAAATCACCTAAAAAGTTTTCCATGCGTAACCTTAATAGTAAACATAAACAATTCTTCTAAAAGAAAATCTGCTGTTTTAAATTCAGATAAACAAATGGCCAAGTATCCTTGAATGAACAAATAAGCTTAATCACTCAAATTTTTAGGCGTTCATAAGCAAATATCTGATGAACGAATTAAGTACATATTAAGACAAAAACCCAAGTGTTGAAGTACATATGTATAAACACCACTTTTTAAGAGGAGCCAGTACCAAGATTTGCAAGTTTCATACATTTTTCAAGCGAATTTCTAGCAAACTATTTGTAGCAGGATAATAATTTATATCTTAAATTAAAGGTAAAGTAAATAACGTCGAGAAAAATAAAAAAAATGCATTGGAATGGAGATATTAGCTCGGAAACTTGTAAAAAATGGTACAAATAGAGTTTTTTCAAATCAAATTCCTCTAGTAGGTATTCTCATTTCTTTATATTGTGACTATTTTAGATAGGTAGATCTAGCAAATAACGTTGAGTTTTTTCATTTTTAGTGGCGCATATTTTAATTGTTTAACGCTGATAGTACTTGTTTTTGTTCTCGATATTTCACCGACGAGAAATTGCAATATTTCGTTGAAAGTTTTAGAAATATAAAGCAAAATAGTATATTTAACAATTATGTGCAAAATAAAATTTAGGAGAGTTAATTCTCTTTAAAAATTTTCAATTTCTTTGAATTGCAAATTTCCATATTCGTCTTATATTGTCGCATGTTGGGTTTCTGTCTTTTACGCTAGATGTCTCTAATGTGACTTGTGGTTTAGGTCTAGGCTAATTTTATATGCATTTTGATACTTTCAGGACATAAACCTACGTATAGTAAGTTTTATTGCCTACAGGCTCGCTGGTATCTAAATTGAAATTTTTGCTGAGTACTGACTCCTCTTAATAAGCAACGGGTATCAAATTTCAATTCAGTCCAATGGTTTAAGATGAACAAATTGTCCATCGTTTGAGTATTTGAAACTGATAACGGAAACTTAAAAGCATTAACGTAATCATAACCACATGAATTAAGAGTAAAAACATAAATATAAATATCCCATTGAGCCATAAATATTGATTGTTAAAAGCTTGAAGCATAAACATAAACACAGATATCGAATCGAGCAATCTGTTTACGCGCATAGAGATTTATTTACGGCCATATTCATCTTCAACTGTAAATAAGTGACATGATCAAAATATTTGCATAGAAAAATAGTCCCTTGGATGCAATAATAAGCTGGTTAACAACTATATCGTGTTACTGCCATGCCAAAAATTTTTTGTTCAAAGCATTAACCAATCAAACGAGGTTTTCAATCTCATGAACAGATGATTGACCAATCGAATAAAGTCATCAATCTCATGATCAATGACCCACCAATGAATGTATCCCGTCAGATCTGCTGTTTTTGACTAAATCACTCTTGTAGATCCTTCTAACTATGGATTAAAATTATATTAAAGGAGAAACTTTGTACCGGGATAGTCAGTGTAATTTTGAGAATCCAAAAATTTTGATTTCAATCGGTCGAATTATGAAAAAAAGGAGACGAGTGCATTTTGCATGCAAATTTATTGCAACAAGTGAATTTTGCATGCACCTTTAGATGCCCTTTGAGTATAATAATTGAAAATAAAAAGCTAGCAGAAGTATTTTGTAAAAATCAAATAAAAAGTTAAAACTTGTGTTCTATAAGAGTTATAAGTTAGAAATAAAACAATAGATTTATAAACTATCGAAAACTTAATAAAATCGTAAGCTTAAATAGTGTGTTTTTTAAACCTAATAATAAGAAGGAAAAACTATAGTTAATAAACTTGGAGAAATATATTTAACAAAAACTGGTGTCAGAAGTGACTCAATAATTATTTATATACGTAAAATTACGAAAACGATTGATTTGATACTTCGAATTCAGATCTTTAATTATAGTTTTGTTGTCATTGCAAATGTTGATCCTAATCACTACCACGCCACGCATCAGGTAGAAATTTGGAAAATGTCCGGATCTGTCACCTTTTACCGCATAGAAAATACAAAGGAACAGAAGGGGCCGTACGTGGCAAATCCGGGGTATACTATAGATTAAATCGTTATTCCATTAGATAGTGCGGAGGAAACTGGCCTTCAAAATTGTGATTCGTAAGATAGTACAATAAAAAAATCAGCAACACAAATGGAATATATAAAAATTTCAATTTAAGTTAGCTCTAGCTTGTTACGAAGCTTGTCAATAACCCCAGGTTGGTTGACTGGCTAAAGAGGGAGATGAGAAATTATGAGAGAGCCTGTTGTGCTTACTATCCCCTCACCTTAAAGCAGGCTGAGGCCAGTCCCTTGCAGTAGATTTAAGAATTTGCGCAGTGGTCTGTCCACCCAACCAACTCACTAAGATCCAGCCGTGGCTAATCAAAGGTTGCCATTGTGCATTTGTCTGTAGCCGGGCATTCACACAAGATACATTAAGTAGTCTCATCAACCTTCAGACACAGTCTTCAGGTACGGTAAGAGCCCACGGCAAAGCCAAAAGGTGCTTCCTCAGTTGCCAGTAATCAGACCAGTTAACAGTCCAATATAACTGAGCCTTGTGCAGAATGCTCAACAATTTTCTCATTTTCGGCAAAGTTTTGATGTCCCGCAATCTAGATCATGCCAACTCGTCTGGATCTGCTTAGTTTATCAACTGCGGCATCTTTACATCTCACAAGAGCATTGATTTCATTGTGTAAGATGTAATAGCTCTAATTTCTGTCTGACTGTTGGAGAATATAAATATGCTTTTATTGATAAAGAATTTCTTTGTATTCTACTAAGCACAAGTTAGGTTATTATTACATAATCTTTGGCCTGAAATATTGTAACGTGACTCCCATGCTCATGGGCAAAGGCCTTACTGAAGTCGATGGATAGAACGATAGTTGGTAACAAGGTTCCTTTTAGTGGACTTAAAAATTAATTTTGTGATACCTGATCTCTTAGCATGTTATGTAGTTTGTAACGGGTTTTCCAATAAGAGGTGTTATCTTGATATTCAAAGAAAAATGCCTTTTTTTGAGATAAATGATCGGATCTTTATTTCATTATAAAGAGAAATGTATGCCGTTAATAATGGAAAATAACATCAGACAAATGACCACCACGACCACGCCTACAGGAACATATCCTTTTCATGAAATTTTCCATAACCAAATCGCAAAGTGGCTGCCCTATGTCCTCGATAGCCTCACGAATTCCATCTTTGAGGTCTTGAATCGACGCTGGGCTGTTGGCGTAGACCTTCTCTTTCACGTGGCCCCAACGGAAGAAGTCGCAAGGTGTTAAGTCGCAAGATCTCGGTGGCCAATTGTGATCACCTCTTCGAGAGATAACACGGTCCGGAAACTTTTCCCGTAAAAGATCAATGGTTTCGTTGCTTGTATGGCACGTAGCGCCGTCCTGTTGAAAGTAAATGTTGTCCAGATCAATACCATCCAATTCCGGCCATAAAAAATCATTAATCATCTATCGATGCCGCAATCCATTCACCGTAACTGTTGCTCCAGCCTCATTTTCGAAAAAGTAACGTCCAATGACCTCGCGGGACCATAAACCGCACCAAACAGTCACACGTTGAAGATAGAGAGGCTTTTCAACAATAACTCTTGGGTTTTCCGAGCCCCAGATGCGACAATTTTGCTTGTTGACGAAGCCATCGAGGTGGAAATGGGCCTCATCACTCAAGATGAGTTTTCGATGGAATTCCGGATCATTTTCATGCATTTCAAGGACCCAATCAGCAAAGACTCGACGTTGTTGATGATCGGCCGGCTTGAGTTCTAGTGTTAACTGAACTTTATAAGAACTTTTAAAACCCAAATCTTTATGCAAAATACGGTGTAATGACGTTTGTGGAATGCCTAATTCCAAAGAACGACGAGGAATGGACAAACCTGGGTTTTCTTCAACACTTTCGGCTACAGCAGCAATATTCTCGGCTGTTCTTGAGCGACGTGCACGGGATTTATTCTTCACATCACTAACTTGTATCGACAGCACGAATTTTTCTACCGATTTCTGTATTGCGGTCCGACAAGGTGCTTCACGACGACTCAAAAATGTTCGAGTTTTACGAACCGTCTCTGCCACATTTTCACCATTTTTATAGTGAATTTTAATAATTTTAATGCGTTGTTGAATCGTGTATCGTTCTATTTTTATTAATGGCGTAGTTTCTTCTTGTCAAGTGTCAAAAAATGACAGCTCCAAAAGTGACAGCTACCGAAATAGCGGGCTAATTAAAATAACACCTCTTATTGGAAAACCCTTTATTTCAAACAAAATGAGAGCTGTCTTAAATTTAGTCTTAATTTCAAAATTTTATTGCAGACAAATATAAGTTATGTAGCCAACATAAACCATTCAGTAATTAGTAAAGACAGGATCATATGCAACATGAAAACAGTAAAAGAGTCATGCAAATATGCAAAAACAGAAACCGAAATATGCAGAAGAATTGCAAAAATATGCCTAAATATATGCTATCTCAGAAATATTGAACTGGGATTATGTAAGAAAAAGCGACAAGAATAGAAAGTATTTTTTATTTATATTTATAGTACATGTATCTTCTAAAATAAATTTATATGCACAAAACGAGCGTTCTACATCCACCGATATTACAGGGCAGTACTTAAAGAATACTAATTAGAATTTATAGTATTAGGCAACACTTCACCACTACCCTTAATAAATCCACTTATCTGGCAAAATGGTTCCTAGCCCGGGTTGTTTTGTTTTTAACACATTCTCGAGTTTTCTATTAATGTTATCTGGGAATATAATTGGCAATTTAGAATTTTTTTTAAATATTTTTTTCATTACTTCGAGTGACAAGGTTTTCGTTTCAAGTTTTTTTTACGCACTTGGGTATATGTGAAAAGTGCGTTTTGATCATAATTTTTGTCTGTCCGCATGGCCGGAATAAAGTTGTTAGAGGTCCTAAGCAATGAAACAATTTTGGTGCCCCTATATTATATCTAACCCAATATTGAAAATATTAACAAATATAAGCCGAAAATAAAATTTTATTTTTGTATCTTACAATTAGATAGAATATAATGTTTATATTCGTACCTTCCCAATTTATTTATTTAAACAAAAGTTTTCTCCTACTTTTTATAGTAACTAAATCTTTGATAACATCCTCAAAACTAATTTTCCGTAACACATATGCGTCTATATACTTAGTAGAGATATAGCATAAATCCTGCTTTGTTGCATAATTCTTCTGTTCTTTATATACTTAAACGGAGAAAATGACCGCTTAGTTGAACAATTGGTTATCATTAATGATAAAAATATGCTGTATCCAATATTAACATTTGGCAAGGCATACTCAATATTGACGGTACTCGCACTAAGCCTTAAACACAATTGCAGTGGTCATAGGTAAATGACCAGCAAAGTTCGTTGTCAAAGATTTAAAAGCGTCTTCTGCGAAAGCTCAAAATTATGACGGCCAGCTCCCGACGAACTCGCTATCGCGATCGATTTCTAATTTGATCGTCAATCGCTGAAGTACTTCCAACAAAATGAAACGAACGAAATTGCTTTCGCATTTATTTTTCTCATTTTGGGATTGTCGAACACCACGTCATTTAAAAAATGCAAAAACATTGATGTTGGTATAAACTTGTGCAAAGGCACAAAATAATTTACAACTTACAAGATGAGCAGTATATCGGAAAGTAGATAAAAAAGAGTTAATTTTGGATATTGCGAGGCGTTTAAATACAAATGCTAAAGTTGTGACATTTCGCATTTAAAAATTTAGTTAATTGCTGTATTTCCAGTGGATAACTGAAAAAAATATAGACGAATCTCCACGATATTTTTAAAAAATATCGCCGCCAAGATCACATACAATCGCAGAATCTTCTTTTTCGTAATCGCAGCTCGCCGCCGTTCCTGGCAATTGAGTTTACAATTTTTGACAGCCTCTTTTGACAGCTCTGTTCATCGCAATTGTGTTAAAGCCTTTAATCCCGGCTTTTCGATATCGTGGTACTAGTATTATGGCTATACTCGTCGGTATTATCAACGGGTCACTATAAAACGGGTCATAATAAAATTTAAAGTATCTACAATGCAGTCGCTTATGTATCAGCTGAGCCCTAACCAACGAACAATGATTAAAACAAAAATTTTCACTCAAATAAAAAAGATCTCCCATTAAAGGGAAGTTGATGTACATATTAAAACATAAAAAAATTCTAGTTATATAAAACTGAAAGAGAGAAGTGGTCATTATTCATTTAATAGCCAAAGCCTATTTATATAATTGATCAAAACCCTTTAAACAATTTACCAGCAAGAGTAGTTCAGTGAAACCAATCAGAGCTCCGTTAGTTGCGTGGAGCCTATCAAAAATATAAACAGTATTATGGACTCGACCCTGCACACTCGAGCTTTGGAGAATAGCAAGTTCGCTCAAAAATAAAAATTCAAGTGGGGAACAATTATTGCCCATTTTGCTCCGACATAATATAATGAACTCGAAAAAAGATCAGAACAGAGCAGCTCAACTTACGTTAAATGTCAAATTAAAAGTAGAGCAGAAAAGAGCAGAAAGGAGCCAGCAGTTCAAGAAAAACAAATTTTCTGGGATCTGTCACAAAAAAGCGCAATTGTTTAAATTATTGAAATTATTCCACAAGAATAGTCCAGAAATTTATTTTTTCCCAAAAAAAAAAAAAAAAAAAAAAACAGTTACTTGAATTTTTATCAGAACTGTCAACACAACTTACAGCTGTCAAATGCCTGCTCTATGCTTCGAAAAAGGTAGAGCAGAAAATCTTGCTCTAGATTATTCCAGGGCCGCATTCTATTAGTCGGAGAGTTGTGGATTTTTGAGATTTTTTTTAACACTTAACTCTCCACTCGGAATACTGTAACTGAGAGTGTGTATTGAGAATTACCAAACTCTCTATTCCACTCGATAAAAAACTCTCAGCTGTGTTAGTTGTGGAAAAGTAAGAAGAATATTTATCAACTGACAGTAGTGTCTTTTTTGTTGTGTTTTGTGAAGGTACTAGGTACGTAGGATTTTCAAATTGAATTATGGATTCACTTCTTATCATGTTTATGTTTACAAAAACAAATTATGGAAATCCTTGCAGTACTAACAGCGAAATATAGATTTTGGTATCGCAAGGTACCCACTAAAAACTTTAAATCACTCGAAAATGGTCAATTTCGTCTTCTTAGAGTACAGATGAGATGATATAAAAATTTTAAATATGCACGTAAAGCTTCTATGTTGGATTAAATCGTATCTACATTTTGTCCCCTAATTAGATATTTAATTAGTTTTTGAGTCTGGTAAATAGTTTTGGAGATAACTGCAAAAAAAAACGTGAATCAGTCCTTCTTAAGATGAGAAAAATGGCCGTTTTTTGGTAACAAAATTGACATATTTTCAACTCATCATTATGAAGAATTGATAAGTCGTGGAAATTCACTTTCCATGAGAAAAATGTTCACAACAGAGTACTAATGGATGTGAAATAAAGAACAGAAGAAATATATGTATGCAAAATATAGGAACTGGAGTGTGCAAAAAATTCGTCTTTCGCCGGTAAAAGGTCAGTTATGGCGTTAAAATGATCAAAGCAAAATACAGCTCTCGATTACCCGCTTCTCCCTCTTTAATTTGATACCAAACATGACGTATTTTGGACAACTCCCTATGAAGGCTGGTACGACCCCCATCCCCAAAAGCCCCTCCCCAGAAATTTGTCACCTGTATTTTTGTACTGAGTCCGTAGGAAAAAATCCCAATGCTCTACTACCTTGCTACACAGAGTCAGCCGTCCTTCAGTATTGCGGCACTTCTCACATTTTCTGCAACTTCCCAAGATGTTAAAGAACCGCGAATGGAGAGTTAAGGAGCTTTAATCGGGGAAAACGAAAATTGTCATTTCCTATCTCATCTCTGGAGTAGCCTAGAGTAGTTCATTAAACAGACCTTTTGTAGGTCTGTCTGGTTACTTTAGAGCAAAAATCTTTACATAAAAATCGAGTAAAAACTTTTATGTGGAGGAGGGGATAACTTAAGAAAAGTTTCCAGATAACATATCTCTAGTAAATTTTGTTAAGCTTGTCATATTCCAATCCAAAAATTTGATAGCTACGTTTGCTGTCGGAAGAAAAAAAAATATGAAACAATTTTGTAAATAATTGGAAGAATATTTTGTTTAAGTTAAACAGCGTTCTCACCTTCTTTAATAGTTGTAGTAAAATCGCAACTCCTTAGATGATCACATAACCTCAAATCTAATACTTTTGACAGTCAGCTGATTGCATATCGAAGTTCCACATCCTCTCGAGCATGTGTAAAAATGTGTAACTTTGTGCAAAGGGGAAACGTATCAGTTTTATCGATTTTCATGATCTCAAAAGTTAACAGACGGTTTGTGGGTAAATTTGCGTAATAGTTTTTGTACCCAGTAAAAACTTCCGAATTAACAGACAGACCTATTATGATGCTTAATAACCGGTCAAACGCTGGCTTTTTTTTTATCATAACGATTCACGTTCAGTGTGTTTTCTAAATTTATTAAGAAACTTTTGAACTTCTGGTTCTATTACTCGCGTTGTAACAATTGAAAGCAGGAACAAAAATTAAATTATCTTTTGGAATCAGCTGATTTCATGGTCAGAAGAGACCTTTTAGCCAGACAAACCGATGATTTTTTTCTAGTTAATATGTGCTTGTTGTCCTAAACTAAGAAAGCATATGGTTTATTTTCCTTGACTTTTACCAAAGTGCATAATATCAGCAAATGCTTATCACGTATACACGCTGATTTCAATAAGCTTATTAATTCCAATCGTATCATACAATATTTTGTGGTTTATCTATTAAATTAGCAAAACAAATCATAAATAAAACCTAAAACCTAATCTTTAAGTATCTGGTAAGTCAAACGGGTACTAAAATATTTAGCTGTTCATGGAATTTTTTGTTAAAAAAATAACTTTTTCTATGTTCATTTTATTGGTGCCCCTTTTCTGCTGATGCCCTAAGCACGTGCTTAGTTCGTTTAATGGCTAATCCGGTCCTGTTTGTCCGTATAAACGCTCGACGTATGTCGTATCGAGAGGTAATATACCTTCGTGTATTATTAAGTGCACGCTGCGTATACATTTATTTTTGTATATATTTCTCCAACTTAAATCCTAAAATATATGCAAAAAACATCTAATGTGATTAAAATATGCAACCTGCCCGTAACATAATCGAAATATGCAAATGCATATGCAAATACGCATTTACATATAATCTGGTCTCTAGTAATTAGTATGTATTTTAGTTTTTTCTGTATACATATCTAATACAATTATTCAAAAGACATAAAAAATGCATTTAACTTATGTTATACACGTCATGTAATTCAATTTCCAGAGGCTTCAGCTTTTTTCTTATCTTTATCCTTTATGCAACAAAATGCGGTATATATATATATACAAACAATACATATGCATATAAATAAATGAACCTGTTCCATGTTTTCTCCTATTGTCCCTACAACAAAATGCAAATGCTTTACTTCCAAAAGTTCCTCTCGACCAATTTACCAAGTATTTCCGGGTAAACTGAGTTGAACTTTGAAAAACTTGGCACTTTTCAACGTATAAAAAGTCTAGCTGCTTTTCTAGTATGCGCTTTCAAAAAGGTGCCCTCTTAAGTAGAAATGCTTCTAAATTTTCAAATGACAAAGAAACAGTGAAGGAACAATCTCCTTGTATTTCGTGAATTTTTTTTTATCATATAAAGAAAATAAGATTTTCTTTTGCACTTCTTAAGCTAAAGTGCATCTACGGTAAAACTAATAAAACTTTTTTATAAGAATAAAAAAAAACTCAGTCAGCTAGGTACGTGTTTTTGTCAGGTACTCTGAATTAGGTGGAATAAAAAATGTTACTGAATATAATTTTTCTGCGCACAGGAAATAAATTCTTCTTATGTAGTTGGACAGGTATAGCTTACGTGATGAGTTGATTACGGATTTTTGCAAATATTTCTGGGTGAAAAATTTCCAGGTTTACTAAAATAAAAATTATTCTTATAATAAGGTATATTCCTTAGTTTTTTCTTCAATGAATTCATTATTACTGATCATTCGTACACGTTTTACTAACAAAATAAAAGGATAATAAATTTATATAAATTAGTATTCAAATTAAGGAGTGTAAAGTAAGAAAGAACAAGGAAAAAAGCCAGAATTTGTCCAAGACCAATTCTTATGATATCCTAGATGAATGTAATTTCGTATATGGTGACCTCTCTGTGCCAGTTTGATTATTAAAGTGGTTTTTTGCATATATTTCTAGAACAGTTCGTCGGATAGTAAAATCGATTGTAACCATTTTCATAGAATTTTATATTCTGACTTTTCAGTTCATACGTAAAAACCTTAATTTTTGTATGGCAACACCAAGGAGGGGCTGCCAGAGTTATTCCATTTCTATACCCTAGAACAGTGATGGCGAACCTTTTTCAGAAGTGGGTCAAATTTCGTTCATTATTTTTTTTTTGTACTAGCTCTTCGGGAGGGGGATGATGGTTTCTGGTTTTACTTTTGCAAGTGAAGAGCAAAAATAAAGGTCGACATCAAAAATTGATATGAATGGGATGATACCATGAATACCACACCAACTGGAAACACGCTCAGTTGGGAGTCGCCCCTGCACTGAGAATTTGAATGAACAAGGAATAAACAAAATCACTTAAATGAAATATTATTTATTTATAGATATAGTTTAGGTACATATGTATATGCATAATAAAGCTGATCATAAAGTTGAAGAATTTAACGAGGAATCTATTGTTGTTTATTTTCAGATAGTTTCTTAATATTAAGTTCATATTCCATATTCATTAATTTAACGCATTTCGCAGTCAGTTCATTTCCAAGTTTATATATATTGGTAGATTTTAAAAAGTTCATTGGAGAAAACAATTTTTCACACGAATATGTGGATCCAAACATCGTTAAAAGAGCATTAGCAAGTTCCTTCATTGTTATAAAATTATTTGTAAAGAATCCCATACGCATAATATAATATATTTAATTTTTAGTGTAGAAGAAGGAATTTTTTTGTATTCTCCGGGATATAGCAAAAGCTAAAAAATGTTTTTAATTTGTTTTACAAGCCATTATATTTTTGGTGACAAGTTTCAAGTCTTGGTTTGACTCATCAGCAGGTCCCAGATAGCGAAATTGAGTAACTTGAAAAACAAATGAAAAAATAGAACAAAAAAAAATGAAAAAAATTGAGAAATATAGAAAAAAAAAGTTTTTAGTAAAAAAAATTTAAAAGATTTTAAAAAACCAGATTCATTCGAAACGAATCGAACCTATATTCGTCCGCAGTGGGCTTTTGCTATATACCGGAGAATCCAAAAAAAAATCCTTCTTGAACAAATATAAGTTTAACCTGGTAAACAATCCTATAGAGTAATCTCTATCTTTATTAGTTTTTAGTGTGGATCATTATTATCTGCACTAATTTCCTTCTACTTCAGAAATCAAGCTTTCAAATTTATTTTTGCACACTAATTCCATTGTTCGAATTCCATTTTGAATGGATATAAAATAAAGTGAAATGTATTTTTCAAACGTTTTAATTGATTAAATCTCTAAACGTATTTTCAAAAATTAGTGTTTTGAAAATGTGTTTGCAATTGAGGATAATATTTCATGATTTTCATTACCAAATCCTTAATAAAGATGTCCAGCTTCATCATAAGTATTTTAATATTTTCAAACATCATTAAAGCAATTTGTCCATTTCCTTGAAGTATTTTATTCAGTTCATTAATTTGTTGAGAGATTAATATTTTTGATTGTCTGTTATCTATTTTATGATAATCCATAGGTTTATGAAAATCAACGCATGGGTCACTTTAAAAGCCTACGAGGGTCAGTGTCTTATCCGCGGCTCATAGGTTCTCCACCACTGCCCTAGATCAACGGTGGGCAATCAGAGCCATATACGGCTCTTAATTGAGCTAATTGCTACTCCCATGGCAAATTGAAATCCGTTTTTTTTTTTAAATTATTCTAGAACTTTTTTCACTAAATCTTTTTAAAGGAAATAAGTATATGTATGTTGTTTTGTTATATGAATTAGATGTTGTTTTCATTTTAATTTTTATGCCTAGATACTGTGTAGTTTTTTGCAATAATTATACTAATAAACACTAGGGGTATTCACGCAATGTTGTATCAAAGAGTGTATCGTTGTAAAAGATGTATTTGATTACAACCCAGTAAAGTCATTCAAGGCTTATGCATATAAAATGTAATACAAGGGTCTTGTATTTTTACATTCACAAATTGGCAGTGTAAACCGGGTTGTATAGTTGTACTAAGCAGCTGAGATTGAACGTCAAATGTCAGCGGATGACGCTGCGGAGGGGAGTGTCCTAGGAAAATTTACAGTGTGCCAAATGAAAGAACCTTTTGAGGACTATAGACTGGTGCACTTGTATTTTTTCTAGGTGGTACTCGGTTGATTTAGCAGGGTGTTCAATTTACATCTACCCGCATTATCGTTTTCCCCCACAAAAATAAGGTATTGCATGAAACTTTCTGGCAAACTTAATAAAACATCACACATCACAACAAATTGGTGCGATCGATTTTCTTTTTCTGCCCTAAATTACTTAATAATAGTATTTGAAGTTCAGAAATTTAATTATTTTCAAAATTTTAACCTTTCTTGGGGGATGAGGAGGGGACCGTTCAAAATACGAACTTGATATTCGTCTTTAGTTCGACAAGGCGATTAAATTTATCGAAAAAAAAGTTTCGAGTTATGGTATTTTGGGGAGCGGGATTGTTACCCCCACCCTCGTCAAACCTCAAATATGACATGTGGGACGTCTATTTAAAGTACCCGCTGAGCTCTATCAATGGCGTTTTTTTAAATTTCAATCCGGTATACTCCATAGTATATTTTTTCCACCCTCTAAAACTTGATTACGTTTTAACTGAATACTACTTTTTTACTTTGTCGGACCCTGCATCATAAGGGATGCCCCTAGAGAAAAAACGTTGCATCTAAACTAAAGGTAATAAAATTTTCTATCTATTAGAAGGTTTTTATTATCAATTCGAGATATTTCCACACTGAGATTTTACTCCCGAAGTTCACTGTTTTCCCCATCTGGGTCCCATATATGCCATTACTACATATGAGTTATTTTTCTAATTTTTTTTCCATCATAGGCATAAGTGTTCGATTACGAAACTGTTTCATCTTTACAAAAAATTCCTCCGAACCACCGTTATTCCGGAAAGGTAAATTGTAAATTTTTACATTTTGTCACGGCAAAAAGCGGCAAAGATTGCCGTAAAAGGAGGTGGTTCTACTATTGTTAACATTTATCCTAAACTATTAGCCTGAGCTGAAAACTAATTTGAAATAACTGTTCCCAACAAAACAGGCTTCATTTTATCCGCTGACATTATACTGAAATAGTGTATAATTAAGTAGTAATAGAAATAGTAGAAATAATAATTTGGGAAACAACCCAAACGGTTAAAAAATTCTATAGAAAACCGGCATTTCCTTAATTTAAGCCGTTTTTTCATAAATGTTGAGATACTTTAGTTTTTATCTCAGCTATTTTTAACCGGATCTTCACAATTCTTCTTTCTAGGATAACTATGAATCCTAGGAATTTTGAGTATTTTCTCAATTTTTCCGGGCCCGGGGAGAGCTGCTACGGGTTGCCATTTTATCACCCATAATTACATTTCGAAGTAAGCTAAAGGCTAAAGAGTGTGTTCACTCTTTGTTGTAAATTCTTGTTGTATATTTACATCGGTTACACAGATACATTAAAGAGTGAATACCCCTACTGTATTTGTCACACGAGCTTTGTGATGATTTTTCTTTGTTTTAGTGTATAGCCATTAAAAACAATATAAGTTTTATATTGTTGCAGTCACATCCAGTTTTTATCATGACAGCTATACTATATTGATTTTTGACCTCATTTACGTGTTTTCGTTTGAATAGCTTAATTTAAGCGACTGTATATCTATCGTATTTGACCAGCTTATATTTCATTGACGTTTGCTACATTGTAAATATGCTACAAAAGTGTTCAAATAACTCGGACAGTTTCTGTTATGTGTGTGGAGAATTAACTTTTGTATCTCAACGTCGTAAATTTACACCATTAATTGATGAGTGTTATTTAGTATATTTTGGTTTTCCTGTGTGCCACCAAGATAAATCCTAGGTTCCACATATATGTTTTGTAACGTATGTGAGACTCCTATTTGTTTGCGCTAAAGAAGAAGCTCGAAATTTGCCATTTGCTAAACCAATGATTTGGACGGAATCAAAAGATCATGTAAGTGATTGTTATTTTTGTTTCACTCAAACAAAAGGCTTAACAACAAAGTCCAAACACAATATTAAGTAACCAGATTTGTCATTGTCCATCAGACCAAGCCTATAGTGATAAAATGCCTCTGCCAAAGAATCGACCTGAAAGTCAGAAATCTGAGCTTTTGGGGGTCTACATAGATTAAACGATTGGAATTAACTTTCTCCCGATACGAAAAATTATTTCTTATTTTCGTCATCATGACGATGAATTCAAACCTTACTTTCCTAAAGCAGATGACTTAGCGTATGGTAATGACATTCCTGCAGTAATAAATTTATTAAATCTTAAATTGACTCCTCAAGAACTAGGCTGAAAGCAATGTTTCTATATAGCGGAAACAAACTTCCTTCAGTGCCTACAGCTCATGGTTTTGATATTGAAGAGACTTACGAAAATATAAAATTCCTTCTCGAAAAAATTAAATAAAGTGAACACGCTTGGAAAATTTGTGGAGATTTTAAAGTCATTGCTCTTTTGCTTGGACTACGGTTACACCAAATATTGATGTTTTATTTGTAAATAGCACAGTAGAGACAGAAAAAGTCACTACACAAAGAAAGTATGGACCTAACATGAATCACTTACTTCAGGACATAAGAATGCTAAAAATTTATTTTTAGTGAACCCTGAAGATATTCTTTTAGCACCGTTGCATGTAAAACTCGGCCTGATGAAAATTTGTGTAAAAGTTATGCATAAAGATGGTAGTGGATTTGCAAGCCTGAAAAAGAAATTCCATAAACTCAGCGAGACAAAAATTAAAGAGGGAATATTTGTTGGTCCACAAATACGGGAACTAATGAAGGATAAGAACTTTGAAGAAAAAATCGCCTGGAAATGTTCAGTGAATGCCGTCCACAATTTTCTAGGAAAACATATATTGGAAAATTAGAAACATTTAATTAATGAACTTATAACCTCATACCAAGATTTGGGTTGTAGCATGTCCTTGAAAATACATATGCTAGATTTTCATCAAACTTGGGTACTGTGGGTGACCAAACAGACGAGAGATTTCATCAGGACATTTCCTTAATAGAGAAGCGTTATCAAGGGAATTGGAAACCAGAAATGTTAGCAGATTACTATTGAAGAATTAAAATACCAAAAGCCAAACATTCATAAAAATCATAACTATTTATTGTAAATTAAGTAATAATTTATCTAAGTGTAGGTGATTTTTGTACTTTTCATGAAAATATGTGCTTTGATGTCACAAAGAAACCTGATCTATACATTTTTGTTTTCATTGATATATTATTGTCTGGTGGCCATAGTATATTCAAAATTTGATATAAATTTTCATGTGACAAAAAAAATATTAAATTTTGTAGACCAGTATTATTATTTGAGTGAGCAATGAAATGATTTTAGTTTTTTTTTTCATGTTGCGTATTCATAAGTGCGGCTAATTCTTGATTCGAAAAAAAAAACGAAAAATTGTTATCGTTTTAATTTATCAATCTCGTTAAAACAGAGTACCTACGGTAACGCATACTAGCGTGCGCACCTTACTGACAAACACCAAATAGGTTTATTAGGTGACAATCATTACGTAAAAATTATTTCAGATATTCTACAGATTATTAACAACATAATATGTTAGACGACAATATTACAAGTTTTTTTAAGAAACGTAATAATATACTATTAAAAATTCCACACTATGCTCATTAGTAACAGACGCAAATAAATGAAATTGCCAATAAAGTTGGAAATGTCCAATGAGGAATTTCGGGTGCGTACATGAGCTTTCGTTTCCTTAATCTTGTTTTAAAAATTATTTTGTAGTGAGTGGACTTGAACAAATAATCTGGAAATTTTTTTTGTCAATTAATTTAAGCTTGTTTACGATACGGAATTTTTCCGCGACGTAAATTTATGTATAGGGACTGTCAAACTCGAACGCTTACTTCTGGTTTAGTTTCAGCAAAGTGTACAATAAACTAATCCAGCTCAATCGTATTTTTTCATTAGTAATTAATCAGTAAATATTATAATACGAACTTTAAATTCAATATCCACTCAATTCAAAATTGTGAACAAAGAAACGTCATTGCAACCAGGGTTTTGTAAGCACTAACGACTCTGTCTATTTTTAATTGCGAAGATGACTGAACCAACGAAGCTAATTTTTTGATAGCCGGGCATATTGATCATGCCAGACATCGATATGGAAAGAAGAGTTTGTTATAAGAAATGCTTAAGGTTTTGAATTCCAGTCAGTACCTAACGATGTCACGATGTACAACTGAATGTTGTACTGGTGAAATTGGTAAAAATTTTGAAAAATCTTACAACATTCAGTTTTTGGCTATCGATGAGTCTCAAACATTTGGGAGGCTCTAGAATTCACCGTTTATTCCCCGCTATGTACATATCTGCAGACGTAAATGTGAACGAAGAATGTTAGACTTAGTAGCTCTTATCGATACAATTCGCGGTGTCAATATCAGAAATACACACTTGACGAAGTGAGGTACAGTTTTGAATTGCTTCGTAATAAATTCGTAAGTGTTGCGACTGACGGAGTACCGACAATAGTGGTGAGGCTCTCATTGGCCTTTTAAACAACAATCCTGAGATTCCACCCTTTTTACCTCTTCACTGTATAATTTTCCGCATGCAGCCCATAGCTTAGTTTACTTAAAATACAAAAATGTCTCTCTACCCCCTTTCCGGCGGCAGTTACAGGACGTTAAAGTAAAAAAATTGGAAAACTTTCCAATTTATTTATCAATTTTGACGATTTTCTTGTTAAAAGGCAAGATAAGGATTACACTTTCTTGCAAGATTTTGAGACCTCCGAATGTTATCTTTCATTTGATCCTGCACATGTACCTACTTAAATGCTACCGTGTTTGAGATATTTCCATTTTTATGATGCATAGTTTCATGAATTTTGATAATTTGCGTGGAATTGCATAAAATTAGGCGCGATTTCTATTGTTATTAGCAAGATTAATGATATTATGCATTATAAAAACGGGAATATCTCCAAAATGGTAGCGTTTAGTAGGGTTAAATGAAAGGTAACATTCGAAATCTTGCAAGAAAGTGCTATATGTATCTTGCATATTAGCGAAAAATCGATAAAATTTAAAAAGAAATTGCAAAATTTTTCAATTTTTTTTTACTTTGACGTCCTATAACTGCCGACGGAAATGGGGTAGAGAAGTTGTTGGGCATTTTCTGGAAACTGTACAGGGTTTACTATTACCTAAGATGCAAGTCACCATCATAGGGTAACAAGATAGTTACATGGTTATAGGACAAAAAAAAAACATCCAAAATCACAACCCCCCTACCGCCGGTACTTTGCATTTTCCGGCTTTCCGCACATACAATTTATTACTCGAAATTGAGTATGGAAGCCGGGGTATAAAGGAAATACGGTACGTATGGGACACCCTTTTATACTAAGTTAGTTATTCCGTTTCTAACCCATTGAAATAATATTGGTAGAGCAAAATGGATTGTACACCCAAGTATAATATTGAAAGTTATTTTTATTTTTGTGTTTTTGTCTATCTGTCCGTCTGTGTATTGTTCACATCCGCACGTTAACTCGTGAACATGTTCACTGGTAGAACAGATATTTTTTGCACATGGCCCTTTTCAAAAATTTTGGCTATAAGTTCAAAGATGGGACAAATCGGGTAACTCCTTCGTAGAGTTGCCATTTAAAATTTCGTTTTTCTCTATATTTTTGTCCTATAGAAGGCTTTATTGGTGTGACATTAACGAGTGAAGATGATTGGTACATACTCCAAATATTTTTTTGATCTGCTTTTCTTTCGTGGTAAATATATATTGTCTTCTTTTGAAAGTCTTTAATTAATTCTTGCCTCTGATCTTCTGTCACCGCTTCATTTTTAGCAGAAACATTTTCTTGCTTCACCATCGCTTACGAACTCCATTTCATCCTGTTTGCGAATATGTTCAATACATTGTTGAATTTGTTTTGGAAATTTTAATAATTTTTTAATTGCAATACCGAATCTTCTTTATTACTACCTTTTGGACGATCTGTTTTTCACTGGACAATAAGACACATGCCGCATTCAATTTTGGCGGGAAAGGTTTAGAATTAATTTCCTTTCTTATTTATTTTTTTATTTTTTACAACATAAATTTTGCAAATTGAGTAATATAAAGGGTTTTCCAATAAGAGGTGTTATTTTAATTAGCCCGCTATTTCAATAGATGTCACTTTTGGAGCTGTCATTTTTTGACATTTGACAAGTAGAAACTACGCCATTAACAAAAATTGAACGATACACGAATCAACAACGCATTGAAATTATTAAAATTCACTATAAAAATGGTGAAAATGTGGCAGAGATGGTTCGTAAAACTCGAACATTTTTGGGTCTTCGTGAAGGACCTTGTCGGACCGCAATACAGAAATTGGTAGAAAAATTCGAGCTGTCGGGACAAGTTAGTGATGTGAAGAATAAAACCCGTGCACGGCGCTCAAGAACAGCCGAGAATATTGCTGCTGTAGCCGAAAGTGTTGAAGAAAACCCAGGTTTGTCCATTCCTCGTCGTTGTTTGGAATTAGGCACTCCACAATCGTCATTCCACCGTATTTTGCATAAAGATTTGGGTCTTAAGGCTTATAAAGTTCAGTTAAGATAAGAATTCAAGCCGCCCGATCATCAACAACGTCGAGTCTTTGCTGATTGGGTCCTAGAAATGCATGAAAATGATCCGGAATTCCATCGAAAACTCATCTTGAGTGATGAGGCCCATTTCCACCTCGATGGCTTCGTCAACAAGCAAAATTGTCGCATCTGGGGCTCGGAAAACCCAAGAGTTATTGTTGAAAAGCCTGTCTATCCTCAACGTGTTACTGTTTGGTGCGGTTTATGGTCCCGCGGGGTTATTGGACCTTAATTTTTCGAAAATGAGGCTGGTGCAACAGTTACGGTGAATGGATTGTGCTATCGACAGATGATTAATGATTTTTTATGGCCGGAATTGGATGGTATTGATCTGGACAACGTTTACTTTCAACAAGATGGCGCTACGTGCCATACAAGCAACGAAACCATTGATCTTTTACGGGAAAAGTTTCCGGACCGTGTTATCTCTCTAAGAGGTGATCACGATTGGCCACCGAGATCTTGTGACTTAACACCTTGCGACTTCTTCCTTTGGGGCCACATGAAAGAGAAGGTATACGCCTACAGCCCAGCGTCGATTCAAGACCTCAAAGATGGAATTCGTAAGGCTATCGAGGACATAGGGCAGCCACTTTGCGATTTGGTTATGGAAAATTTCATGAAAAGGATATGGTCCTTTAGGCGTGGTCGTGGTGGTCATTTGGCTGATGTTATTTTCCATTACTAACGGCATACCTTCCTCTTTATAATGAAATAAAGATCCGATCATTTATCTCAAAAAATAGCCTTTTTCGTTGAATATCAAAATAACACCTCTTATTGGAAAACCCTTTATATCTGTAGATATGATGTTGGTTCTTAGCGTCCAACCTTTGATTTTGCTTGCGCAAAATTTTCAGGTTTCGCACAACCCTTTCCTTTTGTATAAATTGTTATTTTAAAATGTTATCAACATTAATTATCTCACTTAGTACTGAAAGTCTGAATTGGAATGTACTAAATCTGATGCAAGACGGTAAATTTTCCAGAAAGAAAGGCATAGATTCTGAAAAATTTCGCACCTTTTTTAAAAGCAGGTAAAGATTTGATTTGATATTTA
This sequence comes from Dioctria rufipes, assembly GCA_963924295.1. Classification (NCBI taxonomy): domain Eukaryota; kingdom Metazoa; phylum Arthropoda; class Insecta; order Diptera; family Asilidae; genus Dioctria; species Dioctria rufipes. The sequence goes on from OZ002740.1 coordinate 304,914,135, forward strand.
TTTTTATTTGAAAATTGAATAAATAGTAGAGTAATAAGTCTTTTCTGCAACTCAAATATGGTTATAAAAAAATAAGGGGACTTTGTAAATAACAAGCAAGCAGCAAAATTCAACGTCAAATATTTTTGGGAATAGAACATTTTTTCAGAGAAACATTTTAGAATTTGAGAATTTTAAAAAACCTTAAAAAAGTTTAGTTTAATGTCAACTAAAAATTAAACAGCCATACTTGGAATCAAGTGAACATAAATAATATGTCTATGTACCTACATAAATTTATGTTTATCCGGTTGAATGTTAAGGAATTTTGCACCATTGAATAAAAACTGAAGAAGTAAGCAAAGTAAGCAATGAAATTTATTTAGTCTACGTTAGGATTGCAGAGAGCTATAACTTGGCATCAAACCAATTTTTATTAAGCTCCATATTTTGTTGAGACCTTGAGATAACGCTTTGTTAAAGGAAAAGTGGAATATTATAATTTGAAAATATACGTGGGTTAGTGTCGATATTCCACATTAGAAAGACTATGCGCATTGAAATTTTCTGACATTTTTGTTTTCATGATCTTTTCTTTCGTTTCCAATTTTTTACAAGGAAAAATATAAGTTTTCTTTGCATTTAGTTCCGGTTTCTTTCAGCTTCAAGTTAGCGAATATTTCTTTGAGCTAAATATAAACATACATTTTTTATTTCACTAATATGTATTGTCCATTGACAGGTTTTGCATTACAATCTTTTCACCTAATAAAAGTGTCAAAAGAGCTTTTAGTTAATCTATCTGGCGAAAACAACTATAATAATGTTGTTCAGTTGATTATAATCAAATGTTATGAAATGCAGAAAATTTCGTTATTACCTATTGAAAAAGTGAATGTAGGAATAGTGGGTAACTTCATAGAGTTATCAGCTAATGAGGCTGATGTATTTCCTAATTGAGTCATACTTGATGCTGTTTTACATTTTCATTTCTAGAAAATACATGTTTGACTTTTATCTTTTGCAGAAAGTTTAATTGTAATCATAATTTTAATTCACGTTCAGTGGATTGCATACGTTATATTTAAAAAAAGGTCTGTGCGAATATCTCTCATATTTGAAAATGTAGCTATTGTGGGGTATACCGTATACAGAAATAGTGTCGTTGGGTACCAAAAATACTGACTAGTACAACGTAATGACGTAAATGTCGATACTCTTGCTACAGCTCTTATCTTGAGGAATGTTCAATTGGAGATACATTGATGAACACACTGATCCATATACGCAACTACTATAGTCTAATTTAATGATAAATATGTAAGTAAGCCACTTGAAAAACTTAATTTGGGAACGATGATTATACAGGTGAAAAACAAATTAATGATACATTATGCTTTCCAATCGAAGAGAAAACATTAAGTTTATATATTTCTATTACTATAACACTACTATAGTAAAATAGGCACTGTCATATCGTCAAGAAACCGCCCAAGTAGCACCGTAAAACACTACAAGTTCGGCGACTTTAATACGATGTCTTTGCAACCAAGTTATACGACTCATATGTTCGATCGGTTGTTTATTGGTTCTATAAGGGCTATCACATAACCACCACATTAGGGACTTTTAAACAACTAGCTGGTATAATGTGTGTATAAATGTAGCTAAATACATGGTCGGCACAACTCCTTTACAACAATATTACAATACCATATCAAACACATGTGTTATGTTGGTTGTACAGTGGTTACAAGTAAAAGAACTTCAGAAAACTTATTTTTATTAAATTAAATTACAAGTAACAAAACAACGGACTTATCCGGTTTTTGAAGCCGGGATTCTCTGCTTTGCGGGCGACTGCTGTCTCGTTAGCTCAGTGGTAAGAAGATGAGGTGGTTAATTTAATTTAGAATCGTAAAAAAGTTTTCTACCTACAATTTTTCTATTCCACCTGTGACCGATTCTAAACATTATGAGTTCGAGTACTGTATGGGACAAGATAAAAATAAATAAAAATTACTTATAATAGTCGTCTTTGTGACTAAAGGTGATAAAAAGGTTAGCATTCAACAATTATACGGCTAATAGCACATTCGAAGATCTAAAAACAAAAAAAATTCTCGTATTATACTGCAAGTTTTCTGAACCTGAGGCCCATACTATAAGTCGAGAAAAATTCGTAAAATCAAAAAATTATCGAGCTGTTACTTTTCGAGAATTTCTCGGAAATGCGAAAACCGGAGATAATGTTTCCTATTGATGCTCATAATAATTTGGTAATACTATCAAAACATGACAGCTAGACGGCAGAATAGTAGTCATATAATTGTGGTGTTTCGCATGCTATGGTGTCGTACCCTAGGTTGTGCCGACTCTTATACCTTCCCAACTTTTATGGTATTAACATTAATTCGACGTCGTACAAACGTTAGTGCTTTAAATTTTCACGACCAGTGGGTGTAAGAATGGATCATATAGACGTCGTGAGACGGTTATTCCACCTGTGTATGCTAATTGGGCGTTGTTGCATTTCCGCATATTTTATATTTTGTAATTTTCGTATCATTTTTCCATTGGCGAAAGAAAAAACTTGTGCCAAATGAATATACATTAGTCTGCGAACGTATTTTCACCCATCTAATAAAATTGTCTGTCAAGTACGCCTTCTCACTTGAATACGGATTTCGTTTATCTACTATCGGGTATAAGTCACTAACAATGGGTAGTGGAAAGCTATACTATAAATATTTTTGTCACTTCATTTTGTCAATCTGAAACTATACGGATTATCATAAAATCCTTTAATAACATTCTTACCGAAGTACTATCTACCATTGGTTGTCTGTCACATGTAGTAGGGGCTTAGTAATCTTTTCAATCCTTCTATTAATTGCATGACATATCCAAAAGAGTAATCGTAATAGCCTTTCTGGATCTGGTATTTGAAAAGCTCATGCATGTATAGTTAAAATTTTTACATCAATGCAGACAGCATTGTGAATGAAAATCAATATAATTTTTTTCCAGTTCTCTCGACCATGACGGTTAATGATAATATTACTAACTAGTTCAATCCTACATAGAAGATAGGTATAATACTTTGGTTATTAAATAGTATCATATCAGAACATTTTCTGTAGAAGTCATATATAACAGATAACACAGAATTTATTTATAAAACTTAATTGACTATACGTAAAAACAAGTAAAAAAGCTGGAATTGGTCTAAGACCAATTCTTAGGATACCCTAGATGAATGCCCGTATTAAATTTCGTATGGTCACCGATCTATTCAAGTATTGATTTTGAAGTTGTTTTTCGCATATATTTCTAGAACGGTTTGTCGCACAGACAAAATGATTATAACCAATTTTATAGGATTTCGTATTCTGCAGAAGTTTTTAGTACCATAAAAATGTCTTGGACTGATCGTTTTCAAAGTATACGTAAAAAACCGAAATTTTTATATGGCAACACCAAGAAAGAGTTGCCCGATTTAGTCCATTTTTGACATTTTATTTCCTAATGTAGTAAAAACATCATGTGCGAAATTTCAGCTCTCTACGTCGACGCGTTCTCAGGCAGTGACCAAATATATAGCGGAAAACGAAATTTTTATATGGCAACCCCACGAAGGAGTTGCCCGATTTGGCTCATTTTCGAACTTAATTTTACTTTTTTTTTTTAAAGTCTGTGTACAAAATTTCAGCTCTCTACGTGTTCGCGTTCTCAAGTTATCGTGCGCACAGACGGACGGACGGACGGATGGACGGACGGACAGACGGACGGACGGACGGACGGACATGCAAAAATCGAAATAACTTTTAATATTATGAATGGGTGTCCAATCCATTTTGCTCTACCATCATTATTTCGAGGTGTTACAAACGGAATGACAAACTTAGTATACCCCTATGATTTCATCTAGGGTATAAAAAGGTATAAAAAGAAAGGGAATAAAGCTAAATGAGATTTTAACGATTTAATTTTATAACGAGGTAGAAAAGCCTAGAAATTGTACAAGATAGCACTGCAACTACATATAAATATTCAAGTCCTGAAACTGATTCGATCAGAAATTAGATGCTCATAGGGCATCTGGGGGAGTGTGCCGAATGAATATACTCATCCTTGTTCAATTATCCGTATTTTACGTTCTTTACCCTTATCGCAGACTTGAGACGCCCAGACCCAGATTAAAGCTTTATTTAAAAATTTTCCATCCAAGGAAATAATATTGTTCAGTCCTTAATGACATATTCTCGGATATCTAATGCTATCACAAAGTGTCGTGTAATGTAAAATTTTATTTAATATAATTAAGATAATCCGTTCTGAAATTTCCTTTCATTCTAAAAATTAATGGTTAGATATTTCCAGACGATGGATGAAATTACTACGCAACAACACTTTGCATATTTTTGGAAGATTTAATATTATACATGAAAAGTTTTTTAAAAGAAGCTCCTCGAATAAAGTATTTAATTTTCTATTATCTTGGTGTTGATTGTTTTACTTAAAAGATTCAACATTATCTTAGAGTTTTTAAATATGACAAGAAGTTGATATTTGCTGTTAGAAAACGGAATATAGAAAAATAATAAAATCCTGATAAAAAAATGTGAAAAAAATCAACGAAAAACTCTAAATACATAATTACCGAAATATATCGGGAAAATAAAGGGATTGTTCGAAGTGTTGTTACTACGCTTGGGGAGTATTAAAAGGAATATAACAACAAAATGTTTCGGCCTATGTGATTGTGTAATGCAACTTTCCGGCAATTAACAAGAACCTTGTCTGCTTTTAAAACAATTATTTAAAATACTTCATTGAAGCTTGTTCAAAAAACCTATATTTTACTATAAACTAATTTTAGTGTACTTCAATTAAATAAATTTTTTTTTATAATGATGCCAAAGAACAGGGGATACCCTATGATGCCGTAGCACAGCCTTGGCAGGAAAGGAAGAAGGATCAGTAGGGAATTATGGATTATTAGGTTGAGTCAAGGAGGTGACGGAGTACATTGCGCTTGAATTTTAGTGGCCCATAACTAAGGGCGAAAAGAGATGATGGCAAAGTGTTCCATTTTCGTACTGTCCTGATTATGAAGGATACGGGAAATTTCACCAAACTTCGCCAAATTTTGATTTCAAGGGTGTGAGGGTGTGCTCGGGTTACAGCTAGTGTAGTGCACATAGAAAGAATTCTACAAGAGATTAGGCTAGAAATTTCGTCAGAGCAATATTCATAAAAGTAGCGATAAAAGAAAGATAGACAGCCGAATTTACGTCGGTGTTCTAGGGAATAAATAGTTGCTATTGATATATCATCGACAGTAAGCCGAAAGGCCTTCTTTGGGACTTTATCTAACGCGGACAATGCAGTACGTCTAGCCCGTGCCCAAAAATTGGAATTATATTCTAATCTAGGCTTGATATGAGACTTGTAGATTTGCGCCAAGTCTGATGGAGTAAAATAATTTTTTGCATCTTTGCAAGAACCCCAGGCATTTCATCGTGTTTTTGGCAATACCAAATATGTGATCAGACTAACTAAGATTATTGGATATTTCAATGCCGAAGATGTTAAGGAATGGTGAGTTTGCGATATCTTCTCCATCGACAGAAATGGGTTGAGCGGGAGTTGGAGTACGTTTGAGTCATAACAGACAACATTTCGTTTTGGAAGCTTTAAACAAGACCCGATTCGCTCTGCCCTAAGCGAGTATTATTGTAAGGTCATGATTTAGTGAATTGAACATGTGGCCTCGTTTGTCAACTGTAGCATTCCTATGGGAATGTTTGTCCTGGAAATTTCAAGACTTTTCAAATAATTTCTTTGTCTCGAAATACAGTTGCGGAAGGAGTTACTGACTTGGATGCCAATTTAAGTAATCAGATCAAAACAAAATCATCTAGTTTCGAAAGTTTTTTCATTGCCTGTGACGGACGTAGGTCAAAATTAAAAAAATTAAATTCTGTAACTACACATGGGGCTCCTTCAATGACCGGTAAAAAACAACGGCTTCGTAGCATTACTACGAAAAAAAAAAAATAAGTGAAATTCACGGTTCAAAAATTCATTTTACGCATTGTATTATACATCAAGAAGTACTATACACGAATGTAATAAACATGGAGAATGTTTTGTCATATATAGAAAAAGTTATAAATTTTGTAAGATCTCGAGGCTTAAATCAGCGACAAATCACTGCTTTCTTAAGTGAGTAGTATGTGAGAAGTATGTCAGTTTTTAAAAACTAAAAATCAAGACACAAGCTAGTTTTCCGATCCAATATAGTTGCAAGATTTATTTTTCATGGTTGATATAACCAAACAATTACAATTACAATTAATTTATTTCAAAAGTAGTACAATAAGAGAAAACCGATTTAAATTTATCGTTACTAAGAAAAGATCAGATCATTACGCACATGTTTGACATAATTAAAGGATTCAAATGTAAGCTAGTTCTTTGGGTAAAGCAACTGAAAAATGAAGATTTAACGCACTTCCCGACGTGCAACACGAACAAATCAAGTTTAGATTATACAAAAATACACAAAAAAAAAATTCAAATCTTAAAACGGCTTAAATATACATCCCTGAAATCTCACCGATTTTCTTTAAACTTTGCACACTAGTTCCTTTTCACTCACAAATCACAAATATGAAAACGAAATTTGTCGGAAAGTTCTAGTTTCCGAGATATTCGACTTTAAAATTCCCGATATTTGTACTGCACTTCACAACACAATTTGACATTCTCACAATTATTAACTCTTCTTCTTTTTAGTAACAAATATACAAGTAGTGTAAACATTCCTTCCGAACATTCGGGTTACCAGCAATGCTTTTTGTTTATTCATTACAAATATTTAGTTAGAATGGAATAGAAAAAATTTATTAAAGAAACACACACGCGCACAGGCAGGCTGGCAGGGGCACACACAAACACACGCGCGCGGAGCGAAGCGGAAATTTTAAAGTCGAATATCTCGGAAACTATAACTTTCCGACAAATTTCGTTTTCATATTTGTGATTTGTGAGTGAAAAGGAACTAGTGTGCAAAGTTTAAAGAAAATCGGTGAGTTTTCAGGGATGTATATTTGTTCCGCCTATTCTCCCAATACCCCCCCCCTTTGGAGTTCAAATTTTGAAATATATTTTTTTAGAAGCCTATTCTCCCAATACCCCCCCCTTGGGAGTTCAAAATCTAAAACTAATTTTTTTAGAAGCCTATTCTCCCAATACCCCCCCCCCCCTTGGGAGTTCAAAATCTAAAACTCATTTTTTTAGAAGCCTATTCTCCCAATACCCCCCCCCTTGGGAGTTCAAAATCTAAAACTAATTTTTTTAGAAGCCTATTCTCCCAATACCCCCCCTTGGGAGTTCAAAATCTAAAACTAATTTTTTTAGAAGCCTAGGCTTAAATATACATCCCTGAAAACTCACCGATTTTCTTTAAACTTTGCACACTAGTTCCTTTTCACTCACAAATCACAAATATGAAAACGAAATTTGTCGGAAAGTTATAGTTTCCGAGATATTCGACTTTAAAATTCCCGATATTTGTACTACACTTCACAACACAATTTGACATTCTCACAATTATTAACTCTTCTTCTTCTTTTTAGTAACAAGTATACAAGTAGTGTAAACATTCCTTCCGAACATTCGGGTTACCAGCAATGCTTTTTGTTTATTCATTACAAATATATAGTTAGAATGGAATAGAAAAAATTTATTAAAGAAACACACACGCGCACAGGCAGGCTGGCAGGGGCACACACAAACACACGCGCGCGGAGCGAAGCGGGAATTTTAAAGTCGAATATCTCGGAAACTATAACTTTCCGACAAATTTCGTTTTCATATTTGTGATTTGTGAGTGAAAAGGAACTAGTGTGCAAAGTTTAAAGAAAATTTGTGAGTTTTCAGGGATGTATATTTAAGCCAAAATCTAAAACTAATTTTTTAGAAGCCTATTCTCCCAATACCCCCCCGTTGGGAGTTCAAAATCTAAAACTCATTTTTTTAGAAGCCTATTCTCCCAATACCCCCCCCCCCTTGGGAGTTCAAAATCTAAAACTAATTTTTTTAGAAGCCTATTCTCCCAATACCCCCCCCTTGGGAGTTCAAAATCTAAAACTCATTTTTTTAGAAGCCTATTCTCCCAATACCCCCCCCTTGGGAGTTCAAAATCTAAAACTAATTTTTTTAGAAGCCTATTCTCCCAATACCCCCCCCTTGGGAGTTCAAAATCTAAAACTCATTTTTTTAGAAGCCTATTCTCCCAATACCCCCCCCTTGGGAGTTCAAAATCTAAAAACCATTTTTTTAGAAGCCTATTCTCCCAATACCCCCCCCTTGGGAGTTCAAAATCTAAAACTAATTTTTTTAGAAGCCTATTCTCCCAATACCCCCCCCTTGGGAGTTCAAAATCTAAAACTCATTTTTTTAGAAGCCTATTCTCCCAATACCCCCCCCTTGGGAGTTCAAAATCTAAAACTAATTTTTTTAGAAGCCTAGGCTTAAATATACATCCCTGAAAACTCACCGATTTTCTTTAAACTTTGCACACTAGTTCCTTTTCACTCACAAATCACAAATATGAAAACGAAATTTGTCGGAAAGTTATAGTTTCCGAGATATTAGACTTTAAAATTCCCGATATTTGTACTACACTTCACAACACAATTTGACATTCTCACAATTATTAACTCTTCTTCTTCTTTTTAGTAACAAGTATACAAGTAGTGTAAACATTCCTTCCGAACATTCGGGTTACCAGCAATGCTTTTTGTTTATTCATTACAAATATTTAGTTAGAATGGAATAGAAAAAATTTATTAAAGAAACACACACGCGCACAGGCAGGCTGGCAGGGGCACACACAAACACACGCGCGCGGAGCGAAGCGGGAATTTTAAAGTAGAATATCTCGGAAACTATAACTTTCCGACAAATTTCGTTTTCATATTTGTGATTTGTGAGTGAAAAGGAACTAGTGTGCAAAGTTTAAAGAAAATTGGTGAGTTTTCAGGGATGTATATTTAAGCCAAAATCTAAAACTAATTTTTTAGAAGCCTATTCTCCCAATACCCCCCCCCCCTTGGGAGTTCAAAATCTAAAACTCATTTTTTTAGAAGCCTATTCTCCCAATACCCCCCCCCCCTTGGGAGTTCAAAATCTAAAACTAATTTTTTTAGAAGCCTATTCTCCCAATACCCCCCCCTTGGGAGTTCAAAATCTAAAACTCATTTTTTTAGAAGCCTATTCTCCCAATACCCCCCCCCCCTTGGGAGTTCAAAATCTAAAACTAATTTTTTTAGAAGTCTATTCTCCCAATACCCCCCCCTTGGGAGTTCAAAATCTAAAACTAATTTTTTTAGAAGCCTATTCTCCCAATACCCCCCCCCCCCCTTGGGAGTTCAAAATCTAAAACCCATTTTTTTAGAAGCCTATTCTCCCAATACCCCCCCCTTGGGAGTTCAAAATCTAAAACTAATTTTTTTAGAAGCCTATTCTCCCAATACCCCCCCCTTGGGAGTTCAAAATCTAAAGATCATTTTTTTAGAATCCTATTCTCCCAATACCCCCCCCCCCACCCTTGGGAGTTCAAAATCTAAAACTAATTTTTTTAGAAGCCTAGGCTTAAATACACATCCCTGAAAACTCACCGATTTTCTTTAAACTTTGCACACTAGTTCCTTTTCACTCACAAATCACAAATATGAAAACGAAAATTGTCGGAAAGTTATAGTTTCCGAGATATTAGACTTTAAAATTCCCGATATTTGTACTACACTTCACAACACAATTTGACATTCTCACAATTATTAACTCTTCTTCTTCTTTTTAGTAACAAGTATACAAGTAGTGTAAACATTCCTTCCGAACATTCGGGTTACCAGCAATGCTTTTTGTTTATGCATTACAAATATTTAGTTAGAATGGAATAGAAAAAATTTATTAAAGAAACACACACGCGCACAGGCAGGCTGGCAGGGGCACACACAAACACACGCGCGCGGAGCGAAGCGGGAATTTTAAAGTCGAATATCTCGGAAACTATAACTTTCCGACAAATTTCGTTTTCATATTTGTGATTTGTGAGAGAAAAGGAACTAGTGTGCAAAGTTTAAAGAAAATTGTTTATTCATTACAAATATTTAGTTAGAATGGAATAGAAAAAATTTATTAAAGAAACACACACGCGCACAGGCAGGCTGGCAAGGGCACACACAAACACACGCGCGCGGAGCGAAGCGGGAATTTTAAAGTCGAATATCTCGGAAACTATAACTTTCCGACAAATTTCGTTTTCATATTTGTGATTTGTGAGTGAAAAGGAACTAGTGTGCAAAGTTTAAAGAAAATTGGTGAGTTTTCAGGGATGTATATTTAAGCCAAAATCTAAAACAAATTTTTTAGAAGCCTATTCTCCCAATACCCCCCCCCCCCCTTGGGAGTTCAAAATCTAAAACTCATTTTTTTAGAAGCCTATTCTCCCAATACCCCCCCCTTGGGAGTTCAAAATCTAAACTAATTTTTTTAGAAGCCTATTCTCCCA